>BSBK01011382.1:0-255000 GCA_027943335.1 Chamaecyparis obtusa
AATTCAAATCCTTTACAAAGTGTGCATGCCCTATAGGGCATGCGCCCTATGTAAGATATAGATTCACATAGTGATGACAAATATTCAAAGTGGGTAGGAAGGGAGAGAGATAGAGGGGGAGAGAGAGAGAGAGAGAGAGAGAGAGAGAGAGCATTCTCTCTCTCCCTCACCCATACTCTCTCTCCCTCTCTCCCCCTTATCACTCTCTCTCTCCCTCTCTCCCCCTTATCATGCTCTCTCTCACCTTCTCACTCTGACCTTCTATATCTCTCTCTCCCTTCTCTCCTCTCTCTCTCATCACCCTCTCTCTCTCTCTCCCTCTCTCCACCATACTCTCTCTCTCTCCCTCCCTCCCCCCATACTCTCTCTCTCTCCCTCTCTCCCCCATACTCTCTCTCTCTCTCTCCCTCCCCCATACTCTCTCTCTCTCTCTCTCTCTCTCCTCTCTCTCTCTCTCTCTCTCTCTCTCTCTCTCTCTCTCTCCTCCTCTCTCTCCTACTCTCTCCCTTTCCTTTCCCCTTATCTCTCTCTCTCTCTCTCTCTCTCTCTCTCTCTCTCCTCTCTCTCCTCTCTCTCTCTCTCCTCTCTCTCTCTCTCTCTCTCTCTCTCTCTCTCTCTCTCTCTCCTCTCTCTCTCTCCTACTCTCTCCCTTTCCCCTTCTCTATCTCTCCTTCCCCTCTCTCTCTCTCCTACTCTCTCCCTTTCCCCTTCTCTATCTCTCTCTCTCTATCTCCATTGTCTCTCTCTCTCTCTCTCTCTCTCTCTCTCTCTCCTCTCTCCTCTCTCTCTCTCTCTCTCTCTCTCTCTCTCTCTCCCTTTCCCCTTCTCTATCTCTCCTTCCCCTCTCTCTCTCTCTCTCCTACTCTCTCCCTTTCCTCTCTCTCTCTCTCTCTCTCTCTCTCTCTCTCCTCTCTCTCTCTCTCTCTCTCTCTCTCTCTCTCTCCCTTTCCCCTTCTTTATCTCTCCTTCCCCTCTCTCTCTCTCCTACTCTCTCCCTTTCCCCTTCTCTATCTCTCTCTTTGTCTCCATTGTCTCTCCCTCTCCTCTTCTCTCTCTCTCTCTCCTTACCCTTCTCTCCTATCTCTATTCTCTCTTCCTCTCCCCTTCTCTCTCTCCTTACCTCTCTCCTACTCTCTCCCTCTCCCATTCTCTCTCTCTCTCCCTCTCTTTCTTTTCTCCCTTTTTCTTGTTTTACATAGGGTGTGTGCACTATAGGGCGCACACCCTATTTAAGACTATGAATAACAGCTTTTTTGTTTTTTATAGGGCGTACGCCCTATAGCACACTCGTGCTATGTAAAACTAGAAGAAACGGTCTTATTTGCCAAGGATCTCATGAAAGAGGCCCACTTTTTCTTATGCTGTCTGAATTCTGTGTTTTCCTCCGATAAGCTTTCACTTTTCATGGTGTTGATAGTGACAAATCAACATCATTTTGCACCATAGTGACAAGTTTTCACTTTGCACCATCGTGAAAGTCAATTATTGGAATCAAAAAGACAAAAAGAGATTGAGGTAAGTTTTTTATTTTTTTACACGTCAAATGTGAATAAATAGTGTTTTGGTTTATAATTGGTATGATATAGACTTGTTCTTGATACATAATTTGATATAAGTGTAATAAATTTATATTATAATTTCTCATATTGTAAGAGGTTTATATTATAATTTGAATTATTGGTTTACATTTATATTATATTTTTAAAATTGTAATCAATTGATATGTAGAAATCATCATCATGCCAAGCAAACGAGCAAAAAATTTAACATCGGAAGAGCATGAAAGAGAAAAAGAGAAGCAAAGGGAAAGAATGAGACAACTTCGTGAACAAAAAAAATTAGATACTATAGAAGAAGATTTTTCTTTGGATGAGGAACATGAAACATCAATACAAAGTAAGAGAGAATTGGAATTGGAATCAAAAAGACAACGAATGAGAAACTTGCATGCAACGAGACAATTGAATTATGAAGATACGGGGACATCATCCAATGTTTGAGGCACACAAATGTATCATGTTGAAGGCACACCATTGTCTACTTCTGAAGGTGTGGGCACACTCTTCTATCATGTTGAAGGCACACCATTATCTACATCCCAAGGTGTAGGCACAACATCGTCTCATGTTGAAGGCACTGAAGATGGTACACAATTCACACATAATGTTTTTGATGCTCCTAGAATTATTAAATATAGAAAACCAAAATATTTGATTGATATTGATACTAACATTTTGCAAGAAATGCTTGACAAGATTCCCAAGTGTACTTGTCAAAGAAATGTTAATCATATTTGGAGATCATTTTTTGAGAATTTAAACATGATAGGAAGATGTCAACTATTTGTTGAAATGATGAGAAATCTGAAATTTAGGCCCATCATGAAGATTCTTGGGCTAAGAACGATGGATGAATCAAGTGAAAAATCTATTGTAAAGAATCTAATGATTGCATATGAGAGTGTGGGCTCTACATCACGCACAAAAGATAGTAATGTCACACGATGTGTACTTACATCAATGATAGTAAGCACTCAAATGAAGAAATATTGACTCATTAGAAAGACAAGAAAAACATTGAAAATAAGTAGAAAGTCTCTAATAAGATCCCTGGGAAGGCATCAAAGAGTGGAAGATCCAAATAGCAATGAGTTATGGGTATTTTCTAGTAGACTACTGTGAAAAGATAAAGCAATTGTTGAAGCTTTGAAATCCTTGATTGAAGAATTTTGGAAGAATAATACACGGGTATCTCCTAATCAAAGAGATGTTGTAAGAAGGAGGATTAGTAGTCGAATTCATGTTCCACATCCAAAACATTTTTTGGATTCAACTCAAACATAATTCTTTGCAAAATTTATGCATACGTATCCTCAAATTAAAATTAGTTAGAGATATTTTGAAATGTGTAAACCTTTTTATGTCAAGCTAAATCACACATGCACAACTTGTTGTTGTAGGGTACATATTGAATTTTCTAACCATTTTGAAGTTTATAGGAATATATGTGTAGGTTTGCACTCTAACAATATTTTATAGGATTGTAACATAAATTTCCCACCTAGATCTTCAAGGGAATTGATATCTACCATTTTATGTGAAAGAGTGGATGGTCAAAAATTTTACAAGCTCTCATGCTTGAATCGTACATGCATAGATTGTGGAGGTTTGCGATGTTTGCCAATTTGTCAACATATGGAGAGTACACATGCAATCGATAACGAAATAATGGAATTTGGAAAATATAAGACCGTGACATACAATCTAAAAGATGGAAAAGAGGCTAAAAGATGTGATTTGGTAATTGAAAAAATTCCAGTGTATCAGTTCATGGACATTTTTTGTAAAAAAATTATTTATGAGTATGCAAGGCATACACATAGAGTGCAATGGTTAGATATGCAATTCAAGTTGTGTAAGGACACATTCCCACTTGATACCATTGTTTTAGTTGTGGACTTTGTAGAGAACTACAAACTACAACCACAAAATGAGGTGCAAGCAAAGTATTACAGCTCTCAACAGGTTGCTATATTTGTTCATATAGCATTCATGCATGCACCAGACAGTACAGAGGAGAATAGGAAGATATTGAGGGAGTATCATTTTTATATCAGCAATGATCACTCACATTCTACAGAGTTTGTATACGGTAGCTTTCAACTATCTTATGGTCATTTGGCAAACAGGGGCATAAAATATCATCGACATATCATTTGGTCAGATAATTGTGCATCCCAATTCAAGAATTTGTAGATGTTTTATTAGTTGTGTAGGATGCATAAGATTACTAGAATTCAATATATGTGGAATTTCACAAAGGCCAGTCATGGAAAGGGAGAGCATGATGGCGCAGGTGCATGTATTAAAAGAGCCTTAGCATGTGAAGAATTAAAGTACAAAGAGAAAGAAACATTTTCAGATGCGGGATGTATTGTCTAGTGGTGTAACACTACAATGGGTCTAGGTAATGAAGGTGAGTCTATGGTTTGTATATTTTTTTGGTTGATGGATGAAACTAACATTGCACCATATGAGGATTGTTGTACATTAACAGGATCAAGTGAGCTACACTCTTTTAGAAGTTGTAATGCAGGTTCATGGAGTATCCACACATGACATATGGCATGCTTTTTTTCATCATGTGTAGATGAAGATTGGGATGGGTATGAGTCAAAGGAATTGGTTGATGAATGGTATACATGTATTTTGAGTCCACTTGCCTCCTATCATCCCCATGAATCACTACAACCAATAGAAATGGAATCATCCATTGACTTTGATCACTTATCTGATCTAGTACAACCAAGTCAGTATTTTCCACATACAAATAATCTCAAATTTAGTACTTTATCATAAATATTTAGTAAAATAATTTCCTCATTATGTTTATATCATTACAGGCCATGTTTTTTCTATTATTGCACCTGAAGACAATGAAGAAGGGACAGATTATTATTTTTTTCATTGTGTAGAGGCAAAAAAGAAATTGGATCACTCAATTATTGATGGTGAAGAATTACAATACCCTATAGGAGCAGTGGTTGTAACTGGTACATGGCTTAGACGGTATGCTATGAAGAACCCTAGGTTGTGGTTGTTCAAGGATTGGGAGACACACAGAAAGATTCTTCATTATTCAAACCTCGTCATTGCATCAAATGTCCACTTAATTAGATATGGGGGAAGACCACAAAATAAAACTCTTTGGAAGGTTTGTGAGTCAGACCATGAGGCAATACTTGAGACAATCAAGGGTAGGGAAAACCCAATTGGTTCATTGGACTAAATGGAGATACAAAATATCGTAACATGTCAAATTTATATAGCACTATAAATTGGGTGGACTGTAAATTGCTCATGCATTACCCTTGAGCCAAAACCAACTTCTAAACAATCCTAACATAAACACCATGTACAAAAAACCTAAAATCTTCCAAGAAAACCTAACCCAAAGCAATAGGAAACTTGGTAATAGACTTACTTCCTTCAGAAGTAACATGCCTAGCCAGCTCTCGAGGTAGAACAAACTTGACAACAATCTCAATTTCTCTGGAGGAAAGTGTCACAATCTTGTTATATTTTAGTAGAGAAGCAACCTTGGGAGTAATCTTATCAAAAATATCAATCATGAAGCTCTCCATGATATCCATGGTATCATTGGATATTCCCTTGGAGGGATGCACTTGTTTCAACAACTTGTATTCTCAGATTTCATTGCTTTGACTACTGAATCCTTTGTGGGCTTGAACATCACTTTCTTTTCTTTTCTCATCTTTGGAGAATCCTTTACTTCATTCTCTCCTTTCATAGCATCTTCTTTAAGACTCCATATCCACCATATCAAACAAGTTCTTGGTTCATGTTTGTTTAAGCTTGCCAATTGGTTGGAACATCAACCAAATACTTGATGACTCTAATTAGAGGATTCTACCATCAATTTGAATATTTGACACTTCTAAATGTAAAAGCCCCAAATTGGTCCCAAAACCCCCTAGAAACTAGGGCTCACCCAATGTCTTGTCTCCCAACACCATAGAAACTGAACTAAAGTTGATTCACCATCAATTGACCATCCTATGATGGATTCATGCATAAAATACCCCCTCCAAAGGCTAGAACATCTACTATTGTACCCTTGTACCAATTTGATGACCCTTATGCACCCTTCAAACTCATCAAACTCCTTCAATCACTCTCAACTTGCAAACTCTTCTTCTTTCTTGCATTTCCAATGTTAGAATACTAAGTTACAAGGTTTGGATCCATCCCCAAGTGACAACAAATACATAAAGGGGATGGATCAATGAATTGCACTCAAATCACTTCCAGGTTCAAACAATTATTGATTAACCTTTAAATGAACAATATAAGATGATCCAAATCATCAGATATCCCTATCCTTAAGACCAATCTTCTGGTGCTACCCTTGCCAAAACCCAAGCGAAAACCAACTTCTAAACAAGCCTACCATAAACACCACATACAAAAAACCTAAAATCTTCCAAAAAAACCTAACCCAGAGTAGTAGGAAACTTGGTAACAGCCTTACTTCCTTCAAAAGCAGCATGCCTAGCCAACTCTTGAGGTATAACAAACTTGACGGCAATCTCAATTTCTCTGATGGAAAGTGTCATGATCTTGTTATATTTTAGCAGAGAAGCAGCCTTAGGAGTAATCTTATCAAAAATATCAATCATGAAGCTCTCCATGATATCCATGGCATCACTAGATATTCCCTTGGAGGGATGCACTTGTTTCAACACCTTGTATATTAACCTTTTGTAACTTCCTACACTTCTCTTCCTCTTCTTTTTCTTATTCTCTTCCTTTTGAACATCACTTTCTTTTCTTTTCTCAACTTTGGAGAATCCTTTACTTCATTCTCTCCTTTGATACCATCTACTTTAAGACCCAAAACCCCCTAAAAAATAGGGCTCACCCAATGTATCATCTCCCAACACCATAGAAACTGAACCAAAGTTGATTCACCATCATTTGACCATCCTATGATGGATTCATGCATAAAATGACCACAGAGAAATTACAAGACTTTGAAAAAAAAATATTATTTCTTGATGTTGAACTCATTTGATGTGTTTGTATATGATATGTACACTGTACTTTACAAAGTGTTTTATGATTATCTAATTTCAACTTATTATATGATGCAACTGAGTGTCAACACAGTCATTATATATGGTATGTTTTACTATTTTTTTTTTGAGAACTAATGCTTCTACTGAATCCAAATTTAGTTGTTATAAAGATGAGATGTTAGTGAATGACTTCTTCCTAATACTACTCTTCCACCAGATCCAGATTTCAACCCTTTTGTGGATATATAGGCTCAATCGTGAGCCAACAGGATTGGCCAAGAGAAAACTATGATTGTATATCAACTGATTACAAAATGTTCAGTTGAGGATAAAATATTGCAACGATCAAGAAGAAAATTGGCTATGGAAAATCTAGTTATGAATTCTATTAAGAATGAAACTATTAAGGAATTTCATGATATATTACTCAATGGTGCAAGGAATATTCTTGATGAACATGGGATTGCAGCTACATCTATTCAATATACTGAGAAAGATATAGAAAATCTTCTTAATAGGATATTAATGTGAGAGAAAAGGACATTTCAGAAGAAAATGGTTATCTTGGTGCCATCCAAGGTATGCCAATTACTTAGGATGAAGAGACAAAGCCCATAGTTAAAGGGAAAGAGTGGGAAGAGCTTCTTGGACCCATGATAGAAGTTACAGATAAGGAGGAAGAGCTAGGAAGGGGAAAGCGGCAAAGGAAAGAAGTAAGATATGCATGTGAACCTATGTCAGATGATGATGATGATTACTCACCATCATCTACTAGTAGCTCAAGTAGTGACAAAATCTCTTTAGTGCACATGTACACTGACACAAAAAATTCAGAGAGAGAAGTAACAAGTGTTGTGGAATTATCCATAGAGCAATGTGAAATGAAGCCTCAAATTGGTTAATTAGCAGGCAAAGAATTTGGTCATGCACTTCATTCTAGCACCACAAATATTTCTATTAGAAATGCCAATTCATCAATGGCCTTGCATTTACAAGATTTGGGCATTATCCTTGAAATGTAAGTTCATTGCCACCTTTGGCAAGGTGGTCTCACTCCTCATTTTACAACAAAGGGCAGCCATCTATGGTCCAAGGTTTTAATTCAGCTGACAAGTGGAGAGCTTCTCAAGGTACTGATCTCTTTCATAGAGAAGTTCCCACTTCATCTCAAGGTTCTCATTTAGGTGACCAACTCCTTCAAGGTCCACAAATAAACCCATTAATTTTCCAAATTGGTTCGTTAGTAGGCAAATAATTTGGTCATGCACTTCATTCTAGCACCACAAATATTTCTATTAGAAATGACTATCTGTCAATGGCCTTGCATTTACGAGACTTGGGAATTATCCTTGAAATGTAAGTTCATTGCCACCTTTGACAAGGCAGTCTCACTCCTCATTTTACAACAAAGGGCAACCATCTATTGTCCAAGGTTTTAATTTAGCTGACAAGTGGAGAGCTTCTCAAGGCACTGATCTCTTTCATAGAGAAGTTCCTGCTTCATCTCAAGGTTCTCGTTTAGGTGACCAACTCCTTCGAGGTCCACAAATAGACCCATTAATTTCCCAAATTGGTTCATTAGCAGGAAAATAATTTGGTCATGCACTTCATTCTAGCACCACAAATATTTCTATTAGAAATGACTATCCGTCAATGGCCTTGCATTTACGCGACTTGGGAATTATCCTTGAAATGTAAGTTCATTACCACCATTGGCAAGGCAGTCTCACTCCTCATTTTACAATAAAGGGAAGCCATCTGTGGTCTAAGGTTTTAATTCAACTAATAAGTGGAGTGTTAGAAATAGGAAATACTGAGAGGGGGGGTGAATCAGTATTTCACAAACTTTTACTTTTTCCCACTTATGGATATAACAGATTACTTTAAAGCATAAGAGACTAAATAGCATACATAATAGTAAATGTAAAGAACTAATAACACATGATATGTTCTTGAGGAAACCCTAGCCAAGGGAAAACCTCATTGGGGATGGTACCCACAAAGATCCACTAATCAAAAGTATCCTATTAAGGATGTTGACCCTATTAGGAGTCTATTACAAACATATAGTGTATCAGTCCTGGTTAAGGGACTATAGGCCTTGTTAGAAGCCTCAACCCTATTAGGAGTTGTAGATAAAAAACTTGATTACCAGATGAGCTCACTGCCCAAACAAGTAATACAAATTTTTACTAATTACAATATGGTATTGCTTACAACTTTGCATCAACAACTTTCACCGCTATCACCATATACAACTATCACAAGTTACATTTCAAGTATGTTCGGTACATTACAATATTACATCTTTATACAAGATACAAACATAATATCTTTCTCTAGTTGGCTTCCACATCTTTATCCAAGAGTAAACATCTAGGATGTCAGCTCTTTATAATATTAAGTCATTATTTTGACAAGCAAAATAATCCCTTAATTCATTTACTAGTTCTGCCTTCAAAACTACTCTGTCGGCTATACTCTATCATCGGTAAAATAATCATAACTTTGTTTGTACTATCCATACTCTTTTTCACACTGAGATGGGGTATCCTTAGACACCATAGAGTCTATGTTCAACTGCACAAACTCTGATGATGCTCTAGTGAATGTTGCCAAAACAAACTATATCGAGTGCTCTATCAAAAACACTATTTCATACTTAGACAATTTTAGTTTGCGATCTTCCATACTTACTTTCCAGCTTATGCGATCTTCATAGGGAACATATGTTTCCATAATGACAACATCCATGTACATACCTCAGCCAAATTGCCAACAATCTCCCCCTTTGTCATTGGTGGCAACATATGAGAAAATTGGCTAAGTGTACAAGTCAAAATCTCAAAATTTGTATCAAAATTGTGGCCATAGAATATTATCCTTATATCTCCTCAAAATATACACATAATCTATAACACTTAATAATACTCCATAGAACTCCCCCTATGAGTATCCTTCCTTATCATATATAGGCAATTTTCTAAGTATCTCTCCCCCTTTGACAACAATGACAAAATAAAGGGTGGAAAGGGATATACAAAATTGTGTCAAAACTTTTACCTTACTGTCTTATTGCAAAGCCGGTAGGCTTGCAACACAATCTACAAAATCTAACTTCCAAGCCTCAAAATCTTTCTCCCAAGACTTCTTAATTGATTCTGCTACATTGAGTAAAGTACTCAATCCGTATGCTGCAATTTGACAAGCTTGAAGAGATTCAAAGTTGAACTTCTGAAATGATGTCTTAGCAATAAGACATTCTTCTAGTTGCTCTTATATTATAGTCAACTTGATTGAGACATGCTCTCTCAAGATGTAAATCCTGATAATTTTCATGTTCTTCTCATCATTCAAAGTCCTTATCTCATCACATAATTTTTTGATCTTTTTCTCAACTGCACTGATCTTTATGTTTGGCCTGGCCATTGAGTTTGTCTCTGCTACAATTTCATCTTGCTTCTCTTTTATCTTCTTCTCTTCCTCAATTATTATATTTTTAGATTTTGTACACTCAGAGTACAAACACTTTCTAGTCTCAAGATGTTTCCTTAAGTTCTTAATGTATATGTCAAGGCTGCCAATGTCATTTTTGATATTCTGACTTATATTCTACAACATCTCAGCTTCATAAGCTGCCTGAGCCTTAACCTTAGCAATATCAGTCAAATTAGTGAACTCAACATCAAAAGAATTTATTACCATATTTTCTCTTTCAAGTGGATCTGAATCAAAGACTTTTGTAATATAACACTTTGTAGATTCTTAGTCAAATCTTTCAAGCTACCTTCCAAATTCTTGACCTTATTGTTTTTCCCAATAATTTTGTTCAAAGATGTGATCAAATCTATTTGATCAACATCATCCACTTCTTTGCCTAAATCTTCAAGAATCAAACCAAACTCTCTTTTCTTTCCAATCTTAGGGGTAAAATTGATGTCCTCTTGAGGTGTCATAGGTACAATAGGTGTAATAGATGTAGTGACCGTTGCTGCCATTTGCTTCTCTATTCATGTAGTCTCTATTTCAATACTCTTTTCCTTCTCTCCCAAAGCCAAATTGTCAACAATGTTATCCAAACTATTGAGTACCACATCATCTAAATCTAAAGTAACTTTTGTTCCTTCAATGTCCATAGATTATGTGCCAATGTTTATAGAAGAAGAGGGAATATCTTCAACTTCAACTACCTCTTCTGTTGTCTCTGCCTGTTCTGAACTCTATTTCTCTGTTGGTTCTGCAATTGATTGATCTTTGCTATCTTTTCCTGCTACCAAGTATGCTAGCACTTGCACAAGTGCCTGTTCAGTTTCATTCTTCACTTGTTCATACTGACCTCCCATTATTTGTATAGTTCATCTTTTGGTTCTTAATAGGGTTTCAAGTGGCTTGAGGATCTGTTTAAGGTGGTCATCATCTCTTATGTCACAAAACTGTCTTATCACATTCTCTCTCATTTTAGTATCTTCTTCTTGTGCTCTTATCTTTCTACTCACAATTCTATTGTACAAATCTTCTGGTATCTTTCCATGAATAGTATCAAATTTCTTGTTTGCCAAAATCATATGTGTAACCATTGCATTCTCTAGATTTAATCTGTCAGAGGATCCATATAAATCATAGTATTTTTTCATCTTGGTAAAGTCTCCATGCTGCAATATGTCTTCATTAACTCATTCTATCCTTGGTTTCCATGATTTCTTCTTTATTGTTACTTCATCATCTTTTATCTCTACAACTCTTCTAGGTACTGGTGGAACAATTACTTTTTGTCTTTTACCTGATCCTGAAGCACTTACCTTCATTATTTTGCTTGGTGCTGAAGAAGAGGGTTTCTCTATCTAACTAATTTCTTGCTCCTTCTTAGGTTCTTCAACCTTTACCTTAACTTGAATGGGTTCTTGAGGGTCTGCACTTGATTCCAAAGGTAGGACTGATAGTATCTCACTTTACCTTATTGCTTCTACAGTCTTTCTTGCAATATCAAATTCTTGCTCACTCATACCTATTTCTTTTAGAATTTTCTTTATTGTAGTCTCCACTCTCTTCTTTGATTTTTTCTCTTCCTTGAGTGTCTTTGTCGAATCAAATTTTTCATCATATGTTCCAAATCTATTGCTATGAGCATCCAATTTACTTTTCAACAATCTACTAACATATCCTTCTATTTCAACTTCAGAGATTTCATAGCCAAGAGGGTCTATGAATTCATGTCTAGATTCTACTACCTCAATGTAAGTGAAATCAGTATCAACCATAAAACATATATCATCTTTGTATTTCACAACTAGGGATGGAGGAATTCTTGATCTATTTACCACAATGTTGTGAAAATTTTTCAACACTAACTTTACACTATCATTAACCTTCTCAATAAGATGTTTCATGTAAACTTTATTGATTCTTTCCATAGTATTCTCACCATCATTCCAATCAATAGTGTAAGGAAATCTTCTTAGCAAGTGGAAGAACATGTAAGTAACCAATGAGGAAAATCTAAAGTGGGTGTATTTAGCTTTCTTTATCTTTTCCAAATATTCAAACAATAGTATTCTCATAATTTCACACATATCCACAGGCTTCTTCTCCACACACATCAAATAAGAAATGTGTACCATACCTGCTGACATATCATCTTCTCTAGAACTTCCATAGAATTTTGTTGTCAAAATCTTACACAAGTAGCTTACATCATCTTTCTTAATCTTACTAATGACTATACCTCTGCCATTGTATATTGAACCGGTGTTATCAATCATGATCTTTCTCATGTTTTTCTCATTCAGTGGAATTGCACCAACTTTTGATAATCCAATCACATCATGAATTAGGTCTATAGTTATGTCTATAACTCTGTCTTCTAACCAAAATTTACCATTATGTATCCTACTCAAAATTATCTTAGTACACTCCTCATCATCAAATTCATATTTCATAGAGTACTTAATGATTTCATTGTTTTCTAGATGTTCATAACCTTGTTTCACTAAAATATCCTTGTTGTACAATTTCTAATATTCACCATTAAAACTACTCTCCCTTAGGGTTTCATATTTGCATCCAAGATAACATTTAACATTCTCTGAATGAAGAACTCTATCTGGTACAGATGATAAAGCTAAACTAGCATCTCTTTCTGAGGGTTCAACTGGATCTTTCTTAGTTCTAGGTCTGTTCTTATCCTTAATGTTGTGAATCAATGACACATCCATGATTATATCTGATTACTTAAACTGATTCAAGATCTTAGTTAGATAAATACCTTAAATTCACAAAATTAGGGCTTTCGCTTGATCGGCGCTTCAAACTTCTGCAAATCACTTCCAAACCTCTTTCTTCACTCTCCAAATCACTTCTAATCACTTGATAATCACAATAACTTTGATTTCAATCTTTTAATACTTAGCATTTACTCAATCTGACATCGCATTCAATTCTTTTACCATTAAAATGCCAAAAAGTTGATTCTATAAACCGGCAACCATGAATCTTCTTGCGACCTCGCAAAATACAATATTTATTTTTGCACACTTAACCATAGCATTAGTATAACATAAAAAACCTTCATCTAACTATGCAAAACTTAACTCATTCAAAATCTAATTCTACACTAATTCTAAGTTCCTAAACTACAGAAATTTACATAATTTAAGTGCTTAAAGAAAGGTTAGGTAAAGACTCATTCTTACCATTAGATACATTACCTTCCTGATTACCTTCAGTGCTAAATATACCTCCTTGATATGTGCCTTTAACAAATTTTACTTCATCTTCATTGCTACAGCAACCTTTCTCTTTGTTTCCTACATTTTCATTCCTTCTTGCATAGTTTCTAGGGTTAGGGTTATGATGATAACCTCCATTGTTCATTCTGCAAAATCTTGTTGTGTGTCCAATCTTGTTACATATCTGACAAATGATTCCATTGGTTCCATATCTAGGTGCTTGCTGATTGATTTGTGTCCTACAATTTCTAGCAATATGTCCAATTTTGTTGTATCTGTAACATACTATTCCATTTCCTCTTTTCATGTCTTTAGTTGATCTCTGATCTACATAGTTAGTATTTCTAGGCATTCTACTATTGTAATTATTCTCAATAACTTTAGATCTTCTACATTCAATAGCTCTATGTCCAAAATCATGATAATTATAACAATATCCATTAAGAGGTTTGAATTGTTTACCTGTACAATCTCTCTTCATATGACCAATAGTATTACAAGCAAAACATCTACCTTTGAATTCTCTTTGCATACCTTTGGATGGTTCATCTTGCTTCAGTGGTTCTTCTTGCTTCGATGCATCATCTTGCTTCAGTGATTCTTCTTGCTTAGGTGCATCTTTAGATTTGTTCTCATCTAACTTCTTTTCTTCACTGCTTTCACATACATTCAAATCTGGTTTCTTGCTTTCACTAACTATCTTCAATGTGTTAAATCCAAGACCATTTTTGTCATAGAATAGTTTTCCATAAGATACTTGCTCATTAATCTTTTCACTATTTGAATATAGTCTCTCAAGTTATTGTTTAGATTGAGTCAATTCACCTTGAGCAATCTTGTTGTATTTTTCAAGTTCATCATACTGCAATTTGACTTTATCAAATTCAGATGTTATCTTGCCAAGTTTAGATTTTAGATCTTCATTCTCATTCTTTAAAATTTCATTCTCAGATCTCCAAATTGTCATTTCCATCTTTCAAGCTAAGCTTTAGATTCGCTATCTTCAATTCATTTTTAAGGATCACATTTTCTTTTTCTAAATCATCACAATCTTCAACAAGAATTTCAAATTCCTTCTCAGATTTTAGATCTTCTATCTTACCTTTCAATTTGTCAATAAGATTCTTTTCATCATCATACTTTCTTTTCAGAGTGTTTCTTTCATTAGTAAGCATATCAATTTGTTCAAGAGCTTCTTCAAGATTCTTCTGTAACTGATCCATAGAGATCTTACTCAAGCTGCTAGGCTTTCCTTGAATGTTCCTTTTCTAAGTAACTGTGCTTTGATACCAATTGTTAGAAATAGGAAATACTGAGAGGGGGGGTGAATCAGTATTTCACAAACTTTTACTTTTGCCTACTTATGGATATAACAAATTACTTTAAAGTATAAGAGACTGAATAACATACATAATAGTAAATGTAAAGAACTCATAACACATGATATGTTCTCGAGGAAACCCTGGCCAAGGGAAAACCCCGGTGGGGATGGTACCCACAAAGATCCACTAATCAAAAGTATCATGTTAAGGATTTTGACCCTGTTAGGAGTCTATTACAAACATATAGCGTATCAGTCCTGGTTAAGGGACTATAGGCCTTGTTAGAAGCCTCAACCCTGTTAGGAGTTGTAGATACAAAACCTAATTACCAGATGAGCTCACTGCCCAAACAAGTCATACAAATGTTTACTAATTACAATATGGTACTACTTACAAATTTGCATCAACAACTTTCACCGCTATCACCATATACAACTATCACAAGTTACATTTCAAGTATGTTCGGTACATTACCATATTACATCTTTATACAAGATACAAACATAATATCTTTCTCCAGTCAACTTCCACATCTTTATCCAAGAGTAAACATCTAGGATGTCAGCTCTTTATAATATTAAGTCATTATTTTGACAAGCCAAATAATCCCTTAATTCATGTTAGGAATGAATTTTGAAGCCTTTGGTAGTCATTTTGTAGCAGTGGTTGTTGCATTCTTGACTATGATTGTCATTGATGTCAACACAATGTTATTCTGGAGTTTTAGCAGAGAAGCAGGCATAGTTTTGTTTTGCACACATGTTATATTGTCGATTAAATTATGTGCAGTTGATGGTATGTTCTTTGGTGTGTTATTAGCCTATGGTTAAGAGCACAAAGATAAATTCATTTATTCATGAAAGTTATAAGCATTTTGGTGGAAGCAGTATTCTAGCAATTTTCCTATGTAGCAGTTTTTGGTAATCGGAGGATATCTCCTAATCGGGATGGAATCTGATTTTGTGCAGCTAAAGGGAAGTTTGAGACTCATTGGTGGTGACATGGTTCATAGTGCAAACTTTGAGGTCACACTATTGGAAAGTTATTGTATCTGGAAGCTGACAATTTTATGTAATTTTGATGTAGCGTGTTGAAATTATTATTTTGTATTTGCATGCCGACTCATTTGTAATTATTTGAGTGTGGTATAAATGAATGAATGTTTTCTTTTTTATGTATGAGGATTTTAAGAGTTGTGATATGAAATTATGAAATTTGTGATGCGAATGTATGCATGAAGTGAAGATAAGAGCTAATTCAGTGATGAAGGAAGACTTGCGAAGTACAAAGATCTGAATTTGTGATCTTGTGTAGCAGAGAGTGTGGTTTTGGCACAGTGTGAAGGAGGTAACATATTTCATATTATTATGTTGAATAATTCTAAGATCTATTGGATAGTGAGTTTAGAGATCTTTCTTTGAAGCTATTTGGGCAGTGGGTCCTTCTATCTTCCATAACTTCTAATAGGGTTAGAATCTTTTAACAGGGATTCAAAATCTCCTAATAGAGATTCATATGTACTGAATGTATTTCATAAGACTCCTAACAGGGTCCATCCTCTAGCAAGGAACTTTCATATTAGTGCATCATTTTATGGGCATCATTCCCACTGGGGTTTACTCTTTGATCAAGAGGTTCCCTAGTTAACATATCCTGTGTTATTGTGTCATTGTGTATGATTATCTTTCTATGCTTGGTTACTACATTAATTATATGGTTTAAAGCTATTGAAGTTGATATTGAAGTTAATGATGATAAATGGTTTAATTATTAGATAACTAATTCACCCCCCCCCCCCCTCTCAGTTATCTCGGTGGTCTTTCCTTTCTAAAAATTGGTATCAGAGCAGCAAGTCCTTGAAAGAGAAGTTTAACAACTTAAGGAGATCTATGGTGAATTTTAGGAAAGAAAGCCCTAAGTTTGATGGAGTAAATTTTGACAGCTGGAAAGAAAAGATGAAGACACATCTATTGTGTTTAGGACCAGGTTATTGGTTGATCACAAAGAATGAAAGGACTATAATTGAAGAAGACAATCTTGAGACAAGTTCTAAAGATGAGGTAGATTTATTTATGTGTAACATACTTGCAAGAGAAGCACTTTTATCAACACTTCCGGAGAATGAATACAATCAGGTAAAAGGTTTAACTAAATCTCATGATATTAGGAAAGCTTTACATTCTACTTTTGAAGGTGAGGTTACATAATTGGATTTGTGCATTTGAATACATAAGAATGATGGAAGATGAATCTATTAGAAGCTATATTGGTAGGATGTCAAAAATTGTTGCAGGAATAAAGTCTTGTGGAGGTGAAAAGATAGAGAATGAAGTAATATGGAAGATTTTGAGAACATTGACACCGGTATTCAGGTAGACTACACAAATGATTGAACAAGTGATACCTTGTACACCAAAATTTTTAAGAGAGACTCTTCTTGGAAGATTGGAAGCAACAGAGATGAATTTGAGATTAGCAGGAGAACTACCTAGAGTGGAGACAACATTCAGTGCTCTTAGCATCAGACCTACTTTGTCTAGAAGTACAAGTGTGAATAGAAGCATCTGATGAAGACAAGAAGATTGAAGAAGGTATTGCCTTTCTTGTGAAAAGAGAACAAGATGGTAATAAAATCTTTAAATGTTGGACATGTCAAGAATATGGTCATTTTGCATCTAAGTGTCCTAAGAGAGTTAAGAAGTATAGAAACAATTTTAAGCCTAGAAGATCTAAAGAATGTTATTATGCAAATGATGAAGAAATTGAAGTAGGAATTGAAATACATTTGAGTGATAGTGATAATGATAAGTTTGATGACATAGGATTTGTAGAAATTAAGGAAGAGAATTCTGAATCTGATATTAAAGAAGAAAAAGCCTTAGTTTCCCAAGTTGAAAAGAAAGTTGATTAGATTATAGATAGTGGTTGTTCACATCATATGACTGGTGATAAAGGAAAGTTCATAAAGTTTAACAACTATGATGGAGGAGTTGTTAGAGTTGGTAACAATGCACCTTGTTTGATTAAAGGTATAGGATCTATTACTCTTGATGGAAAGACTAATACTGATGATGTTTACTTTATTGATGGATTGAAACATAATCTTTTAAGTGTTGGACAGTTAGTGGATAAAGGATATCAACTTTGGTTTACTGAGAAAACTTATGTGATTAAGGATAAAGATGGAAATCTAATTGGAACTGGATCTAGAACCAGATGTAATGTATTTTAGTTGAACCCTACTGAGATGACATGCTTGATGACTAAGATTGATGACAATTGGTTATGGCATAGAAGGTTTTGTCATATAAACTTTGATAATATTGTGAAAGTGAGTTCTACACTTGTAGTAAGAGACTTACCTAAGATCATGAAGCATACTAACATGATTTGCAAGGAATGTGTGATGGCTAAGCAGAAAAGGAGTTCATTTCCTAGCAAGAAGTTCACATCTACAGAGAAGTTGGAGATTGTTCATACAGACTTGAGTGGTCCTACTAGGACTAGAGGATTCTATGGAGAAAGGTATTTTATGATTCTTGTTGATGATTTTACAAGAATGATGTGGATTGCATTTTTGAAAGAAAAATCTGAAGCATTTGATAAGTTTAAGGTCATGAAGAATAAAGTAGAGAATGAATCAGGAATGAGGATTAAATGTTTGAGATATGATAGAGGTGGAGAATTTACATCTAAAGAGTTTAACACTTTTTGTGAAGCAAATGGTATTAAGAGATAGTTATCAGCCCCTAGAACACCTCAACAAAATGGTATTGCAGAAAGAAGAAATAGATCAGTGACTAAAGTAGCTAGAGCTATGTTATTTGAAGGTGACTTGGCAAAGACATTTTGGAGAGAACCAGTGAATACAGCAGTATATACAATGAATAGAGTACAAATCAGAGCAGACACAAAAAAGACACCTTATGAATTGTGGTTTGGACATGCACCCTCAATTAAGTATTTTAGAATTTTTGGAAGCAAATGTTATATTAAGAGAGATGATGATATAGGAAAGTTTGATCCTAGAAGCGATGAAGGAATTTTTCTTGGATATTCTTTGAAAAGAAAAGCATATAGATGTTACAATAAGAGAACTAAAACTATTGTTGAAAGTGCAAATGTAAAAGTTGATGAGAAGTTTAAAATTTAGGAAAGAATGTTTGATTATGAATCTGATGAAGGAACTAATCTGCAACCTAACATTGAAACTACTGAACAATTTTATGAGACTGACAGTGAATTGTTGAATGAAAGTCATGCTGAAGAAAACAGAGAAGAATCTACAGTTGAAGAAAGATTAGTGACTATGACACCTAACAAGTATATATCAAGACATCATCCTATTGAGAAAATCATTGGAAGTTTGGACAAAGGAGTTATGACTAGAAAGAAGGTACATTTATGTTTGATTTCTCAAATTGAACCTAAATCTACTAATGAAGCTTGTGAAGATGAACATTGGATTAAAGCTATGAAAGAAGAATTGGATCAGATTGAAAAGAACAAGACATGGGAATTGGTCCCTAGACCTAAAGACAAAAATGTGATTGGAACTAAATGGGTATACAGGAACAAGCTGAATGAACAAGGAGAAGTAATTAGAAACAAAGAAAGATTAGTATGTAAGGGATACTCACAGCAAGAAGGAATTGACAATGAAGAGACTTTTGCCCCTATGGAAAGACTTGAAGCAGTAAGAATATTTTTGGCTTATGTAGCATTTAAGAAATTCAAAGTGTACCAGATGGATGTGAAGTCAATGTTTCTAAATGGTGAATTAGAAGAAGAAGTTTGCATTGAGTAGCCTGAAGGTTTTCCTTTGACTCAAGAAGGAGACATGGTATGTAAACTAAAGAAAGCATTGTATGGACTAAAGCAAGCACCTAGAACTTGGTATGCTAGATTAGATAAGTATTTGTTAAAATTGGGATTTACAAAAGGAACAACTGATAGCAACTTATACACTAAAGAAATTGAGAATGGATTGTTAATTTTGGTTATTTTTGTTGATGACATTATTTTTGGAGGAGAAGATGAAGCTAGTGACAAGTTTGCTAATGAAATGAAGATAGAATTTGAAATGAGTATGATTGGAGAAATGAAATACTTTTTGGGATTGCAAATAACACAAAACAAAGATGGTATCTTTATAAGTCAGAATAAGTACTTGAATGATTTGTTGAAAATATTTGGTATGGAGAATTGCAAACCAGTTGGAACACCTATGGTTACAGGACATAAACTATCTACTAAAGATGAAACACCAGAAGTTGAGCAAAAGAAATACAGATCTATGATTGGTGGATTGCAATACTTGACACACACTAGACCAGATATACAACATTCAATTGGGATGGTAGCAAGATTTCAAGCCAAACCTAGAGAGTCACATTATGTAGCATTAAAAAGGATATTGAGATATCTTAGAGGAACAGTGGACTATGGGCTGTGGTATGAAAATTCTGATGATTTTACCCTATGTGCATATACTGATGCTAATTGGGGAGGCAATGTTAATGACAAGAAAAGCACCAGTGGTGGAGCCTTTTTTCTTGGAGGAAGATTAGTTTCTTGGTTGAGCAAAAAGCAAAATTGTATCTCACATAGTACAGCAGAAGCAAAATATATTGCAGCAGCAAACAATTGTAATCAAATAATTTGGATGAAGTAGATGTTGATGGACATTGGAATCAAGTTTGATGATCCTATTGTCATATATTGTGACAATACAAGTATAGTTAGTATGTCTAAGAATCCAGTTTTACATTCTAAAACAAAGCATATAGAGATCAAGTATCATGTTGTAAGAAAGAAAGTTGCAGAAAAAGAAGTCAGACTGGACTACATAAGCACAAAGGAGCAGATAGAAAATATATTTACTAAGCCCTTGCCTAAGGATACATTTGAGTATCTAAGAGGTATGCTTGGGGTTATGCCCCAACCTACTTTTGAGTAATGATGCAGTTGGTCACATCCATCCAGTGTTTTATGGCCCTATCTATTTTTTGGATTGGATGTTGGTACTTCCTCTATGGGGGAGTATGTGTATCTGAGCTGAGTCATTGAGGACTCTTGTGAATGTATTTTCTGAATAGTGTCTTTTAACATTGAGCTATTGTTTGACATAGTGATATAATTTCTCTCATTGATGTCAATGGGGGAGAGAATCATGAGAAACATTAAGGAAACATTGAGGAACTACATTTGTTGAGAGATTGAATAGGATAACGAAGCAAGATTTGATTGATGATGAGTCGTAGTGCAGTTGAGTAGCAGTGATTGGATTTTTGGAACATTGGATGTCTTTCATCTATGTTTCCATCAATGCCAATGGGGGAGATTGTTAGGAATGAATGTTGAAGCCTTTGGAAGTCATTCTATAGCAGTGGTTGTTGCATACATGACTATGATTGTCATTGATGTCAACACAATATTATTCTGGAGTTTTAGCAGAGAAGCAAGCACAGTTTTGTTTTGCACACATGTTATATTGTAGATTGAGTTATGTCCAATTGATGGTATGTTCTTTGGTGTGTTATTAGCCTATGGTTAAGACTGCAAAGAGAAATTCATTTATTCATGAAAGTTATAAGCATTTTGGTGGAAGTATTATTCTGGCAATTTTCTTGTGTAGTGGTTTTTGGTAATTGGAGGATATCTCCTAATCAGGATGGAATCTAAATCTCCACAGTTAAAGGGAAGTTTGAGATTCATTGGTGGTGATGTGGTTCATAGTGAAAACTTTGAGGTTGCACTATTGGAAAGTTATTATATCTGGAAGCCGACAGTTTTATGTAATTTTGATGTAGCGTGTTGAAATTATTATTTTGTATTTGCATGCCAACTCATTTGTAATTATTTGAGTGTGGTATAAATGAAGGAATGTTTTCCTTGTTATATATGAGGACTGTAAGAGTTGTGATATGAAATTATGAAAGTTGTGATGCAAATGTATGCATGAAGTGAAGAAAAGAGCTAATTCAGTGATGAAGGAAGACTTGTGAAGTACAAAGATCTGAATTTGTGATCTTGTGTAGAAGAGAGTGTGGTTTTGGCATAGTGTGAAGGAGGTAACATATTTCATATTATTCTATTAAAGAATCCTAAGATCTATTGGACAGTGAGTTCAGAGATCTTTCCTTGAAGCTGTTTAGGTAGTGGGTCCTTTTGTCTTCCATAACTCCGAACAGGGTTAGACTCTTTTAACAGGGATTCAAAATCTCCTAATAGAGATTCATATGTACTGAATGTATTTCATAAGACTCCTAACAAGGTCCATCCTCTAACAAGGAACTTTCATATTAGTGCATCATTTTGTGGGCATCATTCCCACCGGGGTTTACTCTTTGATCAAGAGGTTCCCTAGTTAACATATCTTGTGTTATTGTGTCATTGTGTATGGTTATCTTTCTATGGTTGGTTACTACATTAATTATATGGTTTAAATCTATTGAAGTTGATATTAAAGTTAATGATGATAAATGGTTTAATTATCAGATAACTGATTCACCACCCCCCTCTCAGTTATCTTGGTGGTCTTTCCTTTCTAACAATTCATTTACTAGTTCTACCTTCAAAACTGCTCTGTCAGCTCTACTCTGTCATCGATAAAACAATCATAACTTTTTCCATACTATCCCTACTATTTTGCACATTGAGATGGGGTATCCTTTGACACCATAGATTCTATGTTCAACTACAAAAACTCTGATCATGCTCCAGTGAATGTCACCAAAACAAACTGTATCAGGTGCTCTGTCAAAAACACTATTTCATACTTAGACAATTTTAGTTTGTGATCTTCCATACTTACTTTCTAGCTTATGCGATCTTCATAGGGAACATATGTTTCCATAATGACAACGTCCATGTACATACTTTAGCCAAATTGCCAACATGGAGAGCTTCTCAAGGTACTAATCACTTTCGTAGAGAAGTTCCTGCTTCATCTCAAGGTTCTCATTTAGGTGACCAACTCCTTCGAGGTCCACAAATAGACCCATTAATTTCCAAACTAGTTCATTAGCAGGAAAAGAATTTGGTCATGTACTTCATTCTAGCACCACAAATATTTCTATTAGAAATGACTATCTATCAATGGCCTTGCATTTACATGACTTGGGCATTATCCTTGAAATGTAAGTTCATTGCCACCTTTGGCAAGGTAGTCTCACTCCTCATTTTACAAAAAAGGGCAGCCATCTATGGTCCAAGGTTTTAATTCAGCTGACAAGTGGAGAGCTTCTCAAGGTATTGATCTCTTTCATAGAGAAGTTCTTGTTTCATCTCAAGGTTCTTGTTTAGGTGACCAACTCCTTCAAGGTCCACAAATAGACCCATTAATTTCCCAAATTGGTTCGTTAGCAGGCAAAGAATTTGGTCATGCACTTCATTCTAGCACCACAAATATTTCTATTAGAAATGATTATCTGTCAATGGCCTTGCATTTATGTGACTTGGGCATTATCGTTGAAATGTAAGTTCATTGCCACCTTTGGCAAGGTAGTCTCACTCCTCATTTTACAACAAAGGGCAACCATCTATGGTCCAAGGTTTTAATTGAGCTGACAAGTGGAGAGCTTCTCAAGGTACTGATCTCTTTCATAGAGAAGTTCCTGCTTCATCTCAAGGTTCTCGTTTAGGTGACCAACTCCTTCGAGGTCCACAAATAGACCCATTAATTTCCCAAATTGGTTCATTAGCAAGCAAAGAATTTGGTCATGCACTTCATTCTAGCACCACAAATATTTCTATTAGAAATGACTATCTATGAATGCCCTTACATTTACATGACTTGGGCATTATCCTTGAAATGTAAGTTCATTGCCACCTTTGGCAAGGCAGTCTCACTCCTCATTTTACAACAAAGGGAAGCCATCTATTGTCCAAGTTTTTAATTCAACTGACAAGTGGAGAGCTTCTCAAGGTACTGATCTCTTTCATAGAGAAGTTCCTACTTCATCTCTGTAAGGAAACTTAGGTGCGGAAACAACTTCCTACGCTAATCTCTATAGGAGAGTATTGTGCAAATTCTTATAAATCCTTACAATTTCAGATTCATTAACTACCTTAACAAAGATATTGCAACCACATACCATACATACAGAAAAATAGAGAATGACACAATGATATACCCTGGGGAAAACCTTTTGGTAAAAAACCCCAGCACTCCAAAACCTGCACAATGTATTATCTTCAACACAAAGATTACAATACACTTGCAATGCAAGTTCTTTCAGGAAATGAGAGACAAATCCAACAAGACTTAAATTTTGTTATATTTCTCCCATAGGAGCAGCATCATATATATAGACTCCTCTGGACCCAAAAATGGGCACAACCACCAAGACCCATGCACAAAGCCACATGTACACAGTTGTTACATGCAATCCCAAGAATAGGCATCCATCCCTAGAATAGACTATGACAGCTTGTCATAGAATCCACCAAAAATAATGGTCACAAGAGAAGTGTAAGAGAATCTCTCATACCAACCTATTTTTGGCATATTCTCTTACACACACCAACCACTTCTTCTTAGGTTCCCAAATAGGCCCATGTCATAAGATGCTCTTACACCTATCATAGCACATTCCTTAAATAGTTCTTACGCATCATATGAATCCATCATGACCGTTTCAGTCATGATCTCCTTACGCACAAGATGCTGACACATCAAGTGGAGTGACAAATCAACATGCCAACTAGACATGTACACTCACACTTAATTACATTATTTGCAAAAAATACATTTACAAAACAAATAATAAGAATAGGAATTATCCAAGGTTGAGACACCTTATTCCTAACATTCTCCCACTTGTCAAACACCTTGTAAGAGCAACAGGAACATAACAGGAACTTTAACCGCTATAGGCCAAAAGGCCCATACACTCCGAACACCATCTGAACTTCTCAGTGCCCACTAGTTTCATTAATGCATCTGCAACATTCTTCACAGTATCTACCTTCTCCAAATTTACCTTTCCATCTTCCACCATATCTCTCACAAAGTGAAACTGCACATCAATGTGCCTCGTTCTGGCATGGAAAGTTGGATTCTTTGTAAGGCAAATAGCACTTTGACTGTCACACCAAATAGTAATCTATTCTACATCAACACCAACATCAAAACATAATCTTCTAAGCCAAATGGCTTCTTTACAAGCATGAGTAGCAGCCATGTACTTAGCTTCTGTAGTGGACAAAGTAGCCACAGGTTGTCACTTACTCATCCAACTAATGGCACCACCAAACATAGTGAACACATAAGCACTGGTGGATCTCCTACTATCAATATCACCTACCCAATCTGAATCCAAAAACCCATGAATACAAACTAAATGCAGAGATCCAGAAGAGTTACTATGATAACATATGGAGTAATCTGATGTACCCCTCAAATATCTGAATACTCGCTTAACTGCATCCCAATGTACCCATCTAGGATTAGCCATAAACCAACTTAGGACTCCAACTACTTGGGCAATGTCTAGTCTAGTACAGACCATAGCATACATAAGACTACCAACTGCACTAGCATAAGGTACTCTATTCATGTCCTCCACCTCACTAGGAGATTTTGGACAATCATCTACAGATAACTTTGTTCCCATAGAAATAGGAACACATAGTGGTCTACAATCTACCATACTGAACTTGTCCTACACAGACTTCACATACTTACTCTGACTCAACCAAAGTTTAATGTTAGACCCATCTCTACTGATTTTCATACCCAAGATGTACCTAGCTGCCCCAAGATCTTTCATCTCAAACTATGCTAACAACTGAGATTTAAAATCAGAAATCATACCCTTACCCTTCCCAAATAGCAACATATCATCAACATATAATGCAACAATAAGAAGGTGATCATTTTCAACTCTGAAATAAACACAATGATTTGATTTTGATCTTACAAATCCAATTCACAACACAAAGGCATCAAACTTAAGGTACCACATCCTAGGAGATTGCTTCAAACCATATAGAGATTTCTTTAATCTGCAAACTAAAGATTCTTTACCTTTAACAATGTAGTGCTCACGCTGTGACATATAAATCTCTTCCTCCAAATCACCATGAAGGAAATTTGTCTTCACATCCATCTGTTCTATCTCTAAATCATATGATGCAGCAAGAGATAACAGAAATCTAATGGATGTCAACTTTGCAATAGGAGAGAATATTTCACCATAATCTATTCCCTCTACCTATGAATACCCCTTTGCAACCAATCTAGCTTTGTACCTTTCAACACTGCCATCTGCATAGAATTTCTTCTTGAACACCCATTTACAGCCAACAGATTTTCTCCCTTTAGGCAAAGGTACAAGGTCCCAAGTTTTGTTTTTCTCCAATGAAGCCATCTCATCATCCATAGCCTCAATCTAGGAACCTGCATCTTCCATGCCCAAAGCCTCTTTCATAGATCTAGGCTCATCAATGTTAGTAATCCAAGCAAAGGCACAACTGGAATCTAACATAGAATAAACAAACCTTTCTGGTTGCTTTCTTTCTCTCATGGATCTCCTCAAGGGCTATGGTTGAGGTTTTTCTTCCTCTTCTTCCAAACTATCAAAGCTGCTAGAGCTCTCCTCATCATTAGGCCCAACATGGTCTCTCTGTTCAATCTCCTCAGGGGTAGGAGGCAACTGAACAACATCTTTTTCCTTTTCTTTTTCATCTGGTTGTAGCACAATAGGAGGAGATGTTAGCTCTCTAAAAATAACATTTCTACTATACAACACCTTACTAGTCACAGGATCCCAAAGCTTGTATCCTTTCACACCAGCACTGTATCCGATGAAAATACATTTAACAGCTTTGTTTTTCAACTTAGATCTTTTCTCCTTTGGAACATGTGCATAAGCTTCACAACCAAAAATATGAACATGCCTAATTGAAGGCTTCTTACTAGACCACACCTCCATGGGTGTCTTACCAACAAGGGCTGATGTAGGAGATCTATTAACCAGATAGCAAGTAGTGGCCACAGCTTCGGCCCAAAACCTTTGTTCTAAACCAGCTCCACTAAGCATACTCCTAGCCTTCTCCATTAGTGTCTTGTTCATTCTCTCTACAACTCCATTTTTCTATGGGGTATAAGAAGTTGTCTTATGCCTCTTGATACCTTGTTCTTTACAGAATTGTTCAAACTCTGCTGAGCAAAACTCACCACCATTGTCAGTTCTCACACGCTTAATCTTCTTACTAGTCTGATTCTCTACAAGAGCTTTAAATTCCTTGAACTGACTAAAGACTTGTGTCTTACTTTTAAGGAAATAAATCCATGTCCTTCTATTATAATCATCTATGAAAGATACAAAAAATACAGACTTGGAGATTGAAGGAACTTTTACAGGACCAAATACATCAGAATGAATAAGATCCAAAACATCAAAAGATTTGTGAGAACTAGAGTAAAACTAAATAGGATTTTTTTTACCATAGACATAGTGTTCATAGAAGTCAAACTCAAGATTGCAATCATTTAACCCCTCAATGAGATTTTTATTTTTCAGGGTTCTGAGACCCTTTTCACCAATGTGGCCAAATCTCATATGCCACAACATTGTCTTTTCTGTAGGAAGCTTAGCTTCCAAAGTGTTTGCACTACCATCAGAACCAATAGCCATAGACTTCTTCACTGCTTGTTCAAATGGTGAGGATGAAGAACTATTACATAGAGGAATACATGCATCTAGCTGAAATAAGGTACCTCTCCTAGTACCCCTTGCAAGAACTATTGATCCTCTCATCATCTTGCATCCTTCTTTCAAAAAAACAACTTGCACACCTACATCATTCAGCATACTTACAGATAATAGGTTTCATGCCAAATCTAGAATGTGCATAACTCCATTGATTCCCTTTACTCATCCATCAAGAAATTTGATAGTGACCCTTCCACGTCCAACTATCTTTAGGTGAGAATCATCACCCAAGTACACCTTTCCACCATCAAACTCTTCATATTTTGAGAACCAATTTCAATGAGAGGTCATGTGAAAAGATGCACTTGAGTCAACCAACCACACATCATTAGATGCATGGGCTGCCAAAGCTATGATGAATGCATCACCATCTTCTTGAGATCTTTCTAAAGCTGAATCTGAACCTTTCTTCTTCTTCTTCAGCTCTTTGCAGTCTTTACGGAAGTGCCCAGATTTATCATAGTTCCAAAATTTTGCCTTGGACTTATTGGAAGTCTTTGACTTCCCACAAGATTTGGATCTACCCTTATTATCAGACTTATTGTCATTTTTCTTCCCTCTTTCAGTGGATCTCCCATGAATAGCAAGGGCTTCTTTTTCTGAAATGGAAGCCTTTCTCTGCATCTCCTCTAATAGCAATGAAGACACCACATCATCCATTTTGAAGGTGACTAAAATTCTTCCAAGAGCCATCACAAGATGGTCCCATGAATTCGATAAAGAACACAAAAGTGTGTAGCAACGATCCTCCTCCTCTAACTTGACACTAGCTAATGTCAATTGTGCAGCCAGCAGATTAAATGCATTTAAATGATCCGTTAAGGATCCACCTTCCTCCATTTGCAGAGAGTACAACTTCTTCCTCAAGAACAACTTGTTCACCAGAGATTTGGCCTGATACATGGCCGCAAGTCTTTCCCACAAACTATTTGCAGTTTTCTCATCTAGAACATTCAAAAGGACTGCATCAGTTAAACAGAGTCTTATGAGACCCTTAGCTTTATGGTCTTTGATATCCCAATCTGCTTGAGCTATAGTTTCTGGTCTTGTAGCACTTGAAGTCACTTCCCATAGGTCACAATCTTCCAACATGTCTTCCATCTTGAGTTTCCACAACTCGAAATTAGTGCCATTAAATTTCTCCACCTCCATTCTTCCATATGATGAACTTGCCATCTCAATCTGCAAATAAGATTCAAAATGCTCTGCACAAAACTCCCACTCAAACTTGAGATCGGCTCAAAAAACCCTACCCAACAACTAGGATCAAAAGTTGATCAAGCTCTGATACCACTTGTAAGGAAACTCAGGTGCCGAAACAGCTTCCTACGCTAATCTCTATAGGAGAGTATTGTGTAAATTCTTATAAATCCTTACAATTTCAGATTCGTTAACTACCTTAACAAAGATATTGCAACCACATACCATACATACAGAAAAATAGAGAATGACACAATGATATACCATGGGGAAAACCTTTCGGTAAAAAACCTCAGCACTCCAAAACCTGCACAATGTATTATCTTCAACACAAAGATTACAATACACTTGCAATGCAAGTTCTTTCAGGAAATGAGAGACAAATCCAACAAGACTTAAATTTTGTTATATTTCTCCCATAGGAGTAGCATCATATATATAGACTCCTCTAGACCCAAAAATGGGCACAACCACCAAGACCCATGCACAAAGCCACATGTACACAGTTGTTACATGCAATCCCAAGAATAGGCGTCCATCCCTAGAATAGCCTATGATAGCTTGTCATAGAATCTACCAAAAATAACGGTCACAAGAGAAATGTAAGAGAATCTCTCATACCAACCTATTTTTGGCATATTCTCTTACACACACCAACCACTTCTTCTTGGGCACCCAAATAGGCCCAAGTCATAAGATGCTCTTACACCTATCATAGCACATTCCTTAAATATTTCTTATGCATCATAGGAATCCATCATGACCATTTCAGTCATGATCTCCTTACGCACAAGATGCCGACACATCAAGTGGAGTGACATATCAACATGCAAACTAGACATGTACACTCACACTTAATTACATTATTTGTAAAAAATACATTTAAAAAACAAATAATAAGAATAGGCATTATCCAAGGTTGAGACACCTTATTCCTAACAATCTCAAGGTTCTCGTTTAGGTGACCAACTCCTTCGAGGTCCACAAATAGACCCATTAATTGGTAAAAGGGTAGATGCAATTTTGGAAAGAGTATCCCAATTGAAGAGTAATGCAAATTCCAGTGAGCATGAAGTTATTGTAGATCCAATGGGTGTATCTCCTCCACTGACAAATATAACTACTTCCAGAGACTTGCATTTAAATGGAGACTGTCTATTCCCAAACATGCCCCAGTCGAGCAGATGAACCAAATGTTTCTTGAGTAAAGATGATATTGGTTTGATCATTCAATCACCATCGATGACTCCATGTTGAAGTGTCCCTCAAGGTCCCTTAAGCATGAAATCAGTGATCTTTGTGAGGTCATATCTCAGAGCTCGTGCAAGGTAGCATGGATCTATCAATTGCTATGAGACTGTGTTGTTGAGGCCTACAAAAGCCTATCTCAATTTTTGGAGATTCAACTTTGTTTAAAATCAGCAACACATTCTCGATCGATGTCAGAACTCAAGGTGTTCCTTAGCTAAAATGGCCAACATTGTGTATCTTTCCAACCATCAGTCATAGCATCAAACCATCTATTCCAATAGCTTTGGATGGCCAGTTAAACGCTAGTGGCAACCTCATTCAGCATGCACAGTCATTCGATCGCCACCGATGACTCCGTGCTGAAGTGTCCCTCAAGGTCCCTTAATTGTGGAATCGGTGATCTTTGTAGGGTCATATCTTAGATCTCATATGAGGTAGCATAGATCCATCAATTGCTATGAGACCATATTGTTGGGGCCTACAAAAGCCTATCTCATTTTTTAGAGATTCAACTTCATTTAAATTTGGCAACACATTCTCGGTCAGTGTCAAAACTCAAGGTGTTCCTCAGCTAAAATGGCCAACCTTGCGTATCTTTCCAACTATTGTTTGTAGCATCAAACCATCTATTCTAATAGCTCCAGATGGCTAGGTAAATGCTAGTGGAAACCTCATTTGGCACCCATAGTCATTTGATCCCCACCAATGACTCCATGCTGAAGTGTCCCTCAAGGTCTCTTAAGCATGGAATCAATGATCTTTGTGAGGTCATATCTCAGAGCTCATGCAAGGTAGAATCAATCCATCAATTGCTACAGGACCATGTTTCTAGGGCCTACAAAAGCCTATATTAGTTTTTGGAGATTCAACTTCTTTTAAATTTGGCAACATATTCTCGATCAGTGTCAAAACTCAAGGTGTTCCTCAGCTGAAATGGAAAACATTGCGTATCTTTCCAACTGTCGGTCATAGCATTGAATCATCTATTCTAATAGCTCTGGATGGCCAGGTAAACACTAGTGGCAACCTCATTCACCATGCACATTCATTCAATCACCACTGATGACTCCGTACTGAAGTGTCCCTCAAGGTCCCTTAAGCATAAAATTAGTGATCTTTGTGGGGTCGTATGTCAGAGCTTGTGCGAGGTAGCATGGATCCATCAATTTTTATAGGACCGTATTGTTGGGGTCTACAAAATTTTGTCTCTATTTTCAGAGATTCAACTTCATTTAAATTTGGCAACACATTATCGGTTGGTGTTAGAACTCAAGGTGTTCCTCAGCTGAAACGGCCAACATTGCGTATCTTTCCAACCATCATTTGTAGCATCAAACCGTCTTTTCCAATAGCTCCAAATGGCTGAGTAAACGCTAGTGGAAACCTCATTCGGCACCCATAGTCATTCAATCCCCACCGATGACTCTGTGTTGAAGTGTCCCTCAAGGTCTCTTAAGCATGAAATCGGTGATCTTTTCAGGGTCATATCTCAGAGCTCGTGCAAGGTAGAATTGATCCATCAATTGCTACGAGACCGTGTTACCAGGGCCTAAAAATTCTATCTTGGTTTTTGGAGATTCAACTTCTTTTAAATTTGGCAACACATTCTCAGTCGGTGTCAAAACTTAAGGTGTTCCTCAGCTGAAATGGCCAACATTGTGTATCTTTCCAACCATCAGTCATAGCATTGAACCATTTGTTCCAATAGCTCCAGATGGTCAGGTAAATGCTAGTGGCAACCTCATTCGCCATGCACAGTCATTCGATCCTCGCCGATGACTTCATGCTAAAGTTTCCCTCAAGTTCCCTTAAGCATGGAATCAGCAATATTTGTGGGGTCATATCTCAGAGCTCATGTGAGGTAGAATCAATCCATTAGTTGCTATGGGACCATTTTGTTAGGCCTACAAAATCCTGTCTCAATTTTTAGAGATTCAACTTTGTTTAAATTTGGCAACACATTCTTGGTCGGTGTTAGAACTCAAGGTGTTCCTCAGCTGAAATGGGAAACATTACATATCTTTCCAACCATCGGTTGTAGCATCAAACCATCTATTCCAATAGCTCTAGATGGTTAGGTAAACGCTAGTGGAAACCTCATTCAGCACCCACAGTCATTCGATCCCCGCCAACAACTCCGTGCTGAAGTGTCCCTCAAGGCCTCTTAAGCATGGAATCAGCAATTTTTGTTGGGTCATATCTCAGAGCTCATGTGAGGTAAAATTGATCCATTAGTTTCTATGGGACTGTATTGCTAGGGCCTACAAAATCTTGTCTTGGTTTTTGGAGATTCAACTTTGTTTAAATTTGGCAACACATTCTCGGTTGGTGTCAAAACTCAAACTATTCCTCAGTTGAAACGGCCAACATTGCATATCTTTCAAACCGTCAGTCGTAGCATCGAACCATCTATTCCAATAGCTCCAGATGGCTGGGTAAACACTAGTAGCAACCTTTTTTGGCACCCATAGTTGTTCGATCCTCGCCGATGACTCTGTGCTGAAGTGTCCCTCAAGGTCTCTTAAGCATGGAATCAGTGATCTTTGCAGGGTCATATCTTGGAGCTCATGTGAGGTAGAATTGATCTATTAGGTTCTATGGGGCCATCCTACTAAGGGCTAAAAAAGCCTATCTCAATTTTTGGAGATTCAACTTTGCTTAAAATCGGCAACACATTCTATGGCATTGTCAGAACTTAAGGTGTTCCTCAGCTGAAACGGCCAATGTTGTGTATCTTTCAAACCATCAATTGTAGCATGGAACCATCTATTCCAATAGCTCTAGATGGATAGGTAAATGCTAGTGGCAACCTCATTCAGCATGCACAATCATTCGATCCCCGCCGATGACTCCGTGCTAAAGTGTCCCTCAAGGTCTCTTAAGCATGGAATCGATGATCTTTGTGGGGTCATATCTTAGAGCTCGTGCAAGGTAGAATTGATCTATCAGTTGCTATGGCACCATGTTTCTGGGGTCTAAAAAAGCCTATCTCAATTTTTGGAGATTCAACTTTGTTTAAATTTGGCAACACATTCTCGGTCGGTGTCAAAACTTAAAGTGTTCCTTAGCTGAAATGGCCAACATTGTGTATCTTTCAAACCATCAGTCGTAGCATCAAACCATGTATTCCAATAGCTTTGGACGGTCGGTTAAATGCTAGTAGCAACCTCATTTAGCACCCACAGTCATTGGATCCCTGCCAACAACTCCGTGCTAAAGTGTCCCTCAAGGTCTCTTAAGCATGAAATCTGTGATATTTGTTGGGTCATATCTCAGAGCTCGTGTGAGGTAGAATTGATCTATTAGGTGCTATAGGACCATGTTGTTAGGGCCTACAAAAGCCTATCTCAATTTTTAGAGATTCAACTTTTTTTAAATTCGGCAACACATTCTCGGTCGATGTTAGAACTCAAAGTGTTCCTCAGCTGAAACGGCCAACATTGTGTATCTTTCAAACCATCGGTCGTAGCATCGAACCATTTTTTCCAATAGCTCTGGATGGTCAGGTAAATGCTAGTGGCAACCTCATTTTCCATGCACAGTCGTTCAATCCCCGCTGATGACTTCGTGCTGAAGTGTCCCTCAAGATCTCTTAAGCATGGAATTGGAAATCTTTGCGGGGTCATATCTTGGAGCTCATGTGAGGTAGAATTGATCTGTCAATTTCTACAAAACCATGTTGCTAGGGCCTACAAAAGCCTATCTCAATTTTTGGAGATTCAACTTCTTTTAAATTTGGCAACACATTCTCGGTCGGTGTCAGAACTCAAGGTGTTCCTCAGCTGAAATAGCCAATGTTGCATATCTTTCAAACTGTTAGTCATAGCATCAAACTATCTATTCCAATAGCTCTGGATGGTCAAGTAAATTCTAGTGGCAACCTCTTTCACCATGCATAGTTGTTCGATCCCCACCGACGACTTCGTGTTGAAGTGTCCCTCAAGGTCTCTTAAGCATGGAATCGGCAATCTTTGTGGGGTCATATCTCAGAGCTCATGTGAGGTAGAATTGATTCATTAGTTACTACAGGACCATGTTGCTAGGGCCTACAAAAGCCTATCTTAGTTTTTGGAGATTCAACTTCTTTTAAATTTGGCAACACATTCTCGATCGGTGTAAGAACTCAAAGTGTTCTTCAGCTGAAACGGCCAACATTGCGTATCTTTCAAACCATCAATCATAGCATTGAACCATCTATTCCAATAGCTCTAGATGGCCAGATAAACGCTAGTGGCAACCTCATTCACCATGCACAGTCATTCGATCCCTACCGACAACTCTGTGCTGAAGTGTCCCTCAAGGTCTCTTAAGCATGGAATCGGTGATCTTTGTAGGGTTATATCTCAGAGCTCATGTGAGGTAGAATTGATCCATTAGTTTCTATGAGACTATGTTATCAGGGCCTACAAAAGCCTATCTCAATTTTTGGAGATTCAACTTCTTTTAAATTTGGCAACACATTCTCGGTCGGTGTCAAAACTCAAAGTGTTCCTCAGCTGAAATGGCCAATCTTGTGTATCTTTCAAACCATCAGTCGTAGCATCAAACCATCTATTCCAATAGCTCTGGATGGTCAGGTAAATGCTAGTGGCAACCTCATTCAGCACCCACATTTGTTTGATCCCCGCCAATGACTCCGTGCTGAAGTGTCCCTCAAGGTCTCTTAAGCATGGAATCAGTGATCTTTGTGGGGTCATATCTCGGAGCTTGTGTGAGGTAGAATTGATCTGTTAAGTTCTACAAGGCCATGTTTATAGGGCCTACAAAAGCCTATCTCAATTTTTGGAGATTCAACTTCATTTAAAACGGTAACACATTCTTGGTCGGTGTCAAAACTCATAGTGTTCCTTAGTTCAAATGGCCAACATTGTGTATCTTTCAAACCATCGGTCGTAGCATCAGACCATCAGTTCCAATAGCTCTAAATGGTCAAGTAAATGCTAGGGGAAACCTCATTCACCATGCACAGTCATTCGAACCCCGCCAACGACTCCATGCTGAAGTGTCCCTCAAGGTCCCTTAAGCATGAAATCAATAATCTTTGTGGGGTCATATCTCAGAGCTCATGCAAGGTAGAATCGATCTATCAAGTGCTCCAAGACCATGTTATTGGGGCCTACAAAAGCCTATCTCAGTTTTCAAATATTCAACTTCTTTTAAATTTGGCAACACATTCTCGGTCGATATCAAAACTCAAAGTGTTCCTCAGTTTAAATGGCCAATTTTGCATATCTTTCAAACCGTCAATCGTAGCATCAAACCGTCAGTTCCAACAGCTCCAAATGGCTGGGTAAATGCTAGTGGAAACCTCTTTCACCATGCACAGTTGTTCAATCTCTACCGATGACTCCGTGCTGAAGTGTCCCTCAAGGTCCCTTAAGCATGAAATTAGCGATCTTTGTGGGGTCATATCTTAGAGCTCGTTCAAGGTAGAATCAATCCATCAGGTGCTACGGGACCATGTTGTCGGGGCCTAAAAAATTCTATCTTTGTTTTCAGAGATTCAACTTTGTTTAAATTTGGCAACACATTCTTGGTTGGTGTCAGAACTCTTAGTGTTCCTCAGTTCAAATGGCTAACGTTGAGTATCTTTCAAACCGTCATCGTAGCATCGAACCATTAGCTCCAAAAGCTCTAGATGGCTAGGTAAACACTAGTGGAAACCTTGTTCACCATGCACAGTCATTTGATCCCTGTCGATGACTCCATGCTAAAGTGTCCCTCAAGGTCCTTTAAGCATGAAATTAGTGATCTTTATGGTGTCATATCTCAGAGCTTGTGCAAGGTAGAATTGATCCGTCAAGTGCTACAGGACCATGTTGCCGAAGCCTACAAAAGCCTATCTCAATTTTTAGAGATTCCACTTTGTTTAAATTTGACAACACATTCTTGGTCGGTGTCAGAACTCATAGTGTTCCTCAGTTCAAATGGCCAACGTTGTGTATCTTTCAAACTATCAGTCATAGCATTGAACCATCAGTTCCAACAGCTTTGAATAGTTAGGAAAATGCTAGGGGAAACCTCTTTCACTACACACAATCATTTGAACCCCACCAATGACTCTACGCTGAAGTGTCCCTCAAGGTATCTTAAGCATGAAATCAGTGATCTTTGCGGGGTCATATCTCAGAGCTCATGCAAAGTAGAATCGATCCATCAGGTGCTACGAGACCATGTTGTCGAGGCCTACAAATGTCTGTCTCAGTTTTCAGAGATTCAACTTCTTTTAAATTTGGCAACACATTCTCAGTTGGTGTCAGAACTCAAAGTGTTCCTCAGTTCAAATGGCCATCATTGTGTATCATTCAAACCGTCGGTCGTAGCATCAAACCGTTTGTTCTGACAACTTTGAATGGTCAGATAAATGCTACTGACAACCTTTTTTGGCACACACAATCATTCAAATGACACTGACGACTCCAGGTTGAGTAGTAGGATGAGTGCAAATATGTATTCTAGTGTTTTTCATTAACAATCAGTCTGTTAGGGGACAATTAGAAGTTTGTTTGTAAAAGCTTAAGGTTGCACATCCACATCTTCCATAGTAATCTTATTAATAAAAGAACTCTTGCCAACATTAAGGTACCCCAAGAATCCTTATTTTATATTTATACATTTATGCATTCATTTCATTACTTTTGTTATTATTACAGTTAAGGAATTGACTGTTATTGAGGACAGTGACTGGCATTTGTAGCACAGTTAGCAAGTTAAACATACAATCATAACTATAAGGCATGGGAAATTTACAAAGAAAAGACATGAACATAAACATAATTTAGTATACATCAATACACCAAACACATGAATTACATACCTAAAACATAAAAAAAAAAAATTCGTAGGGCATGAAGTCAAATATATATGTCCAATAATGTCATACATTGAATATATTCAATATAGTAAAACTGGCTTCCTCAAAGCCAAATGGATGTACAACGTATCACTGATACAATATACAAAAAATATGTCCACTAATACCATATAGGCATACAATCCATATCCCTAATCTAGTCCTTTCCCACTAGGGGAAGAAAACAAATCCTGAGCTATCTTCGATCATCACGTTGATGGAGATGTAGTGGATGTCGTAGTCTTCTGAGTGTGCTCACTCATCCTCTTGTCTAGACTCTTTTGTAGCTCAACCTGATAAAAAAAAAATTAGATAGAGATAACTAATATACATCAAAATTGAATTATACAATGACATAAAATTGAATATTGGCTTACCGCTAGAAAATAGTCACTATGTTCATCCACCGAAGGTGCATGTTGCTGATCTGGAGTCATAAGTCCCTACAACAATGATCAAAATAATAATTAAAATACATACATGGATATCATTATAAAATTCAATACAAACTATTAAAATAAAAATTAAAGTTAAGTGATCTCTTTCATACTTCAATCAATGCTTTAGAACTAGCTACTACTGCAGCTACTCCATGATCCAAAGTATCACTGACAGAAGGAGGAGTCTCTGATGTCAAAAGTTGAAAATGAAACAAAAAAAGTAAATTATGCAGTTATCAAGATTACATATATTTTTTACAACCCTACTAATGAGTAAATGATACCCCATGAATGTTCCATCACGTCCTCCAGTGTGCAGTGTCAAAGTCAATGCTCCAACATTCAACTAGTGCACATGTACATGGAAAATTATAAGATAACCATTCATATAAGAATGTACTACTGACATGTTAATTATAATGCATTATTACATGTATACATGTGGACTCAATGGTGACCTCACAAACCCAAGTGAAAGAATGTAATCATTGTGCCTCTAGATTTTGATCATAATTTGTCTAGTAATTTAGTCATTCATTCATTAATTAAATATGATCAAGTAAATCCAATTAATATGCAAATAAAGATACCTCAAGGAAAGTTGCACGATGCCCTTCACTGTTTGTTGTGAATGTCAATGGTCCACCAATGCACATCTAATGCACATGCACAATAAGTTAGGATATAATTATTCATATAATTACATAATAATCAAATATCTTAATTAAATATTTTATTCGATACATACTTGTGGAACTGAAGATGATGTGTAAAAGGGGACATTAGGATCATTGCCACTTCCACTACCACTACCACCGCCACTGACACTCTTGCCCTGAATTTTCATCATAAACAATAGATACTAAATTAAATAGTTATTCTTTTATAAATGAAATATGATCAAAGCAATTTAATGAACTTAGAAATATTTACCTATGTGTCAATGCCAAATGTCATATTTAGAAAGGTATCAGTCATCAATCTAGAATCCTCTTCCTCTCTCTCACCAGTACCAAATGTGCACAAGCATCCACATGACTGACAAATATGCCCCCTCAAGGATTGACCATAGTCACCCTCAACTAAAGGAGTGGCACACTGAATGAGAGTCTGTGTCAGAGCACTAATCATGCCTAGTGTGTCTGCCTCTACATTTTCCTTCACAATGGAAGGAATACTAACATGATCCAATGGTGGCTTGCCACTAGCAGCCCTAGGTGCGTTAGGGTCATGATGTGCCCCTGCTTGATCAAATGATGAACCCCCTCCTCTACCCTGAGAATCCAGCATGTCAAAATAATTTGGCACCACCTTGAGTACAAACTCACAATAGAGTTTCCTCAAGAAATATATAGGAACCTCATGATTGTTACAAGGAGGCAAATCAAAGACCATCCACCATCTCTCCCAAAAATTGTTTTTAATGTCTTCATTTATGCACCAATGAATTGGGAACCTCCTTGTTGTAGTTCTAAGAGTATTTACGTCCCCTAGTTTTTTAAATAGCTGGAAAATGTCATCTTTTGTATTTTTTTCTTTTTTATGTCTGCATAAGATAATTTATTTGCATAATATTGTTTTTGTTCTTCTCTTTTATCCCACCACAAATTAATTTTTCAACTAACTGCGCTTACGTGGGTCAAGATTGTTTCCAATGATTTTGCAAGTCTTCCCCTTCCGAGATTTGTACCACTAGAATCTTTTAACCTATTAATTAAATATTCTAATTCTTTTTGCCCTCTTTCAATTTGGTTCATCAAATTTTATTGTGTTCCAGGAGGAGGTTTCTTGATTGGTGGAGGCAATTGAGGTTCATTCTCTTCATTTCTTTCTTCATTTGGTTCTTCATGAGGAGATGAAGGGTTTGGTGGAGGGTTTGGTGGTGGGAGATTATTTCTTCCTAGCAATTAAAAAAACTACATTTTAAAATATTCATTACACAACAAATTTAAACAAAAACAAATTTGAACAAAACAAATTTAAACAAAAACAAATTTTAACAAAACAAATTGCAACAAAACTCAAATTTTAAAACAAATAAGAGGCATGATAAGCTGTAAAAACACTTACCTCTTCTTCTGGATCGAACTTGATGATGTCGTGGAGCCATTTGATCTATGGATGAACAAAAATAATTGACTCACAAGAAAATATAATAGGGTGTGCGCACTTTAGAATCTCCTCTTAGCTGAAAACAAGGGGTTGAGAAAGAAAAATGAGCTTCCAAACCCTCGTGCAGCAAACTTTATAATAGTTTTTCAAAAGGGCGTATGCCCTATAGGGCGCATGCCCTTTATTGCGTGTGTGCTATGTGCGATGGGGGGCCAAAAAGAAAAGTGGCATCTTTTTGGTCCCCCATCTTTGTGCACTTACCCCACATACCTTCTCTCATGCTCAGCTTCTGCTCCTTTTCTCCTGCTCCTTTTCCATATGCAATCAAAATAAAAATGATTTGGTTGTTCACTTTTTTTTTCATCTATACCAAATAAAATAAAATGCATTTGAAATTTGTGGTCGAATATGATGTCAGAGGCTCAAAAGATGTTGCACATCAAAGATACCAATCAAAGATGAAGAAATTACATACCTTATCTCGCGCTCAGCTTTCACAAAGGAAGATTTGATAGCCAAATCTTCCTTGTACCACACAAAGAACATGTCATTGGTTCAGTTTTGTAAATTTATTTTTTTTGTAATTAGTAATTGGAAAATTAAATACATGTTATTATCATATCAGATAAAGTATGTTTATCAGTTTAACATGTTATTATCATATCAGATAAAGTATGTTTAAGAATTGTTGGGACTGGTCCTTTGGCATGTATTAAACAGAATAGAATTTTCAGCATATTATTATCATTCTATTTCTTTGTTCTAAACATGCCATTGGTTCAATTTTGTAAATAAAAAAATTGTGTTAAATGCATTTTTTGTGAGGGGTCTTCTTCTGAGGAGATTGATGAAGATTGTGCACCTCAAAAACCAATTCATAAGGTACCAATCATGTTTTCTATTCACTTATATTTTTGGATTGGTAAATCTCCTTAGTTTCATGTCCTTTCTTCTGATTACTATGGGTGAGATATATATCTTACATTTAACATTCAACTTATTTATATTTTAGAACATGTAGTGTATTTTTTGAGGATTTTACCAAATCAAATTTTAACATAAAATGAAAACACCAAACTGATATCTTGACCTTTCAACTTGACAAAATATTTTCATTTGACCAATAATGGCAGGTAACTAAATGATATATCCACATACCTATATCTTTGTAAAATACCTGGAACATCAAAAATATGGCTAAGTGGCTACCGCCATGATTTGTATCTACTGAATATGGGAAAAAAAGCACCAAAAAGAATTGAATAGAAAACATGATTGGTCATTTTAGAGAGCATTCATGATCAAATAAAATGCAATGCATTTGAAATTTATGATTGAATATGATGCCAGAGGCTCAAAAGACATTGCTCGTCAAAGATAACAATCAAAGATGCAGAAATCACATACCTTCTCTCATGCTCAATCAGCTTTCACCCACTCCTTTTCTCTGCAATCAAAATAAAAATGATTTGGCCATTTCAAAACACTGAATCAATATCCTTAAGCACAAGCACCAATAACATCAACTATTTTGATCTATGGGTACCATAATGTTGGCAAGAGTTCTTTTATTAATAAGATTACTCTGCAAGCTTGAAGAAGCGGTATATTTTGGCAAATGAAGAGTGGAAAGATGATGATATTCCTGAGATCATGGATGGACACAATATTGCAAACTTTATTGATCTAGATATCTTGTATAGGCTTCAAGAATTGGAGAGGGTAGAAGGGCTTAGGATGGCAGCTGAGGGTGATGAGGATGATGAGATGGTGGAAGTGGAGTTGAATCCTGATGAAAAGGAAGCTCTAGCTGCAATTAGGAATAAGAATAAGATGCTTATTGTCGAATACAGATTAAAGAAGAGTACTAGAGAGAGCAAGCCTACTATACCAAGGAAGTTTGATAAGATCAAGGAATATGGCTTAAACAGAATGGGAAGACATCTTTCTAGCCTGAGCCTGGATCCTTCGACAATTGGGGTAGGATCCAAACCCAGGCTAGAAAGATGTCTTCCTTTTTGTTATGGATAGGCTATGCTATTGCAACAACTACTGACTGTGATGTAGATATCACAACAGTTGAGAAACATAAATGTAGGCATCATGGTCACAATTTTTTATGTTGTCTCCAAAAAATTGTGACCATGATGCCTACATTTATATTTCTTAGTTGTTGTGTCCCAAGACCCCTTATGACCCTTTACAACCCTTTACAATCCCTAAGAATACATCTTAGAGGTCTTAAAATGTTGTAAAGGATCATAAGAGGCTCTTAGGAGGGGCCAGATGAGCTTCCACCTTCACATGCTTGGCCCTGTTAAGTAGAGAATGTTAAATTATTCTCAAAATAAAGAGAAGCTCAATAATTTAAGGTCTTAGTCCACAGAGATGCTGAAAAAATGACAAGAATCAATGATGGAGAGTTTTTAGATTCTAAGAATACGTATTTGCAGTGGAGGCTAGAAGGGATTTTTGTGTAGATTTGCTAGATGTGGAGATTTTCTAGAGTGGCTATATACATACGAGGGTTTCCAAATTGAGTACCAGTTTAGAGATGATGATTTAGTAACCTACATCTATAAAACCTTCACAAATATCCCTTCTTTGGCCTCCACTCATACCTCTTCTCAAAATCTAGAAACTTCGGATATTGTTTATCATCCATGCACAAAATTTGCTAGTGATCGTATAAAATTACTTTAGGCCTCCAGTATTGATGAGCTGCACAAGTGTAAAATGTTTTTGTGATACTGGGATCAATTATATTGGATATTGTGTAGTGTACATAAAGGCAAGGTGGTGATTATTCTTGACGATCGACAGGTATAAGTCTTCTAGGCCTTACCTAGTAGCTAGGACTAAAGATAACAAAGCTCAAGAGACTATCATAGTTGGTCTCTTTCTTCAATCTATATTATTGACAAAATGTTTTACCTTTTATTATCACATCAAATGTGGGGATTTGAAAGAATTTAATAGAATATTTTCATGTATAATGTACATTATTTTAGTTTGACACTGAATGAATTTATATACTTCATGCACTTGTATAAATTCATGCAACGTCAACTTAAATAATATACGTTATCATGAAAATATTCTATTAAATTCTTTCAAATCCCCAGATTTGATGAGCTAATGAAAGGTAAAATATTTTGTCAATAATATAGACTGAAGAAAGAGAGAACCTATGATGGTCTCTTGAGCTTTGTTATATTTAATGTGCATGTCCGTCAATTTTTTGACAATGTTGCTATACTTCTGACTGAAATCCCATCAAATATTTACTACTTTTTGATAGAGCGTTGTGATAGGAATGCTATACCACTGATGGGTATACCTGTCACAAAATCATTGCAATGCAGTCGCTCTTCCAATAAGTAAAATCTCAAAGAAAACATATTTTTGATAGATAGTTGTGATAGGAATGCTATACCACCGACAGGTTTACTTGTCAGATGGTCAATGTAGATCTGTCGCTATTTTGACTAATACAATATTGGAGAAAACACTATTTTGGTAGATTGTTCCAACATGCTTGCTAAATCTCTAATGGGTATTACTATCGGAGAATCATTGCATTGGTGTCGCTATTCTGACAATTAGATCTGACAAGATGGTGACATGATTTGTCGAAGTTCTGATAGGTCTACCGTAGGAAATTCAATTTGAATTCTGGCATTCATGTGCTAGATTCTAATGGAATCAAGTGTCAAAAGACTGACAGTTAGCACTTCTATTTCAATTTCCAACACAAAAATGCCGATGAACACAAATGTCAAAATTGTGACAAAATGGCATTGCAAATCCAAATGTATAGTGATAAATCCTAAGAAGATGGCATATGGTGTGAAGCACTTGAATCTATTAGCCATCTAGAATAGTGTGGACCAGTAGTTGCACATAATGTATGACCCTTTCCTTTTTCATGTCCATCTATCTGGAATGATGATGAAGAAGACATGTGAGAAGTAGAAGAAGAAGGAATATCAATGTTGCTCTTCATAAGAAGAGTTTTCAAAACTAAAACCTATTTTTCATCTCCATATATCTTCTTCTTGTAGAAATGAGACTCGTCATGATTTTTCTTTTTACAATAAGAACATTTAGGTCTTTATGTCTTTGATTTTTACCCCTTAGGAGAAGGTAGGATAGAGGGATGTTGAGAACTTGAATCCTTCCTGGGCTTGGTGATTTGTGACTACTATTTATGCTTCTCCTTCCTTGGAGATATATGAGCTACCAATGCTTGGTTCTTTGATATTGGAAGAGCATCCAACTATGTGAGCTTGGACTACTCATGTATCAACTGATCACAAAATAACTCTAAAGAAGGGAACACCCCTTATCAACACAAACACACACAACATAATATATAAATAATATCAAATTGCAAGAATAGGAAACTTGCTTCCTATTATCTCCAATGAAATGGAATTACAATATTCAGAAATATAAAATGCACATCCACATGGAAATTTTTGTTATAATATTCTTCAAGCCAGAGCCACCATATTGATGCAGGAGAATCCTAGGTGTAAGAGCAATCTTGCATCACCCAAAAATATTTCTAATTTTATATTCAATAAGGGTTATCTTGTGTAGACCTGCAATTTATGGAAACTTGCTATTTTTAGTAAGTTGGTCATACGATCTCAAAATGTTCTGATTTTACATGTGGAGGTTCATCTCAGTCATATCAGCCTACCAATAAAGTTTCATGGCTAGATCAGGTCTATTTTTGAAGATATTGAAGATTTTTGGTATTGGCAACAGGGTATAGAAACATTGAACTCAGTTTTGAAGGCTTTAGAGGCCCCAAATGAGGTCAAAAACTTGGGTGACAAGCACTTACACAAGAAGGGACTATAAAGCACTTTGTGGCCTTTCCGAAATGGGGTTATAATAGTCCATTGGGTCAATTGGTGATGACTTATGGTCTCCGAAAGTCAAGTCACCTGAAATGGCAGAAAATAATTTTCCTTCAAAAATTTTGTTCGGGTTTCAAAAGTTATTTTGAGCTGACTTTGATGTCATAAATTGAAAAATAAAATAATTCTTAGTTTGGTCATCCCTAAGGACTAAAGAAAGTGCAAATTTTGAAGCAAGCGGGATGATCTGTTTAGGAGTATACAAAGGAGTTCTATCGATCCTCATCAAAATAGACCATGCAAAAGTTGACAAGGAGAAAGTTGCCCATTACCTTAATGGGTTAAGGCCGAGCATTCAAGAGGAGCTGAATTTGGTTTGAATGAATAGTATTGAAGAGGCATACCAGTTTTCCCTAAAAGTAGAGGAAAAACTCAACAAGAAGTTTGAGAGCAGACAAAATGGAAGAGGTCACGGTGGACGATCTGGTGGATGGTCATATGGAGGCTGAAATGAAGATTCAAAAAAGAAGGATGAGGCCAATAGCAGTCAAAATCAGAGAGGAAACAATTCCAATCATTTCCAAGATCAGAACAATAGAGATCAAAGAGGAAGAGGAAGAGGAAGAGGAAGAGGAAGAGGACAAGGTTCAGGAAGAGGAGGCTTCCATGGAACATGCTTTCATTGTGGAGAAGAAGGTCATAGGGCATTTGAATGTCCTCAATGCCAAGGAAGGATAGATAGGAGGAATGAAGGCCAGGCTAGAGTGGCACATGTAGATGAAGATGCTAGATCCTCAAATTCTGAAGATGCTGAAAGAGGAGAAATGTTGATTAACAGAAGAGTCCTGCTGAGTGGTGAGAATGAACCTGAACAAAGGAGGAGCCTATTTCACACTAGATGCAAGTGTGAGGGTAAATGTTGTGATGTGATTATTTATAGTGGAAGCACTAACAATTTGGTGTCAGAAGAGATGGTGACAAAGTTGAAGCTCAAGAGATAGAAACACCCACATCCATATCGAATTGTCTAGGTGCAGGATGACCACAAGGTCATGGTCAGTGAATAGTGCCTAGTAAAGTTCAAGATTGGTGGGTACCATGATGAGGTGCTATGTGATATAATACCTATGGATGCATGTCACATGTTTTTGGGTAGGCTATGGAAATTTGATAGATGTGTTGTACACGATGGTCATGTGAATACCTATTCCCTGACGAAGGATGGAGTGTGACATAAATTAAAGCCATTGAAGGAGACTAAAGAAAAGGTATGTGGTAATGCAAGAGTAACTTTTTTTGATGGAAGGAAATTCCTACATGGTATGAGGCATGAGCATGTGTGTTTTTCTTTAATTCCAAAAGCTGGTAAAGAGGAAGTAGAGGATGTACTTGTAGAGGTTGCCAATTTATTGAATGAGTTTTAGGATATTGTATCTGATAATGTACCTGATGGATTACCACCGATAAGGAAGATCATTCATCAGATGGATTTGATTCCAGGAGCCAGTTTGCCAAACAAGGCAGCACACAGAATGACACTAGCAAAAAGTGAAGAGTTGAACAGACAGGTACATGAGTTATTATTGAAGGGATTGATTCGGGAGAGCCTGAGTCCATGTGTTGTACCAGTAGTATTAGCACCAAAGAAGAATGGAGAATGGAGGATGTGTATAGACTCCAAGGTAATTAACAAGATCACAATCAAGTATAGGTTTCCATTGCCACAAATGGATGATATATGGATTGTTTGAGTGGAGTTGTGTATTTCTCAAAGATAGATTTGAAGAGTGGATATCACCAGATTCGGATCAGAGAAGGAGATGAATGGAAGACTACCTTCAAGACAAAGGAAGGATTGTATGAGTGGTTAGTCATGCCTTTTGGACTAACCAATGCACCGAGCACTTTCATGCAACTCATGAACGAGGTTTTGAAAGAATTTCTGGGTAAGTTTGTCATTGTTTGCCTAGATGATATTTTGATCTTTAGCAAGACATTGGAGGAACATATGACACATATTCGTATGGTGTTTGAGAAGCTGAGAGATGAGAAATTGTTGATTAATTTGAAGAAGTGCAGTTTTGTGAAGAAGAAATTAGTGTATTTGGGATTTGTAGTTTCAGCAGAAGGTTCTAAAATGGATCCAGAGAAAGTACAGGCTATCCTTGAATGGCCTACTCTAAGGAGTGCTACCGAGGTAAGATTTTTTCATGGTCTAGCTAGATTTTATAGAAATTTTATTAGAAATTTTAGTAGTATTTGTGGTCCCTTGACTGAAACAATGAGAGGGGATAGAAAAGAGTTTAAGTGGACTAATGGGGTAGAAAAGAGTTTTCAATTGTTGAAATAAAAAGTTATAGAACAACCTATTTTAGCACTTCCAGATTTTTATAAGGTGTTTCAAGTAGACTGTGATGCTAGTGGTACTACAATAGGAGCTTTTATGAGTCAAGAAGGTAAACCTATTGCTTATTTTAGTGAGAAGTTGAATGATTCCAAGAGGAAATATTCTATTTATGATCAGAAATTTTATGCTATAGTTCAAGCATTGAAGAAGTGGAGACACTATCTGCTTCCTAAGGAGTTTTTTTTGTATACTGATCATCAAGCTTTGCAATATTTGAATAGTCAAGGAAAGTTGAATCAAAGGCATTTGAAGTGGGTTGAGTTTTTATAGAGTTATACATTTGTTTTGAAACACAGGAGTGGAAAGTCTAATAGGGTTGCAAATGCTCTTAGCAGAAGGCAACTATTGCTTATAGAGATGCAGATTGAGGTGGTTGGGTTCAAGGAACTCAAGAATTTGTATCCAGAGGATCCTAATTTTGGGGAAGCTTGGAAAGCTTGTAAAGAACCTATTACTCTAGATAGGATGAAGTGGCTGGATTTCATCATTCAGGATGATATGCTATTCAAAGGGAGTTAGTTGTTCATTCCAAGAAGTTCTATGAGGGAGAATCTCATCAAGGAGAAGCATAGCAGAGGATTGGCTGGACATTTTGGTCGTGATAAAACCCTTGCTTTGGTTAGTGAGAATTATTATTGGCCATAGTTGCAGCAAGATGTCAAGAAGTTTGTACAGAGTTTCAAAGTATGTCAGATGGTGAAAGGAGTGAAGTAGAATATAGGGTTGTATTAGCCATTACCTATACCAGAGAAGCCTTGGGAGGATATCAGTATGGACTTTGTTCTTGGTTTACCAAGGACACAGCAGGGACATGATTCAATTTTTGTGGTAGTTGATAGATTTTTAAAGATGGCACATTTTATTCCCTACAAGAAGACTAATGATGTTGTTCAAGTAGCAAAATTATTTTTTAGAGAAGTGGTGAGACTACATGGTTTGCCAAAAAGTATAGTTTCAGATAGGGACACTAAGTTCGTTGGATATTTCTAGCATACATTGTGGAAGAAGTTGAAGACAAATTTGAAGTTCAGTTCATCACATCATCCATAGACTACTGGACAGATGGAGGTGGTGAATAGGAGTTTAGGAAATTTGCTGAGATGTTTGGTTGGAGATAAGCCAAAAGGATGGGATTTGATTTTACCACAGGTAGAATTTGCATATAATAATTTTGTCAACAGGAGAACTGGTAAATCACCATTCAAGATTGTATATGGGAGTAGTCCAAGAAATGCATCTGAGTTGAGAAAGATAGATAAAGGAGAAATAAGTCATGCTGAAGCTGAGGATTTTGTAGAACATTTGAAGAATATCCATGAGGAGGTGAGGAAGCATATTACCAAGATGAAAGCGTAGTATAAGGCTAAGGCAGATGTGAAAAGGAGGCATAAGGAATTTTAGGTTGGAGATGATGTCATGGTTCATTTTTGAAAGGAGCGATTTCCAGTTGGTACATATAACAAATTGAAAATGAAGAAGTTTGGGCCATGTAAAATACTGAAGAAGCATGATTCAAGAAATGCATATGAAGTAGAATTGCCTACTAAGCTGAATATTTCACCAGTGTTTAACATTTTAGATCTGAAAAAGTATCATGAGGGAGGTGTTGAAGATGAGATCACAATAGCATAGTGGAGTATTCCAGAAACTAGTTCAAATACCAAAGAGATTGAGGATATACTGGATAGTCGTGTTGGCAGAAGCACAAGGAATAGGACATATGAAGAATATCTGGTCAAGTGGAAAGGATGACTTATTGAAGATTCATCATGGATGACAAAGGAAGAGGTTAACTATCTTGGTTTTCCTCTACACACCTAAGACGTGATGAGGTCACTTCTCAAATTACCCTAGGTGTCTGATGCAAGAGCATCCTAGGTGTAAGAGCAATCTTGCATCACCCAAAAATATTTCTATTTTTGTATTCAATAAGGGCTATCTTGTGCAGAGATGCTATTTATGGACACTTGCTATTTTTAGTAAGTTGGTCATACAATCTTGAAATGTTCTAATTTTACATGTGGAGGTTCATCTCAGTCATATCAGCCTACCAGTAAAGTTTCATGGCTAGATCAGGTCTAGTTTTGAAGATATTAAAGATTTTTGGTATTGGTAGCAGGGTACAGAAACTTTGAACTCAGTTTTGAAGGCTTTAGAGGCCCTGAATGAGCTTAAAAACTTGGGTGACAGGTGCTTGCACAAGTCAGGCCTATAGAGCACTTTGTGGCCTTTCTGAAATTGGGTTATAATAGTCCATCAGGTCAACTGGTGATGACTTATGGTCTTCGGAAGTCAGGTCACCTGAAATGGCAGAAAATAATTTTCCTTCAAAAAAAAATTTTGGGTTTCAAAAGTTATTTTGAGCTGACTTTGATGTCATAAATTGAAAAATAAAATAATTCTTAGTTTGGTCGACCCTAAGGGCTAAATTTCTAGAACCTTCTCGGGCGGTGGAAAATGCCTATATAAAGAAGGCCCATAGTGTTGTCTAGGGTAGTTCTAGGTAGAGATCTAGGTATTGATTCGAGGCTTTTTCCTACAAAATATTGTAAGGGAATGCCCATGTGGCTTTGCATATTGTAATTCTGAAAGTTTGTAATTCCACATTTGTGGAGATAATAAGAAGCCAATTTTATGTTCTTGCATATTATGGTTGTTTCTCTGTTTATGTTATGTGTTTGTGGTATTAAGGGGAGCACCCTTCATCACATATACATCCTCAAAACTTCCCTAGATAATCCTATGGGCCTTCATTATATAGGGGAAATTTTAACCGTACAAGAAGGTTCTATAAATTATAACCCTAAATTTTGAGGCCAACCATCCCTAAGATATAATTATTTATCTTTTATTACATTGGAATAGGCCCCAAACAATTTTTGGAACTCAAATGATTTTTTGAAGGAATTTTATTTTTTCATCCTAAGCACAACAACTTCTGCAGACTATAGCTCTTCACATCTTTCCCTAATTAGCTATTATAACCCCATTTCAAAAATTTCATTAAGTTATCTATAGGCTTTATTCACATAGTTCCACTCCTACCAAGGTTTGACCCATTTTTAAATTCTCTATAGCCTTCAAAATTGAGTTCAAAGTTTTTGTACCCTTTTGCCAAAATTGAAAATTGTCAATATCTTCAAAACTAGACTTGATCTTGCAATGAAACTTTACTGGTATTCTAATATAACCAAAGTGATCCTCTAGTGAATAAATTGGAACATTCTAAACTCAAACAAATAACTTAATAAAAATAGTATATTTCTAGAAATAGTAACTCTACACAAAGATAGCCCTTATTGAAAAACCAAACAATATTTTGGGGTGATGCAAGATTTCCCTTACACCCAGGATTCTCCTGCATCAGACACCTGAGGTAATTTGAGAAGTGACCTTGTCACATATCATGTGTTTAGGGGAAAACCAAGGCCATTAACCTCCTCTTTTGACAATCATGATGAATCTTCATATGTTATGTTTCTTGTGCTTCTGTTGGCACGAGTATCCAAGATATCTTTAATCTCCTCTATAGATGAAGTAGTTACTAGAATACTACATTTTTTTTTGTTACCTCATCCTCAACACTTCCTTCATAATACTTTGTCAGATCTAAAATATTAAATGTTGGTGAAATATTGAGTTCACTGGGAAACTATACTTCATAAGCATTTCCTTAATCATGCTTCTTCAATATTTTGCATGGCCCAAACTTCTTCATCTTCAACTTATTATATGTTCCCACTGGAAATCTCTCCTTTCTCAAATGAACCATGGCTTCATCTCCAATCTTAAATTCATTATGCCTCATTTCCTCATGTGTCTTAGCCTTGTACTATGTATTCATTTTATTAATATGCTTCCTCACCTCCTTATGTAAATTCTTCAAGTGTTCTACAAAGTCTTCACCTTCGGCACAACTTGTCTCTCCTTTGTCCAACTTCCTTAATTTTGATGTATTTTGGGGACTACATCCATATACTATCTAGAATGGTGATTTCCTAGTAATCCTATTGATATAATTATTGTATGCAAGTTCTACCTATGGTAAAATCAAATTCCATTCCTTTGGTTTACCTCCGACCAAGCATCTCAATGGATTTCCCAAACTATTATTCACTACTTTTTTTAATCCATCAGTCTGGGGATGGTGTGTTAATATGAACTTAAAATATATCTTTAACTTCTTCCATAATGCTCTCCAAAAGTACCCAATGAACTTGATTTCCAGATCTAAAACTATGCTCTTTGGTAGACCATGTAGTCTCACCACTTCTCTGAAAAATAATTCTACCACATGAATAACATCATTGGTCTTCTTGCAAGAAATAAAATATGTCATCTTTGAAAACATTTCTACTACCACAAAAATGTAATCATGCCCTCTTTGAGTTCTTAGTAAGCCAAGAACAAAGTCCATACTAATGTTCTCCCTTGGCTTCTCTGGTACAAGTAATGGATAATACAATCCTATAAATTTACCATTTGACATATTCTACAAATTTGTACAAACTTTTAAACATCTTGTTGTAAATGTGGCAAATAATAATTCTCAGTAACTAGAGCAATGGTTTTATCTTGACCAAAATGTCTAGCCAGCCCTCCACTATGCTTCTCTTTGATGAGATTCTCCTTCATGGAACTCCTTGGAATGCACAATTGACTAACTCTAAGCAACATACCATCCTGGATTATATAGCCCAACCATCTGGTTATATCTAGAGTATCAAGTTTTGTACAAGCTCTCCGGGCTTCACCAAAATTAGGATCCTCTGGGTATAAACCCTTGAGTTCCTTGAACCCAAAAACCTCAATGTGCATCTCTATCAAAAAAATGTGTCTCCTACTGAGGGCATCTACAACCCTATTAGAGTTTCCACTTCTTTACTTCAAAACAAAAGTGTTACTCTACAAAAAATTGACCCATTTCAAATTCCCCTGATTCAATTTTTCTTGACTATTCAAATATTACAAAGCTTAATAATCAATGAGTTAAAAAAACTCTTTAGTAAAAATATAATGCCTCCACTTCCTCAATCCTTGAACTATAGCATAGAACTCCTAGTCATAAAAAGAATACTTTCTTTTGGCATCATTCAACTCCTCGCTAAAATAAGCAATGGGTTTATTTTCTTGACTCAAAATAGCTCCAATGGAATTACCACTAGCATCATAGTCTACTTGAAATATTTTATTAAAATCTGGAAGTGCAAAAATAGGTTGTTCTATAACTTTTCTTTTCAATAAATAAAAACTCTTTTCTTCTCTTGTAGTCTGCCTAAACTCTTTCCTATCCCCTCTCATTATTTTTGTCAAGGGTCCACATATACTATTGAAATCTCTGATAAACTTTCTATCAAATCTATCCAAACCATGAAAATATCTTACCTCAGTAGCACTCATGGGGGTAGGCCAATCAAGGATAGCCTTCACCTTTTATGGGTCTATTTTAAGACCATTTGTTGAAACTAAAAATCCCAGATACACTAACTCCTTTACAAAACTACACTTCTTCAGATTAATCAACAAGTTCTCTTCCCTTAACCTCTCAAAGACCATACAAATATGCATTATATGATCTTCCAATGTCTTATTGAAGATCAAAATATCATCTAAATAAACAATGAAAAACTTATCAAAAAATCATTTTAGTACCTCATTCATGAGTCGGATGAATGTTCTTAGTGCATTGGTTAGCCCCAAAGGCATGACTACACACTCATACAAGCCCTCCTTTGACTTGAATTTTGTCTTCCATTCATCTCCTTCTCTGATTTGGATTTGGTGATATCCACTCTTCAAATCTATCTTTGTGAAGTACATAGCTCCACTCAAACAATCCATGATGTCATCCATCCTTGGCAAGAGAAATTTATACTTGATAGTAATTGTGTTGATGGCCCAAGAATCTATGCACATCCTCCATTCATGATTTTTCTTTGGTGCTAGTACTATTTTTATAGCACATGAACTCAAACTCAATCTAATCAGCTCCTTCTATAACAACTCTTGCATTTGCATGTTCAACTCCTCACTCTCTCCTGGATTCATTCTATGGGTTGCCTTATTTGGAAAACTAGCTTCTCGAATCAAGTCTGTTTGATGACTAATCTTTCTCACTACTAGAAATCCATCAAGTACATTATTGGATATAATACCCTAAAACTCATCCAACAAAATACTTTTGTAGGTACATCTTCTACTTCCTCTTTACTAAAATTTTGAATTAAAGAAAAACACATATGCTCATGCCTCATACCTTCTAGAAACTTTCATCAACTAAACATATTCTAGCACTATCGCATACCTTTTATTCTTCCTTCATTAGGGGTTTAAACTTATGATGAACTACATCCATTAGCAAAGAATGGGTGTTTTCATGAACATCATGTATAGCACACCTATCAAATTGTCATGGCCTCCCCAGCAACATATGGCATGCATCCATGGGTATGATATCATGGAGTTCCTCATCTCGGTAGCTCCCAATCTTGAACTTCACCAAGAATTTCTCATTGACCAAGACCTTGTGGTCATCTTGCACCCAAGAAATCCAATAGGGATGTGGGTATCTTTGATGCGGGAGCATCCTTGGGTAGTTGGAAATCCTATGTCAACCAAAACTATATTGGAGTTGGTTTTGTCTTTCATTGTTTGGAGTGGTAGTTCTCAATTGGAAGATGTGTTTCTTCACTAATAGACTTGGTGACTCATTGAATGAGCTCGATGGATGAGTTGTGCTTGGTGGAATATTTTTGTTTGGTTCACTAATGGGCTCAGTCTCAGTTTTGGTGTTCTTTACCGAGTGGGTTTGGTTATTGTTTTGTGTTTCTCGATTGATTTTCTGGCATGCTCAATGGTCTAGTTCACCGACAAGTTTATTTGAATTATTTTTCTTGGCCAACATGTGCATATAATTTGGGTCACATTCCTCATGATGTGGATCAACCATTAGGATGTATGAGGACCTAAATCTGGGTTGGTTCTTTCTCCTATGAGAATTTAATGATTGTTTCAAGCCAACATGAAGGATAACATGTTTTATCATGAGTTTCTTGAGGCCTACTATTATTTTATGATTTATTATTTGTAAAGCCAAATTGTGGCTATGTTGTATAAAAGGAGGGTTTGGGTAGAATAGAAAAGAGGCAGAAGGGAGCAGGAAAGTGTGGAGTGTAGTGCTAGTGGCTAAGTGTAGCTTGGGAAACAAGAAGGTTGCTTGGTGGCTTATGAGGTCAAGTTCAGATCTACCTTGGTATTTCTACCAATTTGTTCTTGTGATAAAAATCTGGGCTAGCTAGGAATTAATTGGATCTTGTGATATTTTTGTATTTTCTAATGTATTGGTCATAACCAAGAAGGCCTTACAGCTCATGATGTTGCATGTAATTGACATTTGATGAATAAAATATTTGATTTTTGTTCATATTTGATTGTTTATATTGTGTGTTTTATTAGTTACAAGGTTTGGACTATCCATTCTTGGATCTTCCATCCTTGACTGTGTCAGTGGGTATCAGAGTGAAGGTTTGATCTGGTTTGCAATGGTTGATCTGGTTGATCTGATTTGTAGATCTATGTTTCTAGACTTATGAAATCATGCCTAATTATTCATGTGAGGTATTGCAAACAACTTGGAGGTTGTCACAAGGTGGTTGATTTAGGTTTGTTGCAGAGGGTTTTCAAAGATCTTGGGAGATACCTCTGAGAATATTGGACTCTAGGGCGATCACATATCTCTGTGATGCAGTGGAGACAAAGATAGCAGAAAAGATTAGATTGGATGTCAGATCTAAAATGGTGACAATGAAGAATGAGATGGTCTTAGAGATCATGAGAGCTATAGTTGGTATATCAAGGAACCTTGGAACTGAGGATGATTATGAAGAAGTTATTGATGATTTTGAGGATATCGGATCTAGTGGAGAAGATAGAGCCTATCAGATGGAGAGATCTATGGAAGACAGATTTGATTAGTTAGAGAGATCTATGGCTCAATTTAGTACAAGTCACTGAATGGAGGTTTCTAATTTCTCAAAAATATTGAAACCCAAGGAATTGATTGATTGGATCGATGAGTTAGAAGACTACTTTGAGCTAGAAGACATTGGAGATCCTCTTAGAGTGAGGTTAGCATAAACTAAATTGCAAGGACATGTTGCTTTATGGTGGAAAGAATTGTAGAGATATAGAGAAGAATAAGGTGAGATGAAAATAAATTGGTAGAGGTTGATGGTGGAAAAATTGAAGTATAAGTTCATTCCTACCGATTGTGAACTTGAGTTATTCAAGAAATTACAGAACCTAAAGTAGAAGGAGATGACTTTGAAAGACTATACTGAGGAGTTTTAGAAGTTGACTATTCAGTCGAGACATCGAGAACTTTCTAAAGAAAAGATAGCTAGGAATATTAATGGTCTAAGATTCAATATCCAAGATGAGATTGGTATGTTGAAGATTGATTCAGTTGAGGATGCTTACCAATATGCCCTGAAGGTGGAAGATAATATGAAGAGAAGGCATCAAGGTAACTCTTGAGGGAAGGAGAAACAAGAGTAGTTAGTAAGGACAAACCAATAGTTGAGGATGAATCAAAACTTGTTGAGCCAAGGAAAAGAATAGGTAGAGGTGGATTAAAAGGTACTTGTTATAACTATGGAGAAGAAGGACATAAGTCATTTAAATGTTCCCATGTAGATAGAAAGCTCAATAATAGCAGGAATGTTGTGGTGCATGAAGATTCACCAAATGAACCTAAGAAAGAAAACTTTTTGGTTCGGAGAACATTGCTCGGTAATAAGGTGATGGAACCTTGTCAGAGAAGAAATTTGTTTAGAACCCAATGTAAGTCTGGAGGTAAATTCTATAATGTGATTTTGGATAGTGGTAGTACTGATAACCTTATTGCTGAGGAGATGGTATAGAAACTTGGTTTGAAGAGAGTAAGACATCCTTCTCCTTATAAGATCATTTGGTTGCAAGATGAACATGCTTTGGAGGTAAGGGAGTAGTGTTTTGTTGATTTTTAGATTGGGCAGTATACAGATCAAGTGTTGTGTGATATTGTGGACTTGATTAATTTCACATATTGCTTGGTAGACCTTGGAAATATGATTGTAAGGTTGTACATGATTGTGTCAAGAATGTGTTCACTATTGAGAAGTGTGCAAGAAAGTTTTCCCTAATTTGTTTGCAAGATATAGAACTCGGTAATAGGAATCTAAGCTTCGGTAGAATATGTGAGTTGAATGATTCTCAAAGGGTTATAGATCAAAAAGGAGAATAGACCTATGCCATACTGAGAAAAGATGAAAGAAGGCAAGGCAAATAGTTGTTAGTTGCAGGAAAGGATTCATCGAAGTTAAACTAAGGAAAGAATGTATTAGTTGAGGAATTAGAGGACATGTATATCAAGAACCAGTTTGGGATCTATGTGTTGAATCCCAAAAGATGTTCATTGAGCTTCTGAGAACATATTTTTGTACCTAGGGTGTCTGATGAAGGAGCATCCTTGGGTAGTTGGCAATCATGTGTCAACCAAAAATATATTGGAGTTGGTTTTGGCTTTCATTGTTTGGAGTGGTAGTTCTCAATTGGAAGATGTTTTGCTTCATTGATGAACTCAGTGACTCGATGAATGAGCTCAGTGGAATGTTTCTATTTGGTTCACCGATGGACTCGGTCTCAGTTTTGGTGTTCTTTACTAAGTAGGTTTGGTTGTTGTTATGTGTTTGTCGGTTGATTTTTTGGCATGCTCAGTGGTCTAGTTTACCGATGGGTTTATTTGGATTTTTTTTCTTAGGTCGACATGTGTATTTAATTTGGGTCACATTCCTTATGATGTGGATCAACCATTAAGATGTGTGAGGACCTAAATCTGGATTGGTTATTTCTCCTATGTGAATTTAATGACTATTGATGCAAGCTGACATGAAGGATAACACATTTTATCATGAGTTTCTTAAGGCCAAATGTTGTTTTATGATTTATTATTTGTAAAGTAGACTTGTGGCAATGTTGTATAAAAGGAGGGATTTGGTAGAGTAAAAGAGAGGAAGAAGGGAGTAGGAAAGTGTGGAGTTTAGTGCTAGTGGCTAAGTGTGGCTTGGGAAAAAAGAAGGTTTCTTGGTGTCTTGCGAGCTCAAGTTTAGATCTATCTTGGTATTTCTACCATTTTGTTATTGTGATACAAATCTAGGCTAGCTAGGAAGTGATTGGATCCTGTGATCTTGTTGTATTTTTTGATGTATTGGTTTTAACTAAGAAGGCCTTACAGCTTGGCGTGTTGCATGTAATTGACATTTGATGAATAAAATAGTTAATTTTTTCATATCTGGTTGTTTTCATTGTGTGTTGTATTGCCTACAAGGATTGTACTATCCAGTCTTGGATCCTCCATCCTTGACTACGTCATTCTTTCCCTCTTTAGATTTATCTTTGTGACCATCTCTTTTGATACCAGATTATCAATGATTCCAATGTCAATAATTACATCACAACACATATCCTCACACTTACACTTAGTGTTAAATAGCTCTACCTCTTACCTAACTCCAATTATTCATTTAATAGGGTTCTCCTGAAAATGAGGGTTTATCCCCTCTCAACATCATCTAAGTGCTCTGATTGAAATTATTTATATGTATGTGCAGCTCATGCATGACCTTCAATCCTTATATTTATCCTTCCTTGTCATTGTTTATATTCATAGGCTCAATTCCTTTCCTCACCATAATGAAAAAAAGTTCCTCTAAAAGCACCTCTCCTAGATCCTTATCCAGACCTTCCTCTTCATCTTTTTTCTCCATTATTTTTATCACAAGAGAGATAGAAACCCTCATTCCTTGGATTTTGGCCAGTACCCACATCTTCATTTTTCTTCCGGTCCTTATTTCAATTATCAGAGGAGTTCCTAAGTGTGTAGATAGATTGTCAACTATGAGGCAATTTCACCATGCTTGTGGTTGTTGGTTTGAGAGATAAGTGTAGATAAAAATGCCTCCATAGAGGAACCATGGTGGGAGAGTTGCAAGTGTGATAGAAGAGGGTTTCAGAGCCCTCCAAAGACAAGTGCAAGAATTGCAAGAGGAGATACATCATGAATATTGTAGTAAGAGATAAAAGTGAGGAGGAATTTGAAGAAGGACAAGTTGAACAAGAAGCACTAGAAGAAGCTAGAGATCCTGAGGAGGATAGGTTTTTTATGGTTATTTCTAGGATTGGAAAGAGACCCAAGATTGAAGTCCCTATATTTTCATAAATCTTAACCCACAGGAACTAATTGACTAGATGAATGATCTAGAAGAGTATTTTGAGTATGAATATGTCAAAGATCCTGAGAGGGTCAAATTTGTGAAGGCCAAACTAAAAGGTCATGCAAAAATTTGGTGGCAAGAGATTTAGTTGGAGAGGAATAGAAGAGGAAAGGAGAAAATCAAAAGATGGGACTGGATGGTGGGAAATTAAAGAGATAACTCATTCATGTTGACTATGAGCTTGACCTTCTCAAGAAAATGTAAGGGTTGAATCAAGTAGGAAGATTTGTTCAAGAATATACATAAGAGTTTTATTGATTCCTCATCAAAATGGGTCATGCAGAAGCTGATGAGGAAAAAGTGTATTGTTACCTTAATGGGTTAAGGCCAAGTATCCAAGAGGAGTTGAGTCTGGTTACAATGATAAGTATTGAAGAAGTGTACCAATATCACTCAAGAACTCCTTCTCTGATACCACTTGATGAAGGGAACTCCCCTTATCAGAAAAAATACATAATATAATAGAGAAATAATAGCAAATTGTAAGAACCAAATAATTGCAAGTACATGGCCCAAGACATCTCTCTTTCAAGGAGACAACGGGGATTCAATTTCCCCTACTTTTTTCCTATTATGTCCAATGAAATGGATTAAAAATATTCATAAATATAACATGAACAACCACATGGTAATTTTTATTACAATATTATGCAAGCTAGCGCCACCATATACATCCTCAGAACTGCCTTAGATAACCCTATGGGCCTTCATTATATAGGGGGAATTTTAATTGCACAAGAAGGTTCTAGAAATTATAACCTATAACTTTGAGTCCAACCATCCCTAAGATATTATTATCTTTTATTACATTGGAATAGGCCCCAAAAAAATTTGGAACTCAAATGAGTTTTTGAAGGAATTTTATTTTTTCATCCAAAGTAGTGCAAATTGCAAAGACCATAACTCTTCACATGTTGTCCTGATTGGCTATTATAGCCCCATTTCATAAATGGATTGAAGTTCACTACAATATTGAGTCATCAAGTTCCACTCCTGCCAAGGTATGACCCATTTTTGGAGCCTCTAAATCCTTCAAAACTAAGTTCAAATTTTTTGAACCGTTTTGCCAAAATCAAAAAAAATTAATATCTTCAAAACTAGACTTGACCTTGCAATGAAATTTACTAGTAGGTTGATATAACCAAAGTGAACCTCCAAGGAATAAATTAGAACATTCTTAACTCAAACAAACAACTTAATAAAAATGGTTAATTTGCATAAATAGTAACTCTGCATAAAGATGTCCCTTATTGACAAACTAGAGAATTTTTTTGGGTGATGCAAGATTTCCCTTACACCTAGGATGCTCCTCCATCAACCTCAAAGGTAGGCATGGAAAAATTTGAGCCCAAAGCATCCATGGTGGAGTAGAATGTAGAAGATAATATCTGATATTGACCTCAAAGATTAGAGAGTATCTGGTATATACACTCAGTGTCTATTTTGTTCTTACCAAAACCTTATAACAATGATCATAGTGATTTGAATTTCATCAAGAAATCCTCAATAGATGGAAAAGAATCAATTTCTAAAGAGGTCAACTCTACCTCAATCTAAAGTTCCCTAAACTAATTGATGGTGCTAAAAAGATCATAAAACCTAGTCCACATGTCCTAAGGTGTAGTGAAACCCTCAAGGTGAAACAAAAGACTATCTGAAATGTTTAGGGAAATCATCCTTGTAGAATCACCCATTATGTTTCAATGTTGTATGACTCAAACAAGTTGGTTTAATTGGGGCTAAGCCTCATCCAAATAGGTTCATAACCCCCTTGACATAATAAGGTGGTTCATATGTGTGTTACAGATGTGATAATTTTGTAGAGTAATTTGATCAATAAAGGAAGAGTCTTCCATGTGAACTAGAGGGAAAATACCCCCACAATACAAGAACCCAAACCATAGCACAAATATAAAAGCTAGAAAGTGCGAAACAAAGAAAAAATTAGAAATGTTTGATCTCTTTGTACCTGGTGAAAAATATGGTGAAATTGACTCAAATCTATAAATAACACTGAAACACCTTTTCAACACCTTTTTTAAAAAAAATGAAGTCCAAATGTACAAGTTATGCCCTTGGTAAGATTAAAAAAACAACGTCTAACTTTGAATTGTATAAAACTCTAAAAAAAGAAAATAAAAAAACCTCACCTACAACAATGGATTGGGCTTGGACTCATCTTTCCAACGATATCTCATTTGCCTAATTTTGATACCGTATGAGAAAGTTATAGGCAAAAAACCCCAACCTTCTCTTTATGACAAAGGGGTAAAATTGGTTGACAAGTTCACAAATGTCAAATTTTGGCTCCTCCTATTGATGTCAAGACCTACACATGCAAGTGTACCTTCCTGCATAATCAGCACATTTACATCTTGTTAGGATTAACAAGACAGAAATAGCAGTTACAATAAAATATAACCAATATCATAAAATAATAAACCACACAGAAGAGAACAAAAGACAAAGAGTTAATGTGGTTCACCCAATCCCTGGGCTATGTCCACCAACAGCGAGTCCGATATTCTTATTATCCAGTAATTACGACCTGATTACAATTTGTAATCCCTTACAACTCAATACCACCGCAAGAAGCTACTAAAAACATAAATTATGAAATCCCTAACCCTAAGCCATTTTATAAAATCTTTTTCTTGCTTTAGGGTTACAATCGATTATAACATATCAGCCCAAAAAATAGTCGAAAAACTAGCCCTAAAAAAATTCTTAAGGGTTGTCACCCCCAAACCCCAATGAGGATAAATGCAAAGTGTACAGTACTTCCCTGATCAATCACCATTGACCAACACATCCAACATACCTTTGGAAAAGTAATAATTTATTTTTTTTACTTTTAAAAAAAAACTTAATTAAAAAATCCAATTTTTTTACAAAAAACTTATGTGCCTTTTTTTAAGAAACCTGTACATAATTTTATTTTTTTTGGACAATGCTAAGTGAGCACTGATATCAACACTAGTACAACTCTACCTCATGTTACACCTAATTTCATTAAGTTTTATCATTAGTGCCACACATATAATTGGAAAAGAAAAGAAAATAGACAGGTCGGTCAAAGTACTAAGTATAGTAACCGAGTAGAGCAATAAGGAGAATGATATGATATTCAAGCACAGACTTGACTGAGCATCTACATCGAGACACATGTGACTAAGGATAATGAGTACAGTGATAACTGAGTATACCTGATTACTGAACAACTATATTTTTACTGAGGTAGAGATACAGTGTTTATCAAGCAATGCAGGATCAACATAAAAGTTTGGAATGACATTGAAAACAAGGCAAACAGTTTTTACCAAACTAGAAAATGGTTTACATAAATCAAGGTAAATATTTCTTAGAGATTTCAAATGGATTGGTGATGATCCCTATGCAGATTTGATTCAGTTATTCATATGGATCATTGATCAAATATTATCTAAATGTTTCCATAACCCTAATTAGGTCTAAATCGCTATGATTTAAGCATTTCCAAGATGACAAATTATTAAAAAAATGATGAGGAGTCTCCTAGAGGAAACATCTAAAGATTAGACCAGGGTTATGATGCTAAGTATTGACTAAGTATGAACGATTATATCAAAAGTAGACCAGAGGCTATCAAGTAGTAATTGGAGGAGACATTGTTGATATCTATCACATAAAGGTGATTATAGATAAGGGAAGAAGCATATATGATATTTTGCAAAGTAAGTTACAACAACCAAATAATTTATATTGTTACTTTCTAACCATTGTAGCAAGAATCTCTTAACAAAGTAGACTTGACTATCTCACTGTAAAATCTCTTAACTGAGTGCACACTTGATGAGTGTTGCTAAAATCCTCTAAAAAGGTAGATCTTAATAGGTCTTATATGTTACTCCTAACAAGGTAAGATCATCATAAGTGATCAAATTTGTATGCTTTAATAGGAAACTTTATTACTGCAGTAGTGAAGCTTTGTGGGTATCATCCCCACCATAGTTTTTACCTTCTAACAAGGGTTTTTGTGATACCAAAATCTTTGTGTCAAATGTGTGAAGTTTAATGAATGCTTATTTGATATATTAGATGTATTTTACATTTCAGTTATGTTCATGAATGAATGTTAATTATGAATATGACATTCAATTTATGAAGGGTATTATCTTAAGGATTGAGAATTAAAGTTTTTAGGGTTAATGATTCACCCCTCCCCTCTCAGTAACTCACCTTTTCATAATCCCAACAATTGGTATCAAAGCTTTTTCTCTTGTTAAATAAGTTTAATCACTGAAGAGGAAATATCCATAGATATGAAAAGGTACAAGATTGACAAGATAATTGAAAATTAGAAATTGGAGTTACAGATTACCCTAGAATAGCTTAAAGGTATCAAAGAAAAGTTGAGAGACTCATTGAGAAAGAGGAAGGAATTAGAACTTTGACAAAATGACACTTAGTATCAAGAAGAGGAGATTGAGGAATTATCTAAAGGATCTGGAAGTGTATCTAATGCATCTGAAGAAACAATTTCAGATCTATCAAAAAAGAATCAACATCTTACCGAGCAACTGAAAGCACTACAAATCAGACAAGAAACACAAATGGTGATAATGATTGAAGTTATGAATAGTACAAGACAAGATGAACAAGAGAGAAATATGGTTGTTGAAGATAGAAGACAAATGACTAAAAAACTAGAAGAAAAAGAATCAGAAATACTAAGGCTAACTGAGCATCATTTTGAAATTGTTAATCAGATGGTTATCATAAGTCAAGAAATTAATAGGGTGAACAATGAGCTTACTAGGAAATTGGAAGACATTGGTGAATTAAGGGAAGAAAATGAAAGAATGAAAAATGAATTGAAGATGAAACAAAAAAACAATGAATTTATGAAGAAAGCTAAGGAAAGCACCAAAAAGATGGATGAATTTTTAAGGAGTCAGAGGAGACTAGACAACACCACTGGATTGGGATATACCAAGCAAAGACAATCATCAAAGCAAGTAGAGAAAAGGAATGTCTATGAAAATGCATAACCTAAGAAGTCCTTGTGCTATCATTGTGGGAAACCAAGTCATACAACTAATGTTTATAGGAGTAAAGTCAATAAAGCTAAAGGTACTCCCAATACTATTCCTAAATTTGATGGTTATTGCTACAATTGCAACAAATATGGACATCAAGAATTTAAATGTAGATCAAAGACAAACAAGTCACTGAAGAGGCACTACATGGATAGTCATTGTCATATTTGCAACAAGCATGGTCATATGTCACAAGAATGCAAGGAACAACTAAAGTTAGTCTGGAAACCAAAGAGACAGAACAATACATATCAACTGAGAAGAAAAAGTAACTCGTATACTTAGGATTACAATACATGGGTTAATTGTACTACCTATGGAAGATATGGTCATATAGCTACAAATTTTATGAGACTACACTAGAGAGGAAGATCTAGAAATTGGATGAATTCTTGAATGGCATGTCTACATTGTCATATGGTCAATCACTTAAGAAGAGATTGCAAAAACCGAGCACCAAAACCAAATGAAGATATGAATGAAAATACCATTAACAGAATCAAAAGGCAAAGGAACCAAATGTGGAGGAGAACAACAAAAGAAAATGGAGAAATAAACACAACAATTGGTGACACCTCATCCAATGGATTAGGTGATTTCACCGCTTCTACTTAAGTCACAATCAAGTAAGTATGGGAATTGAGTCTTAATCAGTTGTATCTTACAACATTTCCTTATATCTATTGCATGAATACCATATTAGCATGAATTAAGATGCACTAAGTTGTTATATAATATTAACTTGAAGTGATCATAGTTAGTAAAGCTCAACTAAGTAAGTGATTCTCAGTCAGTTTAAGTGGTAAAGATAACCAAGTTGCATAGTCAAAGATGGTATCAACCGAGCACTAGTAGTTTAAATCAAGCTGAAGTATCTAATGTAGATAGAATGGAGAAAATTGAGTGATTTTTCATTGATCGAGTAGTGTTTGGTAAGGCATTCATTGCACCATACTTATGTCAAAAAGTGTTTTTGGGTATAAATACATGTTGAACCAATTCATTATTCGTATTGCATTCAAAGAGATGAACCAAAGAGAAACAAAGTGAAGATTGAGCAATTAGATTCTGAGAAAAATACAATGATTTGTGAGTTTTTCAAAGTGATTGAAGGCTATTTAGGAAGGTTTGAAGTGCAACCAAATGACTTGAATGCAAATTTCTCAAAACCCTAACTTATCAATAGTAATGGCATCTGCATCTAAATCCATACAATCAAAGGCTGGCAAGGAAAGGAGATTTACATTGATCAAGAACACATCATATGAAGAACCCGCTTACAAGTTACATCTAGAAATCACAGCATAGATCGATGATAAAGGGGCATTTTTCATCAATACCACCTAGATTTTTGTTGGTTAAAGACATTAGGTCATATATTCACTACAAGATAAATGAGATAGGATATTATGAGCTCCAATCCACCTATAAATAACTATGCAAGGATGGAAATTTGAAGGATGAACACAAGCATTTGGAGGTAAAAGGTTTAACCAATGCATTGCATTTCCCAAAGAAGTTTAAGACTAAATGGATAAGGATCATTCTAAGTTGGGCTCATGATGGAAAGATGTAGCTACATGAGCTAGTGAAGATCACTAAGGATGTGATTCATGGTTATAGGATACCCAGTATGCGATAAATCCAAATCCCTAAGGCATCCACTAAAGAACAATATTGAGAAACTAACTGGAGCTGAATGGGATGGTAGAGGAATAAAAATAAACACCATTGATGACCCCAAGACCAAATTTGGTGCCTATGTGATTGCATACAAGATATTTCAATCTAGAAGACCAAATAGTGTTTTATTCAGTGTTGTAGATATTGCATACAAGATTGTGAAGAAAGGTCTACAACTTGACATAGCCGAACTTATGTTGAGGCAACTAGAGGAGAATATGAGGAAAATCTGAGTTGCAAAGTCAAACAAAAGCAAGTTTGGATCATTATTGGTATGTATATTTTTCTATTTGCAAAACTCATTTCCCTCGATCGGTAATATAGATTGGGATGTGAATAAACCCATCATTTTCCAAATCGGTGAATTAATTAATAGTCTAGACAAGAATTTTGAACCAGTGATGGATGACTATTTCAGTAAGTTTAAAGATAGAATGCATAAGACATATAGGATTTCAACACAATTTCTTGAAAAATATAAGGATGATGTATGTTTCTAGTGGATATCGACACCTCACTAATCAAGGCAATTGAACTAAGAACTACATGGCTACCACTAATGGAGTATGAAGTGGATATTGACCTAGCCACTAGGTCAAAAGTGGCATTATTAGTAGATCCTAAAGATAAAGAGACTACAAGGTGTGGCACATATGAATAAGCCAAGAAAAGAATAAATATGGAATTAGTTGGAGAAAATATTGGAAGAAAATAACAAAAAATGATTGGAACCTTAACGAAAGAATTTGGTGATGTTGAAGAAGAAGCAGATAAGTTGGTTGAAGAAGTAACCGAATAGAAGAGATCGGTCGGAGAAGAAGAAGAAGAAACCAAGTCAGAAAAATAGTAGCAGGAAGAGCCACCAAAGGCAGTGAAAGGTAAAAGAAAACAAGTTGATCTAGCTACACGTGCAAGGAAAAGGTCTACTATAGGTAACACTTCACCTCAAAGAAGAGGAGTTGCTAAGATTACAAATCCTACACTGACCAAAACTTATCAAAAGAAGAGAGGTACAAAAGCTCCTACTGAGTTACCAAAAGCTAAGAAAAGAAGAAGACTGATTAGAAACAAGGATGACATTGACTCAGAGGAAGATAAAAATAGTCAATTTAGAGTTTTAGTCAATAAAACAAGTCAAACAATTGATAAAATTACAAATGGAATAAGAGGTAAAAGAGGATTAAGTTATCCTAAGATTCAGAGATATTCCATCCTAAGCAAAGAGGACCAAGATAAACTTGAAGAGGCTATTATTGACAAGATGTACAAATTCAAAAGAGTACCAGTTGAGTTTTCACATTTAATTCATGAAGATTTGTACAATAAATTTTCAGCTAGGTGGACCTATGCCTTAAACACCAAGAAAAAGATGAGAGAAAGGTCCCTAATTCTAGCCATGCCTAGTCTACCAATTCTAGATATTGAATCTGCAATGCAAAAATATACAAATAATTTTTTGATGAAACCAAGAGCACTCAATATACTAAAAGGAAATTTGAAAGAAGATGAAGAAAGTGCAAAAATATGGACTAAAATTCTTAATTCCAAAGATGAAACTGAGAAAATTGCACCCGCAGTTGACACCGAGTAATCTGTACTAGTCAAAGGAAAAGAAATTCATATAGATTTTGATTTTGGCACAACACAAGGACCAACTAAAGAGCCTATTCACATCTCAGACACTGAACAGCTAGCAGAACAAAAAATAGATGATATTGAAGATTTTTTATTTGATGTACAAACTATAATCAAATATATTCCCGAGATGTTGAAGAAAATAGGGGAAGAAGAAGTACTTATAGAAGATATTACAGAAGGAGAACCCAATGAGGAAACAAAGAATGATGAAGATGTTACTATTGTTACTGAGAATTGGGAAGAAGCACAACCTACCGGTAGCTAGAGAACACATATTAGGTGATTCATCTATTCTTGTACAAACAATTGATACATCTCCTGAGCAACAAACAAAAAAGGTACATAATACAGATTCTTTGAGTTTATTCAATTTTATTATTGATGATCAACCTAGAGAAATTGAGACAATTGAGATTATACCACTCAAGAAAGTAAAGGCTACAGTTGATGAAAAGGGTGATGAAGAAGGAAAAGATACCAAGCATTGTGGTGATTCTACAAAAGATAGAGAGACCACTAAGACCATGAATGTAGAGGTAAATGATTAAGGAGATAAAAATGTAAATAAAGTAGATGACGCTACTATAGGCACAAGGACACATGCTCTAGGACCTCAAAATGAGGTAATTTCTATGGGGCAAGACAAGGAAGGTGATGTGTCTACCAAGCCACCAAAGATACATTAGGAGCAATAGGCTTCAATTCCACCTAATCAATCATCGTCATCAAGAAAGCATGAGAAGAAGAAATGAAAGAAACATGCACAAAAAGGTCCAATCACACTTGATGAGATCATTGAAATACCTGGTTGTGACCCGAGGACATTGGACCTAGAAGCTCTTAGAAAATATGGAGAGCTATGCACCAAGAAAGTTGTTAGGAATGAATACTGAATATATCCTATGGGGGATTATTTACACCCATTCTTTAGTAGTTGTTGCATTCATGACTGTGATTGTCATTGATGTCAACACAATGATCTACTAGAGATTAGCAGAGAAGTAGACAGTGTTTGTATTAGGGCACGTGGGATATTGAAGATCAAGCTATGCAGATTTGAGGACTTAATTTATGTTGTGTCCTAAGATCATGGTCAAGAGTGCATATGGAAATTCATCTTTCATGAGAGTTATCTATAATTTAGTGGAAGCAATATTCAGGCAGTATTCCTAAGAAGTAGTTTGTGGAAACTAGATGATATCTCATAATCAGGATAGAATCTAGGCATGCGAGATTGTACAGATGATGAAGACATGATGATAGTGATGTGGACATGATAGAAAAGTTAGAGGTTGCACGAGTGAAGAATTATCTTGTTTGGAAGCCAACAATTTTATGTAATTATAAAATATTGTGTAACACGTGGAAGTTTTTTATTATGTAATTGGTAAAGCCTTGTTGGCTGACTCATTTGTAATTATTTGAGTGTGGTATAAAGGAAGGATTTTTTTCCTTTATTTTAATAAGGATATGAGAGATAGTATGAAAATGAATTGTGGAATTGAGCAATATTTGTTGTAAGAGGATTTGCGAAGTACAAAGATCTGGTATTGAGATCTAATGAAGTAGCTGGTGTGGTTTGGCACAGTCAAAGGAGAAGTGATAAGTTGTTGAGATCAGTAATTTTTTGGTATTATTGTGTTGATTAATACAAAGATCAATTGGATAGTGTGTTTAGTGATCTTTCCCTTGAAGTTGTTTGGGTAGTGGGTCCTTCTGTCTTCTATAAACTCCTAACAGGGTTAGAATCTTTTAGCAGGGATTCAAAGTCTCCTAATAGGGACTCATATGTACTGAATGTATTTCATAAGGCTCTTAACAGAGTCCATCCTCTCACAAGGAATTTTCATATTAGTGCATCTTTTGTGGGCATCATTCCCACAGAGGTTTACTCTTTGATCAAGAGGTTCCCTAGTCAACATATCTTGTGTTATTGTGCTACTATGTATGTTTATCTTTATATGGTTGTTTCTTACATTTCTCACATGGTTAAAATTTGTCAATGATGATAAAAGTTGTATTTATCTTATAAATGATTCACTCCCCCCCCCCCCCCCTCTTAGTTATATTGGTGGACTTTACTTTCTAACAATTGGTATCAGAGCAGTAGGTCCTTGAAGGAAAATTTTATCAACTTAAGGAGATCCATGACAAATCATTTTAGGAAAGAAAGCCCTAAGTTTGATGGAGTGAACTTTGACAGCTGGAAAGAAAAGATGAAGACACATTTGCTATTTTTAGGACCAGGATACTGGTTAATCACAAAGAATGAAAAGAATATCATTGAAGAAGACAAAATTGAAGAATGTACTAATGAGGAGAGAGATATGTTCATGTGTAACATACTTGCTAGAGAAGCACTCTTGTCAGGGCTTCCGCAAAATGAGTACAGTCAGGTAAAATATATAAGAACATCTCATGAAATTTAGTTAGGTTTACAATCTACTTTTGAAGGTGAAAAACATGCAAAGAGAGTCAGATTACATAATTGGATATGTGCATTTGAAGATACAAGAATGATGGAAGATGAATTTGTTAGAAGTTATATTGCTAGAATGTCATAAATTGTTGCAAGTATCAAATCTTGTGAAGGAAACAAGACAAAGAATGAAGTGATATGGAAAATTCTAAAGACATTAACTCCTTTATTTAAGCATACAACATAGATGATTGAGCAATTTATACCTTGTACTAAGAACTTCACTAGAGAAACCCTTCTTGGAAGACTAGAAGCATCTTGTGAAGGAAACAAGACAAAGAATGAAGTGATATGGAAAATTCTAAAGACATTAACTCCTTTATTTAAGCATACAACATAGATGATTGAGCAATTTATACCTTGTACTAAGAACTTCACTAGAGAAACCCTTCTTGGAAGACTAGAAGCAGCAGAGATAAGCTTGAGACAGTCAGGAGATCTACCTAGAATGGAGACAGCATTCAGCGCACTTAGTATTCATCCTACCTTGTTAAGAAGCATTAGTGTAAGTGGAGATTATGCTAGTGGAATAAGATCCAAGAATGAAGAAGACAAGAAGATTGAGGAAGGAATTGCCTTGTGAAAAGAGAACCAGAAGGTAAGAAAAATTTTAAATGTTGGACTTGTCAAGAATATGGTCATTTTGCATCTAAACGTCCTAAGAGAGTAAAGAAGTATAGAAAGAAATTTAAACCTAGAAGATATAAAGAATGTTACTATGCTAATGATGAAGAATTTGAGGCTAGTATGGAGAAATCCCTAAGTGAAAGTGATAATGAGAATGATGATATAGGATTTGTAGCAATAAAAGAAGAAAACTCTAAAACTGAAGTTAGAGAAGAGAAAGCTTTAGTTTCTCAAGTAGAAAAGAGATTTGATTGGATTATAGACAGTGGTTGTTCACATCATATGACTAGAGATATGAAGAATTTTATAAATTTTAACAATTTTGATGGAGGAATTGTTAGAGTTGGAAACAATGCACCTTGTTTGATAAAAGGAATAGGATCTATTTCTCTTGATGGAAAGACTAACACTGATGATGTTTATTTTATGGATGGATTGAAACATAATCTTTTGAGTGTTGGATAGTTAGTTGATAAGGGATATCAAGTTTGGTTTACTAAGAAAACTTGTGTAATCAAGGATCAGGATGGTAATTTAATTGGAACTGGATCAAGAACTAGAGGTAATTTATTTTAGTTGAATCCTACTAAGATGACATGCTTGATTACTAAGATTGATGATAGTTGGTTATGGCACAGAAGATTTTTTCATATATATTTTGATAACATTGTGAAAGTGAGTACTACACTTGCAGTAAGAGATTTGCCTAAAATTATGAAACCTACTAACATGATTTGCAAGGATTGTGTTATGGCTAAACAGAAGAGAAGCTCATTTCCCAGAAAGATGTTTACATCACCAAAGAAGTTGGAAATTGTTCATACAAATTTGAGTGGTCCCACAAGGACTAGAGGATTCTATGGTGAAAGGTATTTTATGATTCTTATTGATGATTTTACAAGAATAATGTGGATTGCATTTCGTAAAGAAAAATCTGAGGCATTTGATAAGTTTAGAGTAGTTAAGAACAAAATTGAGAATGAATCTAGGATGAAGATTAAATGTTTAAGATTAGATAGAGGTGGAGAATTTACTTCAAAAGAATTTAACACTTTTTGTGAAGTGAATGGCATTAAGAGACAATTTTTAGCCCCTAGAACACCTGAACAAAATGGTATTGCAGAAAGCAGAAATAGGTCAGTGACTAAAGTAGCAAGAGCTATGTTATTTGAAAATGACTTATTGAAGAGATTTGGTATGGAGAATTGTAAGTCGGTTGGCACACCTATGGTAACTAGACACAAGTTATCTAACACAGATGAGACTCCTATAGTTGAACAAAAGAGGTACAAATCTATAATTGGAGGATTAAAATATTTAATTCATATAAGACCTGATATATTACATGTGGTTGGAATCATTACAAGATTTCAAGCTGATCCTAAAGAATTATTAGGAATGGGAACACTGAGAGGAGGGGTGAATCAGTGTTCACTATATTTTAACTTTTCACTTTAATCTTTATACTGAATTTAAATGCTTAAGTAGTGAATTAAACATTCACATAAACATGAAACATGAAATCAACACATGACACCAATATGATTATGGGAAAACCCAAATATATAAAAACCCCGATGGGAATTGACACCCACTAATATTCTGCACTAGTTTTTTGTGATCCTTGTTAGAAGATCCTTAACCCTGTTAGGAGTTTCTTTACAATGCTTTTATTACAGTAGACCTTGTTAAGGGTCATACCCTATTAGGAGTCTTTTACAATTTTCCCTATTAGGGGAGAGGATGTACTATCTAAGAGCTCACTACTCAAGTGTGAAGGCTACAACCTTATGATCTCAGATACACACTATATTTATAGGATGAACTATCACTATGACACTACTTGTCAGATCAGTTCCTTTGATGCATTGATGCTTTGACCTCTAGAAAAGCTCTAATACATCTTCTAGTGTCTTCACACACTTCTTCTCTACTTATTATAACTCTCTATTCACTTCCATACCAAATACAATGGGCACACCTTATATTTATATGCTCATACAAAATAAACAACTAGGTCGGCCCTTAGACCTATCACAAACAATGCTTCCAAATGAATTGGCTTAAGTGTGCTTACAAACAAAAAATTATATATTTCAAAAACCTAAATACAATGGATGCATAGCCTTTACAACATTATATTATAATCGCAAACCAAAATACTAACTGTCGGCTTCATGCTCTGTTCTTCTTTGGCACACACTGGTTGTGCAACTTCAACTGACTGTATCTTTTTCATCCTTGCACATCTAATCATGCACTCATAGAATAATAAATGATATAGTCTAACCAAATTAACTTTTATGGTGCATACCATAATTCATCCGTACACACGTGAGCTGATGCTCTGAGCTGCAGGAACTCTGTACATTGTCCAGTCTTCAACACTTAACTGATTTCTGATCTTCTTTTCAAGTGTACTGACTCCAAACTGCTATATGACTTTTTTTCCATAATGAAAACACTACATCAAGTCATATACATCAGTATATATAACTTTCCAACAATCTCCCCCTTTTTCATTGATGGCAAGAAAGGAATATGGCCAAGTTGCTAATTGTTCTTAATACAAAAACTTTTTGTCATCTTTATATATACTTATATCTCCCTATACATATTATGATCCATATTATTATTCTATACACAACTCCCCCTTTGACATTAATGACAAAGGTGTTACAAAAAACTATATCTATACATACTCACTGAGGGAAAACATCCAGATATGCAATCTTTAGGTTCTGGATCTCCTTCTTCCAAAATGAGATCAAAGAGTTTGCTATCTAGAGATGGGCACATAATGCATACTAAAGCTTTTCCATCTTCTTAAAGTCTATGGAAGGACCTTGATCATAGGTTATCATGGTGGCATCAATCTCCTTGATATTTTGATTTAGAATGTCTAGTGAGGGCACAAGAGCATTCCTCAACTGAGTCTATCTAGCCCTTAACTTTGTCATCTCTTTTTCTGCCTTCTCAATTTTGTCTATCTGACTTTGGTAGACATTGTTGCACATGTTCACATCAATGGATGTGTCTTTCATTGAACTCTTCACATGCTCAATCATAGCTTCTGCCTCTTTTATTTTCTTAAAATGAGCATCAGTAAGCTTGTCTTGATCCATGCATTCTGCAATGATTTTTCTTCCTTGATTTGCAAATTCTTTCAAGGATGCTTGACCAGTCTTGAGGGAACTGAGGTCAAGTGAAAATTTATTCACCAATTTAGTCAATCTTTTCTTCAAATGATTTTCTTTTGCAACTAAGGATGTAGATTCTTTAAGGCTTAAGAAATTGTTTTTGAAATGTGAGATGACTGTACTCACATCATCAACCGAGTGTATCTTTGACAATCTCCTATCTTCTAGTAATAGATTATTCAACATGTTTACTAATTCTACTAGGAGGGGATTCCTCATTACTTCCTTTTCTTTGGCTTTCTCCATAGCTAAGATGTTGAACTTAATCAGGTCTTCTTCTTTCCATGAGTCCAAACTGGATGTTTCAAGTGTCAAACTTGACAACAATGCTACAGAGGGAGTGATGGGATTGATATCCACCACTTCTTGCTTTAATGACATTTCATCCTTTTTCTCACTTTCTTTTATCTTTTCTTCTTCTTTCTTTTCTTCCCCTTTTTCTATTTCTTTTTCTTCTTCTTTTTCATCATCAATCAATGCTTCTTCTTGATGAGTGGGTGGTGTGTTGCTGCATAACATTTCAGCTTGTTGTGTGCTCACAAAATCTTTTTCAAACTTATCCAACACAGTGTCAATGGCCCCTATGGCTATCTCAACATTATCAATGATAATGGTGCTATCTTTGAGTGATTTTGACATGGGCGTAGACTTATTAAACTCTATTTGTGCTTCTACTGTAGGTGTTGAATCCTAAGGACCTATAGATTGTATCTTGATGGTCTCTACTACTTTGTCTTTCTCACTAGGTGCTTGAGTGATGGGCACAGACATAGGTTTCATGTGCTACTCTAAGAATACCTTCTCAAAGGCCTTCTATGTTTCCTTAGAAATCAGCTCATAGTCTTTGTTCATGAGGTGTAGTGTTCTCATCTTTGTCCTTAAGTGTGGCGTCACCAAATTCAATAACAGTGACTTTTATTCAACATAACATACTAGAAGAGTGGAATCAAGAGTGTGTTCCCTTATTCTGAAGTCTTCTTCAGTGACTTGTCTTTTCAAGGTATCCATTATCTCCCATACCTTATCTAGAATTATTGTTTTCAATTCAAGAACTATCTTCTTGAGCTTTATCATGTGTTTGATCAGCATCTCATGAATCTCTGACTTATCAATTTCATGATATTTTTCATAGAACTTGTCTATCTGATCTAGCCTTCCTTTATCTAAAACTCTAGTCCTTAACACTTCAAGACTAGGTATGAATCCTACTTTTAGAGGTGACTGCACATTTTTCAATTTGCTTCTTGTGGCTGCACTTATAGCTAAAGGGTGATTAGTGGCAATTTGTTTTCTCCTCTTGGGCATCTTAGGAGATGCATATGTGGACTCAATATCAACTGTAATAGTGGGCACAAGACTGATATCATCAATTTTACCCTATTTATCCTTGGATCATTAGTCTTCTCAATCTTTACCTTTTTCAACTTAGGATCATCAGACTTAGCATCTTCTATGGATGCGCTCTCAATTTCCAAAGCAATCTTTTCTTCCCTTGCCTTGTCAAGGTCTGCTTGTGTTACTCCATGAATTCTAAGTATCTCAGATGTAATCTTAGAGGCTTTCCTCTTAGTTGCTATGATGTTTAGTTTAGCATCAACTTCCCTTGTCTTCTCCTCATAAGCTCCCCACCTAGGTTCATTAGGATCTTTGGGGGCTGATAGTAGAACCTATGCATATGCTTCAAGGACCTGTTCCTCTACCTCAATAGCTTCTGTACAAGTTGTGTCTATCTCTACCATAAAGAAAATAGTATCCTTATACTTTTCCATAATGCTCTCTAGAATTCTATACCTCATTTGCATCTTGACCCTAAAGGTCTTCAATTCCAATGTTACATAATCTCTCAATGTGCTCTTTGTGGATTCTTTGTTGGATATCTGTGGCATGGTTGGAATGGACTTGTCTAAATACAAATATGATACTCTCCCAACTATATGAAGGTACATGTAAATGATCAATGACCCAAACCTAAATATTTTGGTCTTATCATGCTTGATGGCCTTGATGTTATCAATCAACTGTGCATGCAAGATCTCACACAAGTTTAACTCTACATCTTCCTTCACAATTCTAATGGCTACTAGAATAGTGCCCGCAAACACACTATTCACCCTGCTGGTGTGATGAAACCTGCATCCAAGTATCATAGACATCAATTTGATGTTAGCTTGCTCAATAGGCTCAATTGTCATCCTGCTCCTATCACTCCTAGACTTGCAAGTTTGCTCAACTATTTTCCTAACATCCTTGCCCATAGGAAGGATGGTGCCTATCCTAGAAAGGCCTATCATCTCATGTATCAAGTCACTAGTGATTCTAACCAGTACATCACCTATCCAAAATAGGTCATCATGAATTCTGCTCAATAGTATCTTAATCCATTTGGTCTCATATAATTCATATGCCATAGCATACTCAACTATAGGTTGATCATTCCACTTAACATATTCATCCATGAATGTTTTGTCTAGTTTCAACATGGTATCCATGTGTGCCCTTAACCTATCCAACCTTATTGGTTCTTTCTTGTAGTAGATGTAAGCCATAATGTCTTCCACATGCATAACGCTCATAGGTGTGTGGGAGAATGCTCCCTCTAAATCATCTAGGGTTGACTTAAAAGGATGTTTCTTGAATACATATCTCTTCTTCTCAGCAACATCAAAAACTATGGGAGTGGCCATGATTTACTTGTTTAATCAATTTCCAATTGTACTCTGAGATGATCCAAAGACTTCTAAATCGGTGCGTCAAACTAGGGTTTCTACAACCAACCAAATGCACTGCTAATTGCTACAAATCATTGATAAATCAATCTCCTCAAGATTTCTTTTTAGATGTTTCATTTCTACTTTGTCCATGATCTCCTCAAGTGGTTAAACTTCTATGTTGAGGACCAGAGCTCTAATACCAATTTTTAGGAATGGGAACACTAAGAGGGGGGGGGGGTGAATCAGTGTTCATTGTATTTTAACTTTTCACTTTAATCATTATACTGAATTTAAATTCTTAAGTACTAAATTAAACATGAAACATGAAATCAACACATGACACCAATATGATTACGGGGAAACCCAAATAGGTAAAAACCCCAGTGGGAATTGACACCCGCTAATATTCTGCACTAGTGTTTTGTGATCCTTAACCCTATTAGGAGTTGCTTTACAATGCTTTTAGTACAGTAGACCTTGTTAAGGTTCAGACCCTATTAGGTGTCTTTTACAATTGCCCCTATTATGGGAGAGGACACACTGTCTAAGAGCTCACTGCTCAAGTGGTGAAGGCTACAACCTTCTGATCTCAGATACACACTATATCTGCAAGATGAACTGTCACTGTGACACTACTTATCAGATCAGTTCCTTTGATGCACTGATGCTTTGACCTCTAGCAAAGCTCTAATGCATCTTCTAGTGTCTTCACACACTTTTTCTCTACTTATTATAACTCTTTATTCACTTCCATACTGAATACAATGGGTGCACCTTATATTTATATGCTCATACAAAATAAACAACTAGGTCGGTCCTTAGACCTATTACAAATGATGCTTCCAAATGAATTGGCTTAAGCATGCTTACAAACAAACAATTATATATGTCAAAAACCTAAATAGAATGGGCTCATAGCCTTTACAACATTATATTATAATTGCAAACCAAAATACTAACTATCAGCTTCACGCTCTATTCTTCTCTGGCACACACTAGTTGTGCAACTTCAACTGACTATATCTTTCTCATCCTTTCACATATGATCATGCGCTCATAGACTAAGCAAGAATATAGTCTAAACAACTTAACTTCTAGGGTGCATACCATAATTCATCTATACACACGTGCGCTGATGCTCTGAGCTATAGGAACTTTGTACAATGTCTAGTCTTCAACACTTAACTGACTTCTAATCTTCTCTTCGAGTGCGTTGAATCCAAACTGATATATGACTTTGTTGCCATAATGACAACACTATATCAAGTCATATACATTAGTATAGACAACTTGCCAACAAGAATCACATTATGCAGTAGTAAAAAGGATACTGAGGTACTTGAAAGGCACAATTGAATATGGATTGTGGTATGAAAAATCTAATGATTTTACCCTATGCACATATACAGATGCAGATTGGGGAGGCAGTGTTGATGAAAAAAAGAGTACAAGTAGTGGAGCATTTTTCCTTGGAGGAAGATTGGTTTCTTGGATAAGCAAGAAACAAAATTGTATTTCACAGAGCACAGTAGTAGAATATGTAGCAGTAGCAAACAATTGTAACCAGATAATATGGATTAAACAAATGTTGAAGGATATTGGAATAAAATTTGATGAGCCTATTGTTATACACTGTGATAACACCAGTATAGTAAGTATGTCTAAGAATCTTGTACTACATTCTAAAATAAATCATATAGAAATAAAGTATCATGTAGTAAGAGAGAAAGTTGCAGAGAAAGAAGTCAGACTTTAGTATATAAGTACAAAAGGGCATATTGTAGATATATTTATGAAGCCCTTACTGAAAGATACATTTGAGTATCTAAGAGGTATGCTTGGGGTTATGCCCCAGCCTACTTTTGAGAAGTAACGCAGATTGTTGCATCAGTCCAGTGGTATATGAGCTCTATCTTTTTATGGACTGGATGTTGGTACTTCCTCTATGGGGGAGTATGTGTATCTGAGCTGAGTCATGAGGACTCTAGTGAATGTATTTTTTGAAAAGTGTCTTTTGACATTGAAGTTTTTGTTGACATAGTGATGTATTATTTGTCATTAATGTTAATGGGGGAGAAGGATACATAAAAAATCATCTATTGAAGAGAATTTGAGGGAGATGGATACAAGCAATATAAAATGGAAAACTATAAGAATTGAATAGGAAAATGAAGCAAGATTTGATTGATGAAGAGGACTTGAAAACATTTTAGAGCAGTAGTGTTGCAATGTTGCTATTCATAGAACTTGGATGCTTTTTCATCTATGTTGCCATCAATTCCAATAGGGGAGATTGTTAAGAATTAATGCTGAATATATCCTATGGGGATTATTTGCAGCCATTCTATAGTAGTTTTTGTTGCATTCATGACTGTGATTGTCATTGATGTCAACATAGTGATCTACTAGAGATTAGCAGAGAAGCTAGCAGTGTTTGTATTAGCACATGTGGGATATTGAAGATCAAGCTATGTGGATTTGAGGACTTAATTTATGTTTTGTCCTGAGATCATGGTCAAGATCACATATGTAAATTCATCTATTCATGGCAGTTATGTCTAATTCAGTGGAAGCAGCATTCAGGTAGTGTTCCTAAGAAGCAATTTGTGGAAACTGGATGATATCTCCTAATCAGGATAGAATCTAGGCATGTGAGGTTGTACATATTATTAAGACATGATGATAGTGATGTGTATGTGACAAAAAAGTCAGAGGTTGCATGAGTGAAGAATTATCTTGTTTGGAATCTGATAGTTTTACGTAATTATAAAATATTGTTTTATGTGTGGAAGTTTTTTATTGTGTAATTGGTTAAGCCTTGTTGGCAAAATCATTTGTAATTATTTGAGTGTGGTATAAAGGAAGGATTTTTTTCCTTTATTTTAATAAGGATATGAGAGATAGTATGAAAATCAATTGCAGAATTGAGCAATATTTGTTGTAAGAGGATTTGTGAAGTACAGAGATATGGTATTGAGATCTGATGAAGTAGCTGGTGCAGTTTGGCATAGTTAGAGAAGTGATAAGTTGTTGAGATCAGTAATATTTTGGTATTATTATATTGAGTAATATAGAGATCATTTGGATAGTGTGTTCAGTGATCTTTCTCTTGAATTTGTTTGGGCAGTGGGTCCTTTTGTCTTCTATAAACTCCTAACAGGGTTAGAATCTTTTAACAGGGATTCAAAGTCTCCTAATAGGGACTCATATGTACTAAATGTATTTCATAAGGGTCTTAACAGATTCCATCCTCTCACAAGGAATTTTCATATCAGTGCATCTTTTGTGGGCATCATTCCCATCGAGGTTTACTCTTTGATCAAGAGGTTCCCTAGTCAACATATCTTGTGTTATTGTGTTACTGTGTATGTTTATCTTTATATGGTTATTGCTTACATTTCTCACATGGTTAAAATCTATCAATGATGATAAAATTTGTATTCATCTAATAATGGATTCACCTTCCTCCCCTCTCAGTTATCTTGGTGGACTTTACTTTCTAACAAAAGTATCTTAAGAGAAGCTGAGGCAAGAAAATAAGAACAAACGAGTGCTTCAAGATGTAAAAGAGATATTGATGCAAGTTGTACCCGATGTACATGTTGATGAGAGCACACCTATCATTGACCAACTTGCTATTTTAACCAAAAATATCAATGCACCCAACATAGGTGTAGAAAAAAAGATAGAAGAAATAGCTGAAAAGAAGATAGAATAAAAAGTTACCGAGAAGATCTTCAAGTAGTGGAAATACATAAAGTAAAACTTTCTCAAACAGTAAATGACATTGAAGATATAATTTAGAAAATTCTTACAGTATTGCAAAAATTGTGCACTTTGGATTCTTTTACTACACAATTGCATGACCAATTGAAGAAATTGGATGAAGACTTGAAGAAGAGTGCAAATAGTCTCATCACATAACCCCATGCATTTCAAGTGCATTATTCAAAAGTGAAACATATTCAGGGGATGCACCATGATTTGAGGAAAGAAGAAGACCAAATAATTGAGCTATAGGTTGGGTTATTACCACACATTGAGGTGATGTAGAAGCATGTAAAGAAGGAAAAATAATTGATTTCCACCCCCAAGATATCTGTAGTTGAACATATTTTTGACATGCATGCATAATTAGGCATAGGGAAAATAGCATAAGAAAGTCTAAAGGAGGAATGGGAAAACCTCATGGCAAACTTACAGAAAACCAATAAGTATATTTTTGATAAGTTGTAAATACATACTTTTTGGCATTATTATCAAAAAAGGGGGAATCATATGTATAGTAAAAACATTACCGAGTATTGACAAGGGGAATTTACAAGTTTTGAAAAGATTTTGAAAAATGGCATACATATGTGTTTTTGTCACTAATGTCAAAGGGGGAGAATGTTGCACCTAATTTCATTAAGTGTTTTCATTAGTGCCACACATATATTCAGCAAAGAAAAGAAAATAGATAGGTTGGTCAAAGTACTAAGTATAGTAACCAAGCAAAGAAATAAGGAGAACGATATGATAACTGAGTACAGAATTGACCAAGCATCTACACCGAGCCACATGTTACTAAGGATATTGAGTACAGTGATAACCGAGTAGACCTAATTACGGAACAATAGGTTTTTTACCAAGGCAAAGATACAGTGTTTACCGAGCAATGCAGGATCCACATAAAAGTTTGGAATGACACTGAAAATAAGGCAAACGGTTTTATCAAACTAGAAAATAGTTTACATAAATTGAGGTAAATATTTCTTGGAGATTTCAAATGGATTGGTGATGATCCTTACGCATAATTGATTAGGTTATTCATATGAATCATTGATCAAATGTTTTCTAGATGTTTCTTTTGGGATAGGAAAGATAAAGTACTGAGAGGGGAGGGGTGAATCAGTACCCTCAAAACTTTTACCGAATCAACAATCTGCAATAGTAGTATCTATCTAACCAACTAATTCCATTGTTTACATTATACATTCAAATGACTTGTAAATGTAAAGTGCATGAAAACAAACAATAAATCATTCATGAAATATAACACATGACACAAGTATTTTGGTTATGCAGAAACTCATGTTAGAAGGTAAAAATTGTGGTGGGGATGACACCCACAAATTCTTCACTACTGCAGTAAATATATTTTGTCAATTAAGGCTACAAGTGTGATCACTTTTGATGATCTTACCCTATTAGGAGTAACTTAAGATTGATTAGATCTACCTTGTAAAAGGATTTCAGCAACACCAAATAAGTGTGCACTCGGTTAGGAGATTTACAATAGATGATTAAGTCTACTCTATTAAGAGATTTTCAATCTTGCTATAATGGTTAAAAGATAACAGAAAATATATGTAATTGACAACTTCAACTTTTATAAATCATATCTATGAAATGCTAAATATATTTCACCTTGATGTGCAGTATATTACTCTTTGTCCTACTTGGTAGCCTTGTATGTTTCTAATAAAACTAAATATTGTTTCTGATAACTTCTCATTCATGTAAACTTGTCTGAATTTTGATGTCCTATGGGAGGCTACTTCTTCATGAACTCCTTGGCATGTCCTTCTCCTTACTTATGTCAAAATGACATCAATTACAATTATATAGCAAATTTCTTTGACCTAAGGTTTACAACATCTTATAAAACCTAAGATCTACGGTGTACAAAAATAACCTAGATCTAACTATTACATAGGAATCATCACAAAAATTAATGATTACATCCAAAATAAATGTGCCTCAATCTTGGTAAAACATTTATAGATCTATGTAAACCATTTTCATAGAGATGTGTGCCATTACTAATTACTATGTCATTTCCTAAACAACTCGGTAAACATTGCATTCTCTATTCGATGAATAACCTAATGCTCAGTGTGTAGAATGCTTAGAGTTTACTAAATCGGTGCTTGATATACTCTGATGCTCAATAAAAATACTTGGTTAAACTTGTATCCATTTAAATTTTGTTTCTACCTTGAGATTTCTCAGTATGAAGGCTTTGTAAGTTCAACCGACTAGCTTCTATAGCTTTGTATTTCATCTTTTACCGACCAATCTTAGTTGATACTAATGACAACACTTAATGCTCAAATAGAGATAAAAATCTCACCCTTTGGCATTAGTATCAAAACCATAATGTATATGTGTCAAATCTCAAAAAAATTCTAACTCCATATATACATATACACCAAAATTTACTAACTCTTCTACAACAACTCCCCCTCGATGCATGCTCCTGGTACGTAGTAAAGTACATTGGCATATACATGATTTCCCCCTTTTTTAAATTAATGTCAAACAAAATGTACTTACAACTTATTGAATATATGCTAGTGGGTTTTCTTCAGTGAAGCCAAGAGGTTTTCACATTCCTCTTTCAAGTTGGTGAGAGCAATGTGTTCAATACTGACTTGTGCATGAATATCAAATATGTTCTCCAAAACTGATAGATCTCTGGTGTAGCTACCAAGGCTTGTGCCTTCACAATGTGTCACTCAATGATCTTTAGGTGAGGGAGCAGCTTGGCTTGGAGCTCGATGACTTGGTCACTTATATTTTCTTCCTACTTCCTTTGATCTTCTCTCAACTGCCTCAATTCTTGTAATTTAAGGATATGCTTATGAAAAGCATTTGGCTCAATTAGAGAAGTGTTTGCATTGGCTAAGATGTCTGCATCTAGCTTCTTGATTTTCTCATTGACCTCGATAGTGAATGTTTCCACAGTGCATAATTTAAACAAAATTTGAATTATTTTCTGAGTTATGGATTGTAGTTCGGTTATAAACCTCAGAAAGCTTTACCTTATTTATTTCCACTTCTTGGTTGATCTTCTCCACTAATTTGAATTGTATTTTTTCTTTTGCCCTTTCCTCTATCCTTTTGTCAGCATCTATGTCTAGGGTATTGATATGTTTTGTAAGAGTTACAAGTTGGTCCACTATAGGTGTATCTTCAATTATTTGGACATCTAGAATAACCTGTTGTAGAATGTCTCTTACATCCTCTAAGCTTTACTTACTCTTAATTTCCTTAGTTTTTCTTATGCGGTCTTCTGCGTGCATAACTCTCCAAACTTTCTCAATTCCTTGGGGTCCAAAGTTCTTGGGTCATAGTCAGGAATCTCAATTACTTCATCCAAGGTGATTGACCCTTTTCCATGTTTCTTCTTCTTCTTCTTGGACTCTTTTGGATATAACTTAACAAATGGAATGAGAGATTTTACCTCTACATTTGTCTTGTCTATCTTGGTTGACACTATTTCTTCCTTATTTTGCTCCTTGGTGACCTAAGTCTTGGCTGATTGGGTTGGAACCTTTGATGTAGTGTCGATGGTGTTGGTTTTGGTGGTCTCTGTAGGCTTAGGATCTTCATGTTCCTGTGTGTCAACCTCTTTCTCCTTAGGATCATTTGTCTCTTCAATACCTTGAGTGCTTGTTCCTTGTTCCCCTATTGTATCCTTCTGTTGCTCAGGGATTGAGCCTTCAAGTTCCTTTTGAGTTATTATGTCAATAGATTAAACTAATATAGGAAGGGCACCCAATACAATACTTATTGTTGGCTTGGTGGGGGCTTTTTCTTCTTGTTGAGCTCTAGCAACTGCAATGTCCTCATCATTCTTAATGTCACCAGGATCACCATTAGTGATGTCCTCTATGAGTACATTATTTAAACCATCATTGATTCCCTATATAATCACCTTCTTAGGTGCATCCTGGTTTATTTCTTGGTACTCAGTGGCAACATTAGTATCAGGTGCCTCGGTGTCTAATAGCTCAATGAGTTTCTTAGGTGCCAGATCTACATCATCTGAATGAATGCCTTTTCCTTTCCTTTTTGTCTTCCTCTCATGTATTATGGCCAAAGCCATCTTATCTGCCTCAGCTCGGGCTTGTAGAATAGAAGTCCACAACAACTGACTATTCTCATTAATTTTTACTAAATTTTCATCAAGAATTTGTAGTGCCCAGCTTTTCACTAGAAATATTTTGGAATATGTCTTCATCAATTCCTCAATCTTGGGGACTGTCAATGTTGGCACTACCATTACTAGGGATTGTTCCCTCATTCTCTTCTCAGTGTTTAATGCATAAGTTCATCTAGCCAATATTCTATCATATAGACTTTGTGGTACATACTTGGAAAACTCTATGGGTACCTTTTTGAATTTGATCATCATCTGTATTACTACTTCTTCTATTTTGTTCTAATCCTCGGTTGACAAATGTTCAAACCAATTTATTTTTGGGTTGCTAAGACCTCCAGTTTCTATTATATCTTCTACAACCTCATCAATTGAATGATCCTTGTTCACAACAACTTTAAATTGATCTATATTATCTTCTTCATCATCATCAATATCATCTCTTCCTCTTATCATCTTTCTTCTTTTCTTCGGTGCCTCAGAGGTAGCTTTAGTACCTCTCTTCTTTTGATAATTCTTGGTCGATGTATGCCTTGATATTTTGACAACTCCTCTCTTTAGTGGTGGTGAAGCTGCAGTGGTTGACCTTGTATGTGCCCTAGTTTGCACTTTTTCCTACTTCATATTTGGAGTGGGCTTAACCAGTGTAGGTTCTACATATTTGTCAAACTTGGTTGCATCATCATCATGTGCTTTGTTAGTAAGAAGTAACTGACCTTCGGTTTCTACTTCAACCGGAATGTCCTCGGATGCTTCTGCATCATCATCTCCAAACTTTTGTTTCAATTTATTTATCATTTTTCTAGATTTATTGTTTTCCTTCCCAATGACTAGATCTATTTTAATTCTTTGTTGAGCTTCCTCATAGGTTCCAAACCTAGTAGCTTTTGGATCCTTAGGCTCTACCAATAAATCCTTGATTGACCTAGAGGCTTGGTCAATATCAATTTTGTATCCCATTAGGGATAACCACTTTGTTCTCGGTTCTACTACCTTAATCAGTGTGTAATCTGTATCCACTAGGAAATAGATGTCATGTTCATATTTTTCTACCAGTTGTCTCGGTATTCTACTCCTTGTGTTCATCCTGTCCTTGAATTTCTCAAAGTAAACATCCACCATGATCACAAAATTATCACCCAAACTCTTTATCAAATCATTAATTTGAATTGTCACAGGCTTGTCGATAGTCTAATTAACATTACCAATTGAAGGGAAAAAATTTTGCACATAAAATAATATGCAAAGAAATAGAGATCCAAACTTACATGTGTTGGATTTTGCTAACTAAATAGTCTTCATATTCTCCTCAATTTGTATCAACAACAACTCCACAAGATCCAACTGAAATCCCTTTTTCACTATTTTGTATACAATGTCAACTTCTCCACATGGTACATTCTTGGGTCTACTTGATTGAAATATTTTATACCCAATGACATATGCACCAAACCTTTTCAGGATCTGTGATTGTGTTAACTTTCAATCCTTTATTATCCCATTCTACTCCAGTTGCTTTCTCTAGCTTGATTCTTGGTGTACTTCTTAGTGCTTAGACTTTTTCAGTGGTAGGGTAGCCTATTATCACATGTATAGTATCCTTTGTTATTTTCAAGGGCTCATCCAACCAAATTTTCCCATCATGGTAATGACTCAAAATAATTCTTATCCATTCATTCATAAAAACCTTCAAAAAATGCAGAGCATTAGTCAAACCCTTGACTCTTAAATGCTCATGGTCATATTTCAATTTTCCATTAACACTTAGCTCTTGATATGTAGAAATGATCTCAAAATCACCAATCTCTCTAATTTTTTAGTAAATGTAGGAGCGTATGTCTTCAACTAGAAACACCCTAGGTGGTATGCTCGAAAAAGCTCTGATTTTATCAATCTACAAAGCAACTTCGGGGTGAAGTTTTTACTTCAGCTCATTACATGTAGTAGAAACAATTAATCTTACTTCCTCCTCATCTACATTCTTGGATTGGTTAACCTTAGATGCAGATGCCATGTTCTTCATTTAGGGTTTCAGGAAATGTCAAATAAATAGCTCGGTGAGGATAACACTTACTCGTAATAATGATGAAAACACTCAAAATACTTCAAATATTTGCTCAAATGCTCTGAAAATATTTTTCACAAATTCTCTCTGTAGAATATTAGCTCTTTGTGATCCTAGTGTGAAAAATAAGCTAATTCCACTATGTATTTATAGCATTTTCAACTTCCTACTCAAACCTTTTTACAATAAATGCTCAACCTAACCTGGCTCAGTGACAACTATCACTGTTGATGTATACCACAAAATAACATAAGCTCAGTTAACACATGAAATTACACTTGGCTAGTACTGATGCTCGGTTAACCTTTCGCATAGTTACCAACTAGTAACTTCTCACTTGGTCTAGCATATACTGGCTATAAACTCTTAAAGTTCAAAACATGTAAAACCATAATGCATCTTAATTCATGCAGATTTGGTATGTGAACACTTGATATAAGGAATTTTTTGATGGATATATCTAATTTGAATTATCAGTTCCATACATACCTTTTCAACTTAGGTGGAGGTGGAAATGTCACCCAATCCAATGGACAAGGTGTCACTAGTTTCATTTCTTGACTTAGCATTATCACCTAATGCTTTTCTACACATAGTATTTCTTATCCTCAAGATATCTTCAATTGTATTACCATTCTCATAGATTTGTGTTTTTGGTGCTCGATCTCTACAATCTTTACTTAAGTGACCAACTTTGTGACAGTGTAAACATGTCATACCAGTACTTTTCCAGCTATGAGATCTACCTCTCCAATTCTTCCTCATGTAGTTAGCTATAATATGTCCATATCTTCCACATGTTGTACAGTTAACCCATGTATTATAATCCCAAGTATAAGCATTACCTTGTATTTTTGGTTGATAGGTCTTGTTTTTTTCTTTCAGTGTCCAAACTTGCTTCATCTTTGTTTTGCATTCATGTGAGGTATGTCCATGCATGTTGCAAGTGCGACAGTGTTTCTTGATGGTGGATACTCCAAGGAAGGATCAGGAGCTGGTGTTATTTTTATTTCCCCATCAAGTATTACTTTCAAGTACTCTTTCCTGTTGACCTTTGAATGCACTAATAATACTACTGAGTATGAGGCACTGATATTGGGATTAGACATTGCTATAAAGCATGGTATCAAACTTCTAAAGGTCCATGGTGATTCCCAATTAGTTATAGCTCAAGTAAGATCTAAATATGCTGCCAAGGATAAGAGATTGAAATTGTACAAACATGTTGTTTGGGATAGAGTAGAGTTTTTCGATGCTTTCAATCTGCTTTGGGTAGAAAGGTCTAATAATATCATGGTAGATTTTCTTGCTAATGTTTCTCTCAAAAATGATGATATTACCCTTGCTAGTGTTCCATGTTGGAAGTCAAAAGTAGGCCTACAGTGTCTAACAATGTGTATAATTGGCAAGTATTTGAGGATGATTTTGATATCTTAAGTTTTCTTCAAGGTCTAGATCAATATGATGGGCAACAAATAGATTTTAATGAAGCCCAACATTATGTTGAAGGAAAAGAATGTATTATGGGAAATGAGATAGTGCAACTACCTTCAAACCATATACCAAAAGGGTTAGTGGAGTTAGAAGGAATGTTTAAAATAAATGATGGGTACTTGTCTCAAAAGTCTAACACTAAAATGGAGGATCTAGAGGAAATAAATTTAGGTTCAGAAACATCCCCTCAAACAATCTATATTGGGAAAAGGTTGAGTAGGGAGGTCAGAGAAAATTTGATAAGATTGTTAGAAAAATATAAGCATGTTTTTGCTTGGTCATATGATGATCTCAAGGCTTATAAAGTAGACCTCTTTGAAAATGAAATTCCACTCAAGGAAGATACTAAGCCTTTTAGACAAAAACAAAGACCTATCAATCCCTTGCTATCCACAAAGATGCAGGCTAAATTGACAAAATTGAGAGATGCTGGTATCATTGAACCTATTAGGCATTCCACATGGGTCTCAAATCTTGTGCCAATGAGAAAAAAGAATGGTGACATAAGACTTTGTGTTGATTTCAAGAATTTGAATGTAGCTTCATTAAAAGATAATTATGAACTGCCAAATATGGAAGCCATGTTGCATAGGTTAACTGGTTGTGAACTCTTATCAATGATGGATGGTTTCTCAGGTTACAATCAAGTGCTAGTCAAAGAATCAAATTAGTTTAAAATAGCATTTACAACCCCATGGGGAACCTATGTGTATGTGCACATGCCTTTTGGTTTAAAAAATGTTGGAGCTACTTTCCAAAGGGTAATGGATGTTGCTTTTAAGGAATTGATTGATGTTCTTATGGTTGTGTACCAAGATGATCTAACTGCTTATTCAAAAAGGGTTGAGGATCACTACAGTCATTTGGAAAAGGTCAATGTTAAAGCTCTAGAATTTGGTGTCTCTTCAAATCCAAAAAAGTGTCAATTTGTTGTGATAGAGGGGAAATTACTTGGACATATAGTGTCAAAAGGAGTCAGGATTGACCCTGAAAGAGTAGAGGCAATCAAGAAGGTACCTTCACCTAAGAATATAAAGGGTGTGCAATCTTTCTTAGGGAAAATTAATTTTGTTAGGAGATTCATTGCTAATTTTGCAAAAATGGTTAAGCCTATAGTCAAACTCCTGAAGAAAGATGTAAAGTTTAATTGGGATAGTGAGACTCAGCAAGCTTTTGAGAAAATTAAGCAAGCAATCCAAGAATCCCCTATCTTAATCTCACCTAATTATTCAAAACCATTTTCTTTGTTCTCCTTTGCCTCTTTTCACACTATTGCAGTTGTCCTATTACAAAAGGATAAAGAAGGATTTGAACATCCCATAGCCTTTTTTAGCAAGTCATTGCAGTCTGCTAAATTGAATTATGAGTTAATGGAAAAACAAGCATACACACTAGTTAAGGCAGTTAAAGCTTTTAGACCTTATCTTGTTTGTGCCAAGGTTAATGCATATGTACCTCATGCAGCAGTGAAAGATATTTTGGTGCAAAGTGAGGTCATAGGGAAAAGATGCAAGTGGATCAATAGGATTCAAGAGTTTGATCTTGAGCTCCACATTACCAAATTGGTGAGAGGTTTGGGACTTGCAAAACTAATGACTAAGGAAAACATGGATCTCATACAAATGAATAGTGTTGTTGTTAATGAAGATATAGTCACTAGCATTGAAATGCAACCATGGTACAAAGATATTGTTTATTTTATCAAATATGCTAAATATCCATAGGGGTTGAATGATAATCAAAGGAGAAGTTTGAGATTGTAGGCCTAGAGGTATGTAATGATACAGGGTGATTTGTATTGGAAAGATAATGATGGAATTCTATTATTTTGTTTGGACAAACACCAATCAGAAAAGGTATTGAAAGAAATGCACTCTGGGTTGTGTGGAGGACATCATTCTGCTTGGTCCATAGCTCATAAGATTTTAAGGGCAGGATACTATTGGCCTATATTGTTCAAAGATACTCACTCTTTTGTTAGAAAGTGTGAGCTATGTCAAAGATTTTCCAAGAAACTAAAATTTTCAGGTGCTCTATTGTTGAACCCTGTGGTTGTAGAAGCCCCTTTTGCTATGTGGGGTATGGACTTTATTGGGGAATTTTCTAAGAAATCTAATGGGGGGCATAGTTGGATTCTGGTTGCTACAGATTACATTACTAAATGGATTGAAGCAATTCCAACTAAAAAGGAAACCAGTGCTATTGTAATTGAGTTCTTGATGAATAATATAATCACTAGATTTGGTGTTTCTATCAAATTGGTTGTACATAATGCCATGAGTTTCAGATCTCAGGAGATTACTAATTTTTGTTCAGAAATGCGAATAATTTTCTCTTATTCATCCCCTTACCACCCACAAGCAAATGGGCATGCAGAATCTAGTAATAAGAGTATCCTGCAAATTTTGAAGAAAACTTTAGAAAAGAACAAAAGGAGTTGGCATGTAAAGTTGAAAATAGCATTTTGGGTTGATAGGATTGTTGAGAAAAGAGCTACAGGGAAGTCCCCTTTTGAGATGTTATATGGTATGAAATCAAGATTACGAGTAAACAATTTCTTACCAATATACAAATTCATGTAGGAAGAAGGTATGGAAATCAGTGATCCATTGCAAGATAGAATGATTCAGTTGGTTGAACTGGATGAAATTAGATGGGAAGGACAAAAGGAAAATGTGAAGTTGCAACAAAAAATGAAATATCTTTTTGATAAAAGAGAAACTTTGAGAAAATTCCAGCTGGGTGACATGGTTCTTCATTGGAATGCCAGGGCTGAATACAAAGGGAAACACAAAAAATTTGAGTCTTTGTGGATGGGACCTTTTATCATTCATCAAAATCATGGTAAGGATTCATATTTTTTGCAAAATTTGGATGGTAGAGAACAGGAATTGCCAGTGCATGGATAGTTCCTGAAGTTTTTCTTCAGTTCGTTCTTTCTCCTTTTCCATGCACAGTAGACATGTATATATGTGTAGGTGCGTTGGTTTTGTGGTGTGTTTGTTTCCTATTTTAGGTTAGGGTTTTGTGGTCTACCTCATAGAGATTCATAAGTTCTTGCTTTGACCTTGCACTCAAGCATCCTCAGATAGAGCCACTGTTGGGCTTTTTTCAAGTTTTGTGGGTTTTCAGTTCCAAGTTGTGGTTTAATCCTTCTGCAAGTTTAATTTCTGGGGTTTAGGTTTTCAAAAAATCCATCAAATTTGTTATAATCAAGCTTGAAAACCCTTGCCCTAGGTTTTTCCCTTTTGAGAAATCTTGTTTCTTCATGTAAACCCTGAAGTTTCCCTAATCCTTATATTTCATTGTTACTTTTTGGCCACTTAAGTTTTTTTATTATGCACGTGATTATTTCCATCAAGTGTTCGCTAAATCGCGTAGTATTGTTTTGTCTTTGAGTTATTCGGTGAATTGGTGAATGAGTAAAAACCCATGTTGTATGTTTTCTTTAGTCGCTAAGTCTCCATGTTGTTCAGTAGTTACCTCAACCTTTGCGCGAACTAGCGAGTATGTAGTCTCTTGTTCATTTATTTCCTGGCAGTTTCCTGTTAACTTCTAGCGACCTGGCGAGGTGGTGTTCTCTCATTCTTAGAATCGGGCAATTAAGACTTGTATTATCTAGCAATTTGGCAAGGACCATTTATTACCCATATGATCGACTGTTATGATTTAATTTCAAATTATTTGGGTCCTACATAAATTGATTTGGTGATTCGGCGACTGTGTTATAAGTTCTATGTGCTCTAAGTTTGGCGGCTCCAACTGTTTGGCTTAATGGATTGGATAAATGTGGTTTTCCCTGTTATTCGCATGATCTCATAATATGTTGGTGAGGTTCTTAACTATCTAGCGACCTGGTGAATGAGGTAGTCATGCATTCTCTTAAAAGGATGGTTATGATGAAAGTTATTCAACGAATGGGCAAATTAAGCAGTCAAGTAAGTTTTAACCCTTTGTTCGCTAAGTCTCATAATCAAAAGTTGATTGTCTTATAGTCTCAATGAATTAGTGATGGTCATCAATTGAGCTCATGATCAATGGTTGAATTGAAGTCTCAGTTTGAAATAGGTAGTTGGGAAATAATTCAGTGACTCAAAGAGTAAGCTTGTTTGCTAGTTCTCCTATTAAACATGCGGTTAAGGTTCCCATTTAGAAAATAAGAGAAGCCTTTGGTCACCAAGTCTCAGAATAAATTAGTAGTCAACTGAAACATTAAGAGATTTCGAGATAGTGTTGTCACTAATTCTCCAAATTGTGACCATGGTTAGTTGCTCGGGCAAGGTTTTCTTTGTTCACTGGTTCACTGAATGGAGGAAGAGTTAAGAAATTGATTTCAAGAATCAGTGAAGCCTTTGGTCACTATTTCTCTGAATGTGAGCCATGGTTATCTTTTCATTTAGCGATTGCAAGAACCTTCAGTCGCTAGTTCTCTAAAATAAGCTCATTTAAAGAAAATAATAAAGAAAGGTTAAAGTTTGTTGCCATGTGGATAAAGTACACCGTCGAGCTGGAAAAAAAGTAGTTGGCCATCCAATCAATTTTAAAGGAGAATTTTGTCATGTAAGAAAGGTGATAGAGTACCAAACCATAATCATTGTCTTTTTGCCTTGTTTTTGAATTTTTAAATCTATCTGTCAACATCCCGGCATTGGCTAGCATTGATTTGAAAACTAGTGATATGTGAATTGAATGTGAAAGTAATTGGAGGTAGATTTGCAATGATTTTGGAAATTGTACACATTTTAATTTGCATCAATAAATAGGCTAAACTCATTGTTTTCTATGTTTGAATTCATTTGAAGAGAATTGTGTTTTCTGGAGCAACCTTTGAGTGCCAAGCAAACCAAGTTTGCAGAATTGAGAGCAATTGTGTAGAAAAAATGAGTCAACCAAAGCTAAGCATGGCTTCTTCCAGTGGTGAAGCCAAAATGAAAGGTGGGGAAGATAGAAACAAGCCAAATTACTCAGACGAGTTTCTCAAATTATTTCCTGGTTCTAGTCAGAACAAGAGAGCTCATGATGATGTCTTTAAAGATATTGTTAATATGATTTAGAACAATAGAGAGGGGGGGTGAATCATTTGTTCTCAGGTCCTAATGTATAAAATAATCTCAAAAACTTATCCTTAAATCAGATCCAAAACCAAAACAAACTCATTCATCACTGATTCAATAATAGGAACATCTAACAATGCAATCCACTACCCAGTTGTAACTTAACTTGTAAAACATAGTAATGTTCATATCTAAACATTCACACAAGTATAAACACCAGGATTTATAGTGGAAACCCAATTTGGGAAAAACCACTTTGTAACATGCTACTATTATTTTCACTCTTCTGAAGTGAGCTCGGTAAAAAGCCAACCTTGTCAAAGGTTACAATACACACTGTCAAATGTGACCTAGTTAAAGGATTTCAATCACCCTGTTAAAAGTGAGCCTAGTCATAGGACTTACATACACTCCATTAGAATGCAACCTTGTTCAAAGGATTTAACATATGACTGTTAGGTCAACCTCTATTAAAAGGATTTTGATTGTTACAATGGTTAGAAAGTAGCAGCAGTATTATCTGAAAAATATACAACTCACTTTGCAAATATCAGATCTAATTCTGTACACTAATGCTGGCTTACTGACTTTGAAACTTTTCCATTTACATCTTTGATCTGCTCGAAACTTTTCTTCAAGCAATCACCACAATTCTCCTTTAGCCTTTTCTACTTATTCAGTCAATAAAAATTTTCTCTTCCAACATTCTTTGTTCACCATGTGCATACATATCACAATGTTCAGGTTCCCTTATATTTTCCTCAATTAGGTTAACTCATCTTTTGCCACTCAATCTCATTTGTAGATCTTAGGGTTAGGTCAGATTCATTGAATCTACCCGCTTTATGTTCTTCGGCTCCTTTTCTAAAATCATCTCAAATCTCTTGGAGATTAGAATAAAATGTTTTACAATGCATTTAATGCTTCCAAACAATCAATAAATAAAGTCAACACATTTTACATAATCTAAGAATTCAACAATGTCGGCTCCAAAATTAAATTCTCTTCAAATATAAAATTGCTAATGCTCAGTCAATATTATGATTGTTCACTCGGTCTTCATGTAGAATGCTCGGTCAATACTAAAACTATTTCCTTGGCTTGCATTATCTTCCTCGGTAATTTACTGATGCTCGATCGACACTATAATTTTTCTTGGCATATACTAACTCGGTCAACACTAACATCACTCGGCTTAAACATGATTTTTCCATTCTTTGCTCAGTTAAGCCTACCAGTTTAGTCTTTAGTCTTACTAAGATAAACAATGCATTATCTCATCATAGTGCAACATAGTCAAGTACACTTTGTAGTATCAAGATAACTCAACCTTTCCCTAGGTGCTATTGTTACCAACCTTGCTTAGCCGCTTAGCAACACTCAAATAGATATAGTACTTTCCTAAGTAGCAACAGTCTTATCAATTAAGGTTTGACATCAATGACAATACAACAATTGTTTCAATTCAATTTCCAACAATCTCCCTCTTTGGCATTGATGGCAACACCATATGATATCACCTGAATAACACATGGATTACCAACCAATCCAAAATCTTATATGTCCATCAGAAACTTATTTATAATATCCTTAGCTTCATTCTGACTCAGAGTCCTATAAGCCTCACTTCTATGACCGTCAGAAGTATTCAGATCTCCCTCTATCCTGATTCTTCATTTCAGTTCATCATCCTTATCTTTAGTTCATCTCCCTCTTTCCTTTTAGTTCCATCAACTCATTAACTCTTGTTTTTTAGTGTCATGTGTTATCATATCAGTACATTCTCCCTCTTTGACAAAAATTCCAAAGTAACAACTAAAACATACATCTATCAGATGTAGATAATATCTGTGTAGCTCAGTGTTTCTCCCTCTGTCATCTTTCTTATGACTGATTCCTTGTCTTTGCTTCTCTTCACAACTCTAGGCTAGCCCTAAAGTGTGACAATCTTCTGCATCAATTTTTCAAATGTTCTGCTATAGCACACTTAATGCAGTGCTCCTAGCTTGTCTAGGCAGCCTCGGTTAGGGGAAGAACCCCTAATTGACTTCTCAAATACTCATGAGCTTCTCTGGGTAAAGTTGTAGTGAATATGTCTGCTAATTGTTCTTTTGTATTCACATATTCCATTCGGACTTCTTTGTCTTGTACTAATTCTCTCAAGTAGTGATACTTGATTGCAATGTGTTTGATCTTAGTGTGCATCACTTGATTCTTAGAAATATTGATAGCACTTGTGTTGTCACAGAAAATAACAACAAGTTCGGTGATTTCTTCTTTCATGCCTATCAACATTTGTTTTATCCATGCCAAGTTTGAACAGTTTACTGCAGCAGCAACATACTCGGCCTCGACAATAGATTGGGAAATGCAATTTTGTTTCTTGCTTCACTAGGAGACTAATCTTTGTCCAAGAAAGAAAGCTCCACCACTTGTACTCTTTATGTCATCTACATTTCCTACCCAATCAGCATCTGTATAAACTCAGAGTTCAAATTTGTCATCCTTCTTATAATATAGACCATAGTCAGTAGTTCCTTTCAAGTATCTCATAATTCTTTTCATGACCATCATATGTGTTTCCTTAGGATTGGCAGAGAATCTTGCCACAATCGCCAACAGCTAATGCAATATCTGGTCTGCTGTGTACAGCATACTGCAATTTTCCAATCATGGATCTGTACAAAATCTAATTCACTTTTGCAGCATCATCATTCTTAGATAACTCTTGTCCAGTAACCATAGGAGTTCCCACTGGTTTAGCATCTTCCATCCCAAAAATTTTTAGTATTTCATTAACATACTTAGACTATGTAATGAAAATTTCATTCTTCCTCTGATATACTTTTAAACCAAGAAAGAATTTGATCTCACCAAACATACTCATTTCAAATTCAGTTTGCATTTCATTTGAGAAACTTTTACATAATGCATCTTGTCCACCAAAAACAATGTCATCAACAAAAAATTTTGCCAACAGGATACCTTTACCTTCTTCATCCTTCATGTACAAATTGCTTGTGTCATTTGTTCTTGAAAATCCAATCTATATTAAGTAGTTCTGCAACCTCTCATACCATGCTCTAGGTGCTTACTTCAATCCATATAATGCTTTGTTCAGTTTGTACACCATGTGTCTTTTGTTTAGATCAATAAAACTTTCTAGTTGTTCTATGTAAACTTCTTCTTTTAGTATACCATTCAAAAATGCAAACTTGACATCCATTTGATATACCTTGAAATCTTTATAAGCAGCATATGCAAGTAGAGTTCTTACTCCTTCTAATCTAGCTACAGGGGAAAATATCTCCCCATAATCTATTCCTTCTTCTTGTGCACAGCCTTTGCATACTAGCCTAGCTTTGTTCCTAGTGATTTCACCATTTTTAGTCATCTTATTCTGAAACACCCATTTTGTTCCTATAACATTCTTGTTTTCAGGTCTCGACACCAGAGCCCAAGTATCATTCTTCTCCATCTGGTCAATTTCTTCATTCATTACTTGTATCCAATCTTCATTCTCCAATGCTTCTCTAGTTGTCTTCGGTTCAAATTCACATAGTAGACATGTTTGATCCTTAATCTTACTTCTGGTCTGGATTCCAGTATCTTTGTCTCCAATTATTTGTTCAGGCTTATGATGTCTTCTCGCATATTTTTCCAAAATAGGTTCAACTGTTCTCTCCTCTATTTCATCATGTTCCTCAATACGATTGTCAGATTCAACTTCAAAATGCTCGACAACCTCTTCCTGATACTTAACAGCATTTTCTTGTAGCTCAGCATGTTCTTGTTCTCTCTTGACACTATTTTCCTAACACTCAGTAGCTTCTATCTGTCACTTGGCATTGCTTACCCGAGACTCGGCATCAGGTGCAAGTTTATTACTTGCCTCTTCTTCTTCTTCAATGTACACAAAAGATCTATAATCTTCTGGTTCTCTTTTACTGTCAGCTTCATTTCTTTCTTTCTTGATCTATACCAGTTAAGAGTGTAGATAGCAGTGCTTATAGCTTCTTTCCAATATTTCTGTGCCACATTCTTTTCAATCATCAATGTCCTTGCACAATCCAAGATAGATCTATTTCTCCTTTCTACTATACCATTCCGTGGAGGTGTTCTAGGTGCAGACATCTATCTTTTAATTCCTCTATCATTGCAAAATAGATTAAATTCATTTGATGTAAATTCTCCACCTCGGTCAGATCTAAGACATTTCAGGTTCCTACCTATCTCCTTTTCAACCTTAGCCAAATACCACTTAAAATATTGAAAAGCTTCAAATTTTTCTTTTAGAAACATCACATGCATCATCCTAGTATGATCATCAACAAATAAGATGAAGTATCTAACACCACAGTAACTTTGTACACCCATAGGTCCACAAAGGTTAGTATGAACCAAATCTAAATTGTTTTCAAAAGTAAAGGATTTTCTCTTGAAACTTGACCTTGTCATTTTTCCTAACTGGCATTCCTTGCACATCACATTCTCAGGTTTCTTCAATCTAGGTAGACCTCTTACCTTTTTCTTCTTACTTATCTCTACCAGATTGTCAAAGTTAACATGACACGGCCTTTTATGCCATAACCAAATATCATCAAGTTGTGCAATCAAACATGTTTCTTCAAATAGGTCAAGATAGAACAAATTACCTCTAGTCTGATCTCCACTTCCAATCAGTTCTCCAACAGCATTAAATATTTTAGCTTTCTTGTGATGAAATTCCACTCGGTAACCAGTTTTGTTAAGCTGAGCAACACTTAACAAATTGTAATTAAGACCTTCAACCCAATATACATTTTCACAAGATATCTTATCAGTTAGTTTAATCAAACCTTTTCCTCTAACAGGACATGGTGTATCATTACCAAATTTTACACTTTTACCTCTATAATAATGTAAGGTCTCAGACTTATTTTTTTCACCAGTCATGTGATGTGAACAGCCACTGTCAATAATCCATTTATCATTCTTGTTCACATAGGATATCAATGCAATTTTCTCATCCTCATCAGATTCATCTTTCATTGCCACATAAACTACCTCAATTTCAAAATCATCACTATCAGTGTCAATCTCTTTTTTAGCAATGTAAAAATATTTCTTACCTTTTCCCTTGTAGTCTTTGTTCCATCGGTAGCTTTTGTCATCTTTTCTATCTTTGTGTTTGCTTTTCCTTTCATCATCTTTATCCTTCCTATCAGGACATCTAGCAGCTATATGACCAACTTTATTACATGCAAAACATATAATAGAGAGTTTACCTTTATACTTTCATTTTCCCCTTCTCAGTCTTCTAGCCATAAGAGCTTCTAGATCTTCTAGGTCTTCATCAGAAGTGTCACTATCACTTTCACTATCACTTTCACTTTCACTAATGCATCTTTCTTTTTCTTTCTTTGGCTTGTTCAGAACTAGCTGTGACTTAAAAGTAGATTCAACATTTCCAATGCTTCCAATAGTGAAATTATCATAATTAGAGAGTTCAAAAGAAGTCAGCTTACCAACCAAACTTTCCAAAGTAAGCACATTAGTAGAGTTACATCTAGATTCTTGAATAGCTGAGATCTTAATAGCATATATAGGACGTAGGGTTCTTAGTACTCTCCCAATTATAGTTTCATAATCAATAGTCCCATTACCTCCTCTAATATCATTCACAACTTCTTTTATTCTACTACAATATTGTGCAATGTTTTCACCTTCTTGCATTCTCATTTCATCAAACTTACCTCTAAGACTCTCAGCCTTTGCTTTAAGCACATTCAAGTCACCACCATAGATCCTTACAAGAGTGTCCCACATATCCTTAGCAGTTGTGCAGTTCTTAATGTCCTCAAATTCTGGATACCTTAGGGCAGATGCAATTTTCAGCATTGCCTGATTATGTTCTTACTTAGCTCTCATTTCTTTGCCAGTCAAAGTTGTGACAGGTGAGACATAATTGTTCTCAATGTAGTACTTTGTAGATTCACCAATACCAGCTAGATGTAGCTTCATCAAGCTTTTCCATGCAGGTAAATTTTCCTTGTTCAGCTTCAGTACCTCCTTCTTATACATCCTGATCATTTGCTTCAAGCCCCTTTAAACTTGATATCTGTCAACACTAATAATAAGCAACTAAGCTCTGATACCAATTGTTAATATGATTTAGAACAATAGAGAGGGGGGGTGAATCAGTTGTTCTTAGGTCCTAATATATAAAACAATCTCAAAAACTTATCCTTAAATCAGATCCAAAAGCAAAACAAACTTGGTCATCATTGATTCAATAATAGAAACATCTAACAATGCAGTCCACTACCCAGTTGTAACTTAACTTGTAAAACATAGTAATGTTCAGATCTAAACATTCACACAAGTATAAACACCAAGATTTATAGTGGAAACCCAATTTGGGAAAAACCACTTTGTAACATGCTAATATTATTTTCACTCTTCTGAAGTGAGCTCGGTAAAAAGCCAACCCTGTCAAAGGTTACAATACACACTGTCAAATGTGACCTGGTTAAAGGATTTCAATCACCCTTTTAAAAGTGAGCCTAGTCATAGGACTTACATACACTCCATTAGAATGCAACCTTGTTCAAAGGATTTAACATATGACTGTTAGGTCAACCTCTGTTAAAAGGATTTTGACTGTTACAATGGTTAGAAAGTAGCAGTAGTATTATCTAAAAAATATACAACTCACTTTGCAAATATCAAATATGATTCTGTACACTAATGCTGGTTTACTGACTTTGAAACTTTTCCATTTCCATCTTTGATTTGCTCGAAACTTTTCTTCAAGCAATCACCACCATTCTCCTTCAACCTTTTCTGCTTATTCAGTCAATAAAAAATTTCTCTTCTAGCATTCTCTATTCACCATGTGCATACATATCACAATGTTCAGGTTCCCTTATATTTTCCTCAATTAGGTTAACTCATCTTTTTCCACTCAATCTCATTCGTAGATCTTAGGGTTAGGTCAGATTCATTGAATCTACCCACTTTATGTTCTTTGGCTCCTTTTCTGGAATCATCTCAAATCTCTTAGAGATTTACAATAAAACATTTTACAATGCATTTAATGCTTCCAAACAATCAATAAATAAAGTCAACACATTTTACATAATCTAAGAATTCAACAATGTCGGCTCCAAAATTAAATTCTCTTCAAATATAAAATTGTTGATGCTCGGTCAATACTATGATTGTTCACTCGGTCTTCATGTAGAACGCTCAGTCAATACTAAAACTATTTCCTTGGCCTGCACTATCTTCCTCAGCAATTTACTGATGCTCGGTCGACACTAACATCACTCGGCTTAAACATGATTTTTTCATTCTTTTCTTAGTTAATCCTACCAGTTTAGTCTTTATTCTTACTAAGATAAACAATACATTATCTCATCATAATGCAACATAGTCAAGTACACTTTGTAGTATCAAGATAACTCAACCTTTCCCTAGGTGCTATTGTTACCAACCTTGCTTAGCCCCTTAGCAACACTCAAATAGATATAGTACTTTCCTAAGTAGCAATAGTCTTACCAATTAAGGTTTGACATCAATGATAATACAACAATTGTTTCAATTCAGTTTCCAAAAGATATTCTAGGTCATTGCAGAGATCCGATCACACCGTCTTGCTCAAGTTATACTATCTTTAGTTATTTTTATCGAAATAGGAGTGGGCATGTTCCTGTTTGTAATGTTTGGGCTTTGGGTTTAAGGAAATTGATTGTCCCTGATGTGTTTTTAGACATGGACTTAATTGTTGCAATGGCTAGGTTGTATGATCTGTTGGCATTAAGCAGAATTGCCACTAGTGACAACACTTATTTGCATTCTGGATATAAACCGAGAAGACAGTATAAACCGAGCAGACAGTGCAAACCGAGCAGACAGTACAAACCGAGCAAACAGTGCAAACCGAGCAAACAGTGCAAACCGAGCAGACAGTGCAAACCGAGCAGACAGTGCAAACCGAGCAGACAGTGCAAACCGAGCAAACAGTGCAAACCGAGCAAACAGTGCAAACCGAGTAGACAGTGCAAACCGAGCAAACAGTGCAAACCGAGCAGAGAGTGCAAACCGAGCAGACAGTGCAAACCGAGCAGACAGTGCAAACCGAGCAAGTTAGTACAAACCGATCAGGACAATGTAAACCGAGTAACATCTTGTCTACCGAGTCACCAGTACTTACCGAGTTCAATACCTACCGAGTGATCAGTATGAACCATGCCTTCACTTCTACCGAGTGCATGACGATGCCGAGTAATGCAGTGGACACCGAGTATCAGAAAGTCACCGAGTCAGTTTGAAGGAACCGAGTAACTATTTGGGCCGACTTAGTAGCACTTATGTTTATTTTTCAAGCCGACTGTGTAATTGTGATTGTAATTAATTGTTTAAAACCTATATATAAACAATGTTGTAAAAAGATGAAATGTATCAAGGAGAATATTTGTGAAAGAAAAAGAAAGGCAGAGATAAGCGAATTACAGAAGGCTTCAGAAGTATAAGGTACAGCAAAAGACAAATTCATCACAGAAGGTGATCAGTACATCAGAGAATCTCAATCAGCAATCCAGTTGCAAAGCAGAGATCTACTGTTTCATTCTAACAGGTGAATCAGTACTAAATCCTTTAACTGGGTAGACTTAACAGTCTTTGTATAAATCTCTTTACCGAGTGCATACTTCACTGTATGTTTGTAAATCCTTTAACAGGGTGGATTTAGCAATCCTTATTGCTCCTAACAGGGCAGATCATCAGAAGTGATCAAATTGTAAGCCTTAACCGGCCAACTTTATTCTGCAGTATTAAAGCTTTGTGGGTTTCATCCCCACCCCAGTTTTACTTTCTTTTGGAAGGTTTCTGGGTAACCAAATCTATGTGTCATTATTGTGAATGCTTTCAAGTTTCATGCTTTCTGTATGCAAAGGTTAAAAAGTAAAATACATATTAAAATTAGAAGAAAATTTGGAGTTACTGATTCACCCCTCCCCTCTCAGTAACCTGGTTAATTCCTGAATATTTCCAACAATTGGTATCAGAGCTGCATTGGTTCTCAAGACAAAGCTTAACTAGCTTGAGCAAAGATCCAGGACTATGGAGGTATTCAAACTGAACAAGGTGATTGAAAATGAAAAGCTAGATCTGGAAATGGCCATAGCTAAACTCAAAGAAGCAAAAGAACATCTTTCCCAATCCCTAAGGAGAAGGAAGGAACTTGCAAATTAGATGAATGATCAGAATTACATTGAAGAAAAGATTGAAGATCTTCTTCCCTCAAATAACTCAGATGAAGCAAACAATGCTATCAAAGAACTTCTAGAAAAGAATGGGTCTCTGCAGGAAGAAGTGAGAAAATTGAAAAGAGAACAAGAACTACACTCTACAAGATTCTGTGAGATCTTGGAACAAAGAAACAAGTTGAAAGATGAATTAGATGGAAGAAACATTGAAGTCCAAAACAAAACCCTTCAGCTAGAAAATCTAATTGATCAGATCTCTCATACAAATGAAGAAATTCTAAATCTAAGCTCAGAAATAGAAAACACAAGAGAAGAACTAAGATCTGAAAAGGAAACCAATCTAAGATTGATGGATGACCTAAACGCTGAAAAACAAATCAATGAAGGAATGCTTAAAAGTCAAGAAGACTTGAATCAGCTGTATGAACGAAATCTTCATAGGCAAAAAGGAAAAGCAGGACTTGGATACAAAGAAGAAGGCGAATCCTCTAAGCAAGGTACTCAAAGAAATCAAAAACCTACTTGTAATCATTGTGGTAAAATAGGACATACTTCAAATAAATGTTGGAACAATGAAAAAGCAGAATTCAATGGAAAATGTTATAGCTGCAATCAACCCGGTCACAAAGCAAATGAATGCAGGGAAAAACCTAGATTCAGAGGTAATTGTCACAAGTGCAACAAACAAGGTCACAAGGCATCCGAGTGCAGATCCAAGACATTTAATCCAGCAGAACAAATTGTGAAAGCAATGTTTGGATGGGACTACAACACCTGGTGTAGATGTCATTACTGTGGAGAATATGGACACATTGGCATGAATTGCATAAAACATCATCTAAGGAAAAGAGATACTACCATAAGATGTTTCAAATGCACTAAACTTGGTCACATAGCCAGAAACTGCATGAATGCTAGTGAAATTGAAGAAGGAAAGAAGAATGAAGCAACGAAGGTCAGGAAACAGGTGAGACAAAAATGGATTCCTAAAGCTACCGAGCAATCCAGTCCAAGTAATGGAATGGATGGCTCTATCGACTCAAACTAAATTTCCAAGGAAGCACTAGAACTGTACTCTCATAGATCAGTCTCAAGCAGTTTCAGAACTGAAATTAAAAGAAAAGTCTAAATCAGCATGCAAGATGCAGTGAGATCACAGCAAGGTCGGTATAGTCTTCACCGAGCAAGGTCGGTACCTATCTTTACCGAGCGAGGTCGGAGCATTATGAATTCTCAAGTTCACCGAGTTGCGAAGTCTTTTCTGAGCAATTAATTCTTGGTGGGTGACAGTCTGTCAGAATTCCTACCCTAATTTGAAATGAGCATTAATGACAGAATTGTAAACAAAAAGCAAGTAATCGAACTCATTCTTCACCGCAAATCTTTAAGCACTTTGAGAGCAGAAAACTTCAAGGGCAACCCGGCGATTTAATACTTTTGCGAAAGGAATTTTCTGTGAGCTACCAGGGCATCATCCAGCACTTCAGCGAAGAAAGGATCTGATATGTTAGTCCAAGGGGAGTGGAAAGCACCAGAATTTAAGATCATGCCCGCTATTGCAGCAGCCCTAGATCTGAACGGAGTTCAATCTCAGATTCCTCCTAAGGTACTGCTTATCAACGATATCCATAATCATTTTAGCTGTTCAATTCAAGAAATGGGAAACCTAGAACTAGACATTGTGCGTGAGGAACTATGTGTGGATGGTATTTTGAAACCCGAGCACAAACATCTGGAAGATAAGGGTTTAGTTCACATTGCACATCTTCCTCGAAACTTTTGAGATAAATGGGTTAGGTACATTCTCAGTCGAGTACACGATGGCAAGATTTGGCTTGAGCAACCTATTGAGATCACAAAGAAAATGATTCAACAAGTCACCAGTCTTCCCATGTTGAACAAAGCTAAAACTACCAAAACTCTAGGTCGGACAGAACTAGATAAGAAAACCCTAGCCGAGTGGGATGGTAGAGGCATGAAGGTTAGCAGCATTACCGACGCCGAACTGAAGTTTGGTACACATATCATTGCCCACAAGATTTACAGTTCTAGTTGACAGAACAGTGTCTCCTGTGAAGCTGTTGACCTAGCATACAAAGTGGTCAAAAACAACTTGACATTTGACCTAGCAGACTTATTGTTGAAACAGTTCAACAAGAACATGGAAAGCATCAAAACTTCCAAAAACAATCCATGTAAGTTTGGATCCTTGTTAGTCTGTTTATTCTTCTATGTTCAGAAATTCTTCCCTTCTAAAGGAAAAGTTGTATGGAGAAAAGATGTGCCAGTACTTTATGAAATTAATGAATACATCGCAGAAATGGGTGAAAACTTTGAAAGCATCATGGATAACTATTTTGAGTCTTTCAAAGAGAAAATGAATGACAGATTCTGGATTCCACAGAAGTTGGTGGAAGATTACAAAGATGACATCTGTTTTATGGTAGATTGTGATAATGTGTATATTCAAGCAGTTAAACCAAGAACTGTATATGTAAAACCTCTTCCTTATCAGGTAAATATTGATGAAACCAAGAATATCATTGAAGCTCTTCTAAATCAGCCTGTCAATCCCAAAGCTCCATATTTTGGAACATATGATGAAGCTAAGGTGAGAATTGAACTAAGCATAAAGCTTCCACAGGCGGTAAACAAAGGAAAGAAGAGGATAGACAAAATGCAAATGATAACTGAGGACAAAGAAGATATAGATGAAAAAGAAGGAGAAAAGGATGAGAAAATAGAGGAACTAGAACCTGCAAAGAAGAAAGGAAAAGTTTTCATCACTAAGGCATCTGTGCCTCCCACTACTGTGTTTACAAGGAGAAATACAAGAGGCAAGGCAGAAAAGGCAGATAAAGACATAGTATTCAAAAGGCCTCCTCTAACCCTTCAAGAAAAGCTCAAACTCTTTAGAGATGGATCAGGATCTGGAGTAAGTAACATAAAATCCTTGAAATATGAAACCAGATCGGAAGCAGAATAGAAGGAAATAGAAGATGCTGTTGTTGAGAAGATGGGACAGTGGAAATACTCTCCTGAAGAAATTACCCCACAGATTCCAGCAGTTCTATTGAATCCAATAAGAATGAGATGGAGCAATGCAAGGCAAACTGTGATAGACATATTTGATCAAAACCTGAGACAGTTGATGCCGAGCTTGAATAATGATGAAGTAAAGAAGGCACTAAAAGAAAATGAAAATAAGATGACATTGAAGTTCAATACTTGTTTGATTTTGATCAACAATATTGAATCGGTTGTGAAGGCTGCAAAAGCCACATGGAAGAACATATACCACCTTCACCAACCGAGCATTGAAACTGTAATAATAAAAGAATTGAAGATGACAGCGATGAACAAGAAGAAGACACCGAGGTAGATGATACTGTAAGGATAGCAGCAAAAGTCATTGCATCCCTTCCTACCTCTCTAGTGAAAATCTCTACATCCAGCCCAGAGACACCTTCAAGCATGGTTGTGACAACTTCCACATTTGTCCAATCATCCCTAGCAACATCAGAGGCAGCTACCATTTCTTCTACCGAGCTGCAGTCTCCTGTACCAGTAAGTTTTCCAGCTTTTGAATCTTCAAGTATAAATATTTTAAGCTCTCCAGTAGAAAGTATACCAGTGTCAATAGCCAGCCCTACTTTATCTACTGTCACTACTACAAGAGCATTTAGTACAGATAAGCCTAAGGCTCTACCGAGTATAAAATTTTTGGGTAAAAATATAGTTGAGGATATAGACCTAGATGAAGAGATAGAGATTCCTACATTAGATTTTGCAAATCTCTCAGCAGACCAGATGCAGAACATAGGTGAGATCCTCCAAAGGAAAGCAAAACAAAAGAAGCTTAAAGAGGAGAGAGACAAGGAGTATCAAATCATCAAGGATGCTAAGGACATTTTGTCTGATGCATTAGGCATTAAAGTAGACTCCTCCCAGCATGTTTTGTTACAATTAGCAGAGGCAGTTGAGAAATACAATGAGGACTCATCCGGGACAGAAAAGTTAGTTGAAAGAGCCGAGAAGAGATTCAACAATAAAGTGCTTGAGCACATTGCTCAGCACATAGCTATCAACCAAGTGGAATTGTCTTCAGTTTTGTCTAACATAGAGTCTATTTATTCGAATGCTACCTCTCTTTTGGCCAGACTATGCAATTTTGCCGAGTTCACAAAGGATGTTAAAGATAAAATGAATAAAATGGATGAGGATATGAAGATTAGCATACAGAAGCTGCAACTTGAACCAAGTTCAAGCTCTGCTCATCACATGAAAATTTCACACCTATCTAATATGCAGTCTGATCTATTGAAAGAAGACTCAAGGATCCGGTCCACACTGTTAGACATCCAACACATGATCCTTCCCATCATGAATACAATGTATAAGCACATTGAACATTCCAGAACATTGATTCATGACAATCAGTTCTCTATAGCAGATCACATGATTGAACTCTCTGCAGAAGTCCAAATTGCTATACAAACATGTAAAATCCTGCAAGAAAGTTGGGACAGAACCCTGGCACTAATAATGAAGGTACATTCTGATTTCTTATCAAATTTTGGATTCTCTCTGTAAATAACTTGTATATGCACCTTTGGCATTATCGTCAAAAAGGAGGAGATATGTATAGAAGGAGAGATATGTATACTGTATAGATTTGTATAAGGAACAGTTAGCACATTGAAAGGGGGAGACAATGTATAAAGCCCTATAACAAAGACAAATTTTGAAAAATCAAAATAAAACTCAGTATGATTCGGTGTATATAAATTTTGGCCAATAAGTGTTTTTGTCACTAATGCCAAAGGGGGAGATTGTTGGCATTAAGCAGAATTGCCACTAGTGACAACACTTATTTGCATTCTGGATATAAACCGAGCAGACAGTATAAACTGAGCAGACAGTGCAAACTGAGCAGACAGTGCAAACCGAGCAAACAGTGCAAACCGAGCAAACAGTGCAAATCGAGCAGACAGTGCAAACCGAGCAGACAGTGCAAACCGAGCAGACAGTGCAAACTGAGCAAACAGTGCAAACCGAGCAAATAGTGCAAACCGAGAAGATAGTGCAAATCGAGAAAATAGTGCAAACCGAGCAGACAGTGCAAACCGAGCAGACAGTGCAAACCGAGCAGACAGTGCAAACCGAGCAAGTTAGTACAAACCGATCAGGACAATGTAAACCGAGTAACATCTTGTCTACCGAGTCACCAGTACTTACCGAGTTCAATACCTACCGAGTGATCAGTATGAACCGTGCCTTCACTTCTACCGAGTGCATGACGATGCCGAGTAATGCAGTGGACGCCGAGTATCAGAAAGTCACCGAGTCAGTTTGAAGGAACTGAGTAACTATTTGGGCCAACTTAGTAGCACTTATGTTTATTTGTCAAGCCGACTGTGTAATTGTGATTGTAATTAATTGTTTAAAACCTGTATATAAACAATGTTGTAAAAAGATGAAATGTATCAAGGAGAATATTTGTGAAAGAAAAAGAAAGGCAGAGATAAGCGAATTACAGAAGGCTTCAGAAGTATAAGGTACAGCAAAAGACAAATTCATCACAGAAGGTGATCAGTACATCAGAGAATCTCAATCAGCAATCCAGTTGCAAAGCAGAGATCTACTATTTCATTCTAACAGGTGAATCAGTACTAAATCCTTTAACTGGGTAGACTTAACAGTCTTTGTATAAATCTCTTTACCGAGTGCATACTTCACTGTATGTTTGTAAATCCTTTAACAGGGTGGATTTAGCAATCCTTATTGCTCCTAACAGGGCAGATCATCAGAAGTGATCAAATTGTAAGCCTTAACCGGCCAACTTTATTCTGCAGTATTAAAGCTTTGTGGGTTTCATCCCCACCCCAGTTTTACTTTCTTTTGGAAGGTTTCTGGGTAACCAAATCTATGTGTCATTATTGTGAATGCTTTCAAGTTTCATACTTTCTGTATGCAAAGGTTAAAAAGTAAAATACATGTTAAAATTAGAAGAAAATTTGGAGTTACTGATTCACCCCTCCCCTCTCAGTAACCTGGTTAATTCCTGAATATTTCCAACATGATCCTATCTCCAAAACAATTAGGAAGGCATACCAGTCACCTTTGGTTACTCTTGACAGGGGTTCTTTCATGAAAGCTTTTAGTTTTTTCACGTCTTCCTCTACTAAAATTAATTTGAGCCAAGAGAAAGAGAGAGGTATACAAAAAATATAGGGTCAGTAAAAGACCAGATGGTGATGCATATCCCAAAGCAAAGCTCCCCCCCCTGATAACATGAATGCCCCTTACCAGTTTAAATCCCCCCATTACTATATGAAGCAAACTTGTTATGGGTTGTGTAGAGTATTGGGAATAGATGGGGATGAAGAATTTTTGCCAGCTAATCTTTTGATGATGATTTTAGATATCCAAAATTCTCTAGTAAACACAGATTATGATTACATCCAGTATGTAATCGATAGGATGCATGAAGGGTTAATGTCTGTCAAAGAAAGTAAGAAGCCCATCAAGTTCTTGCATTACTCTATGTTGATGCACTTAATTCTATTTTTCAATATCAATAGTTTTTATTTGAATATGTTGAAACCAAAATTCACCTTCCAAGATTAGCATAATCTAGTACAACTATGGGTAAGGGTATGGAATAGTACTTCAAATAAGTGTGACTTTTGTGTTTTCAAGAACTTCATTATTTTTCCTATTCTGAGATGGCTAGGCATCAATGTTACAAGGTTACCACCTAAGGTTCTAAGGCTGCTAAGACCTATGCAATGGGAGGAAAAATGGGAGGGAAACCATAATTGGGGTGATTTCTACGTAGGGAAAAATTCTACAATTATAAGAGTTTACGGTTTCCCCCAACCCCCACATTTGTTACCAAAATTTGTGCCACCAAGAGTTGCTTCTTTAGAATTTGTTTGGCAGTTGATGTGGAAAGACAAAGAACTCTTGGCCCCTCATAGGAAAGGTACTTTCACACCTAGGTAGTTCAAAATAAATGATTTCTTGATTGGTAAGAATGCTTTCCCACAAATTACCACCTAGCTAAATCAATTCAAGATGGTATTTGGTTTCTGCAGACATGTGGACCCTGAGGACATCATTAAGACTGCAAGGTTGACACTAATACCTGGTATTGGTGTCAAAAGAGAACATGAGGGCCTTGATGAGGAGGATGTGATTAGGAATATTGTGGAGAAGGATGAGGTCACTACAAGATGGAATAGGTTTTTTGACCTAAAGGATTTGCAAACTCAATTGAAAGCAGCCCAAATTCTTTTTGATGATTTCTTCCCTGACCTTCCCTACTTAGAAAGAATTAACAAGATGATATAGATGCATGACATTTTGTCAAATCAAATGGAAGAGTTGCTTGTTCAGAAGCAAACAAAGAAAAAGAAGGATTTCTCATCTTCTGATTATGAGGAATTTTCTGATGGATCCCAAGAAGGAGATAGCCCACCACAAGTTGGAGACTTACCATTTATTGATCTTATTAAAGACCAATTAGAGGCAGAGGACCTTCTAGAGCCACCATTGAAGAAGCAGAGGTTTGAGGAGGAAGAGCCTTCTAAGAAAAACAAATAGAGAGGGGGGATTGATAGAGCATCTACTCTTGTACCAAGTGATAGGGCTTACCATCACCAATTGAGAAAAACAATAAGGGCCAACAAGATGGTGGCCACTAATGAAGGAGATGAAGAATAGTCCTTGTGGTTAGGACAAGATATTAGAGAACTATATCAAGAGGATTTCTTAAGTGATGACCAATTCATCAAGAGTGATGAATTTAAGAGTTTTATTATTTGGAAAAAGCAACAAGATGTGGCTAAGGCTATGCCTGAGGGAGTAGAGCCAAGTGAAGAAACCATGAGATCATTAGCCTCTTATGATCCTAGCCTTGAGGCTATAATTGTAGATGAAGCCAGAGAAATGATTAGATCAAGTGGAATGCTACTAACTCCAGGATGGGATTTGACCTTTGCTTTTATCATTGATTAGATAAGAAAGCAACCATAGGGCATTCTATCCTATGAGGTTCATATTGGTGAAATGATAAGAGGAGTGGCTATGACCCTAGATCCCAGGCTATTGCAATGTGGTCTATTGCCCCAAAGACTCAAAATCCATCTCTACTAAGTATAGAGGATCAGATGGAAGGGAATAAAATCATATGGACTCTACAGAATACAACTGATCTTGAGGTTTCCAAGGCAGTGACCCATTTTGCTAACTTGAATGAAGCAAAGACAGCTCAGTTGTCTGAAAGGTATGCAAGACTATTTGAAAATGAAAATGTAATGGCCAAAGATAGGGACTTGAAAATGATGAAGATCAAGCAATTGGAAGATGAGTTGGTTGAATTGAAGGTTAGGCTTGAAGAAGCCTCAAAGGTAGTTCTTCCCCCTCCTTTGCAGATTAAGGTCCTTGTTCAGAAAGATACAAGGGTTCTTGATAAGCCTACTGAAGACTTAGAAAACAATAAGACTAGATGCATCCTTGGATACTGTAGCAAGGATTGTGCAATATAGGTGGGACAAAATAAAGGACAAGATGGAATCATTCCATCAATCAGTCTGTCTGTTACACCAGGCCAATGGAAAAGTAAATGAGTTTTTGACTACTTTGGAGCCACTCTTTAGTGCATGGTCAGGGAGGAGCTCACTGTTTGATAAGCTTGATAATTTGTAGGAATATAGGTCTGATATTCCTAAGGTAGTGACTGAGGTTTTTGAAAAGATTGGTTTAGTAAGTGTTGTATCAAAGTTCTTTAAAGGTAAGTCTAACCAGATAGTAGCCAAGCTGGCTATGTTTGATGGGAATAACAGTAAATACTTGCCTCCAATATATGATAATGGTGGGGGTATTGTCAGTATAGATGAGTGGAAAGCATCAATGGATCAAATAATAATTAAGCAGGATGCTTTCCTTAATAGTGACAGGGCTTTGGATTTAGAAAGATGCAATAGTATAATTGACAGCTTATTTAAAATTGAAAGTGATTGCATATGGTTTGTAGCAGAGGCTAAAAGTGTAATTGATTCCATGTGTGATCAGTAGATCAAATCACTATAGGAATTGTAGGCTTACAATTGACCATCTAATGATGATGTGGTAGCATGGGATAAACTAACAAAGAAGAAAAGGAAGAAGCTAGCTGCCCAAATGATAGAAGAGGAAGAAGAATAGAGTACAAATGGCACCTGATCCAGAATTCAAGGGAGAGCATGTTTCGAACAAGGGATGATGTTGTTAGGAATGAATGCAAAGTTTTTTGGCATTCATTTTGTAGCAGTTGTTGTTGCATTCATGACTTGGATTGTCATTGATGTCAACACAGTGATATTCTAGATATTAGCAGGAAAGTAGGTACAATTTTGTTTTGCACACATGTTGTATTATAGATTGGATTTTGCATAGTTAATGGTATGTTCTTTGGTGTTTTATTAACCTATGGTTAATAGCACAAAAATAAATTCATTCATTTGTAAGAGTTATGAGCATTTTGGTGAAAGCAGTGTTTAGACAGTATTTTTGTGTAGCGATGTTCAGAAATCGGAGGATATCTCTTAGCTGCGATGGAATCTAATTTTGCATAGTTAAAGGGATGTTGGAGACTCATTAATGATGACATGGTTCATAGTGAAAACTTTGAGGATATGTTTGGAGAAAGTTACAGTAACTGGAAGCCGACAGTTTTATGTGAATTCTGTGTGTAGCGCATAGAATTTATTATTTTGTAATTAAGGACCGACTCATTTGTAATTATTTGAGTTTGGTATATAAGAAGGAATTTTTTCCTTACTGTAATGTCTACTATGAAGATTGAGATGTGAATATATGCATGAAGTGAAGAAAAGAGCTAATTCAGTGATGAAGGAAGACTTGTGAGTACAGAGATCTGGAATTGTGATCTTGTGTAATAGAGAGTGTAGTTTTGGCACAGTGTGAAGGAGGTAATATATTTCATATTATTCTGTTGAATAATTCTAAGATCTTTTGGATAGTGGGTTCAGAGATCTTGCCTTGAAGCTGTTTGGGCAGTGGGTCCTTCTATCTTCCATAAACTCTTAACCGGGTTAGAATCTTTTAACAGGGATTCAAAATCTCCTAACAGGGATTTATATGTACTGAATGTATTTCATAAGACTCCTAATAGGGTCCATCCTCTAACAAGGAACTTTCATATTAGTGCATCATTTTGTGGGCATCATTCCCACCGAGGCTTACTCTTTTCAAGAGGTTCCCTAGTTAACATATCTTGTGTTATTGTGCAATTGTGTATGATTATCTTTCTATGGTTGATCAGTACATTGATTATATTGTTTGAAGCTATTGAATGGATAAATTATCTGATAAGTAATTCACCCCCCCTCCCCCTCTCAGTTATCTTGGGGATCTTTACTTTCTAACAATTGGTATCAGAGCAGTAGGTCCTTGAAAGAAAATTTTAACAACTTAAGGAGATCCATGGTGAATTTTAGAAAAGAAAGCCCTAAGTTTGATGGAGTAAATTTTGACAGCTGGAAAGAAAAGATGAAGACACATCTATTGTTTTTAGGACCAAGTTATTGGTTGATTACAAAGAATGAGAAGACTATCATTGAGGAAGACAATCTAGAGGCAGGAACCAAAGATGAACTAGATCTATTCATGTGTAATATACTTGCAAGAGAAGAAATTTTGTCAGCACTACCGGAGAATGAATATAGTCAAGTAAAATGTTTGAAAACATCTCATGCAATTTGGAAAGCTTTAAATTCTACTTTTGAAGGTGATGAACATGCAAAGAAGGCTAGATTACATAATTGGATTTGTGCATTTGAAGATATTAGAATGATGGAAGATGAATCTATTAGAAGCTATATTGGTAGGATGTCTGAGATTGTGATAGGAATAAAGTCTTATGGAGGTGATAAGACAGAGAATGAAGTGATATGGAAAATTCTGAGAACTTTGACACCAGTATTCAAGCAGACAACATAGATGATTAAACAAGTAATACCTTGTACATCAAACTTTTCAAGAGAGACTCTTCTTGGAAGATTAGAAATAGTAGAGATGAACTTGAGATTATCAGGAGAGCTACCTAGAATGGAAATAGCATTCAGTGCTCTTAGCATCAGACCTACAAGAAGTACTAGTGTGAATGGAGATTATGCCAGCAGTAGCAGATCTGAGGAAGATAAGAAGATTGAAGAAGGTATTGCATTAATTGTAAAAAGAGAACCAGATGGTAAGAAAATCTTTAAATGTTGGACTTGTCAACAATATGGTCATTTTGCATCTAAATGTCCTAAAAGAGTTAAGAAGTATAGAAGCAACTTTAAACCTAGGAGATCTAAAGAATGTTATTATGCAAATGATAAAGATTTTGAAGCAGGAATTGAAAAACATTTAAGTGATAGTGATAATGATAACTTTGAAGAAATAGGATTTGTAGCAATTAAAGATGAAAGTTCTGAATCTGATAAAAGGGAAGAAAAAGCATTAGTTTCACAAGTTGAAAAGAAATCTGATTGGATTATAGATAGTGGTTGTTCACATCATATGACTAGAGATAAAAGAAAGTTTGTTAAGCTAGATAATTATGATGGAGGAATTGTTAGGTTTGGTAACAATGCACCTTGTTTGATTAAGGGTATAGGATCTAATACTCTTGATGGAAAGACTAACACTAATGATGTTTACTTTGTTGATGACTAAGACATAATCTACTAAGAGTTGGACAATTGGTTGACAAGGGTTATCAAGTTTGGTTTTCTGAGAAAACTTGTGTGATAAAAGATAAAGATGGAAATTTTATTGGAAAAGGATCCAGAACCAGAGGTAACGTATTTCAGTTGAATCCTACTGAGATGACATGTTTGATAACTAGGATTGATGATAGTTGGTTATGGCATGAAAGGTTTTGTCATATAAACTTTGATAATATTGTCAAGGTGAGCACTACACATGTGGTAAGAGATTTACCTAGAATTATGAAACCTATTAACATGATTTGCAAAGAATGTATGATGGCAAAGCAAAAAAGGAGTTCATTTCCCAATAAGAAGTTCACATCGGCAGAGAAGTTGGAGATTGTTCATACAAACTTGAGTGGTCCTACTAGGACTAGAGGATTCTATGGTGAATGGTATTTTATGATTCTTGTTGATGATTTTACAAGAATGATGTGGATTGCATTTTTGAAAGAAAAATTTGAAACATTTGATAAGTTTAAGATCATGAAAAGAAAAATTGAGAATGAATCTGGAATGAAGATTAAGTGTCTAAGATCTGATAGAGGTGGTGAATTTACATCTAGAGAGTTTAACACTTTTTGTGAAATGAATGGCATTAAGAGACAACTTTCAGCCCCTAGAACACCAGAACAAAATGGTATTGCAGAAAGAAGGAACAGGTCAATAACTGAAGCAGCAAGAGCTATGTTGTTTGAAAATGATTTGGCTAAAACTTTTTGCAGAGAAGCAGTGAACACAGCAGTATACACTATGAACAGAGTACAAATCAGAGCAAATACAAACAAGACACCTTATGAATTATGGTTTGGACATACACCCTCAATTAAGTATTTTAGAATTTTTGGAAGTAAATGTTATATAAAGAGAGATGATCATATAAGAAAGTTTGATCCTAGAAGTGATGAAGGAATATTTCTTGGATATTCTTTAAAAAGCAAAGCATATAGATGTTATAACAAAAGAACTAAGACTATTGTTGAAAGTGCAAATGTAAAAGTTGATGAGAAGTTTAAAATTCAGGAAAGAATGTTTGATTATGAATCTGATGGAGAAGCACAACCTCAGCCTAACATTGAAAATGCAGAATTATTTTTTGAAACTAACAATGATTTACTGAATGAAAGTCATACTGAAGAAGACAGAGAAGAAAACAAAAAAGAAAATACAGAAGAAAATAGAGAAGAAAGCAGAGAAGAATCTACAGTCAGAACAAGATCAGTAACTATGACACCTAACAGGTATACTTCAAGACATCACCCTGTTGAGCAAGTTATTGGAAGTTTAGATAGAGGAGTTTTGACTCAGAATAAGGTACATTTATGTTTGATTTCTCAAATTGAACCTAAGACTACTAATGAAGCTTGTGAAGATGAACATTGGATCAATTCTATGAAAGAAGAACTAGAGCAGATTGAAAAAAACAAGACATGGGAATTGGTCCCTAGACCTAAAGACAAGAATGTGATTGGAACAAAGTGGATATCCAGAAACAAGATGAATGAACAAGGAGAAGTGATAAGAAACAAAGCAAGATTGGTATGTAAAGGATATTCACAACAAGAAGGAATTGACTATGAAGAAACTTTTGCACCTGTGGCCAGACTTGAAGCAGTGAGAATGTTTCTAGCATATGCAACTTACAAGAAATTCAGAGTGTATCAGATGGATGTGAAGTCAGCATTTTTGAATGGTGAATTGGAAGAAGAAGTCTACATTGAGTAGCCTGAAGGTTTTCCTTTGACACAAGAATGAGATATGATATGTAAGTTAAAGAATGCTTTATATGGATTAAAACAAGCACCTAGAACCTGGTATGCAAGATTGGATAAGTATTTATTGAAATTAGGATTTATAAAAGGAACAACTGATAGTAACTTATACACAAAAGAAATTGAGAATGGTTTGTTGGTTATAGTTATATTTGTTGATGATATTATCTTTGGAGGAGAAGATGAAGCTAGTGAAAAATTTGCAGATGAAATGAAGACTGAATTTGAGATGAGCATGATTGGAGAAATGAAATATTTTTTGGGATTACAGATAACACAAAGCAAGGAAGGTATATTTGTAAGTCAGACTAATTATTTAAATGAATTATTGAAAATATTTGGAATGGAAGATTCTAAACCTGTTGGAACACCTATGGTAACCGGACATAAGTTATCTAGCAAAGATGAGACACTAGCAGTTGAGCAGAAAAAGTACAGATCTATGATTGGAGGATTGTAGTACTTGACACATACAAGACCAGATATAGCACATTAAGTGGGGATTGTAGCAAGATTTCAAGCAGAACCTAGAGAATCACATTATGCAGCAGTAAAGAGGATACTGAGATATCTAAAAGGAACAATGGATTATGGATTATGGTATGAGAATTCTGATGATTTTACTTTATGTGCCTATACTGATTAGATTGGGGAGGCAGTGTTGATGACAAGAAAAGCACCAGTGGTGGAGCCTTTTTTCTTGGAGGTAAATTGGTCTCTTGGCTAAGTAAGAAGCAGAATTGTACTTCACAAAGCACAGCAGAATTAGAATATGTTGCAGCAGCAAATAATTGTAATCAGATTATTTGGATGAAGCAAATGTTGAAAGATGTTAGAATAAAGTTTGATGAGCCTGTTGTTATACATTGTGACAACACCAGTACAGTGAGTATGTCAAAAAATCATGTTTTACATTCTAAGACTAAACATATTGAGATCAAGTATCATGTTGTAAGAGAGAAAGTTGCAGAAAAAGAAGTAAGATTGGAGTACATAAGTACAAAGGAGTAGATAGTAGATATATTTACAAAGCCTTTACCTAAGGATACATTTGTGTATCTAAGAGGTATGCTTGGGGTTATGCCCCAACCTATTTTTGATAATTGATGTAAATGATTGCATCCATCCAGTGGTATATGAGCCCTATCTTTCTTATGGATTGGATGTTGGAACTTCCTCTATGGGGGAGTTTATGAGCTGAGTCATGAGGACTCTTGTTATTGTATTTCTAAAAAGTGTCTTTTGACATTAATTTGTTGTTGACTTAGTGATAGAATTTCTATCATTGATGTCAATGGGGGAGAGATATACATGAAAAACATTGTGGATTGTATGAGAGAGCTGAATAGGAAAATGAAGCAAGATTTGATTTGATATTTTGCAGTGATGTTGCAGTATTGGATTTTTGGAACATTGGATATTTTTCATCTATGTTGCCATCAATGCCAATGGGGGAGATTTTTAGGAATGAATTCAAAGTGTTTTGGCAGTCATTCTATAGCAGTTGTTGTTGCATTCATGACTTGGATTGTCATTGATGTCAACACAGTGATATTCTGGATATTAGAAAGAAAGTAGTACAGTTTTGTTTTGCGCCCATGTTGTATTGTAGATTGGCTTTTGCATAGTTGATGGTATGTTCTTTGGTGTGTTATTAACCTATGGTTAACAACACAAAAATAAATTCATTCATTTGTAAGAGTTATGAGCATTTTGGTGAAAGCAGTGTTTAGACAGTGTTTCTGTGTAGCGATGTTCAAAAATCGGAGGATATCTCTTAGCTGGGATGGAATCTGATTTTGTACAGTTAAAGGGATTTTGGAGACTCATTAATGATGATGTGGTTCATAGCACAAACTTTGAGGATATGTTTGGAGAAAGTTACAGTAACTGGAAGCCGACAATTTTATGTGAATTCTATGTGTAGCGTGTAGAATTTATTATTTTGTAATTAAGGACCGACTCATTTGTAATTATTTGAGTTTGGTATATAAGAAGGAATTTTTTCCTTATTGTAATGTGTACTATGAATATTGAGATGCGAATATATGCATGAAGTGAAGAAAAGAGCTAATTCAGTGATGAAGGAAGACTTGTGAGTACAGAGATCTGGAATTGTGATCTTGTGTAGCAGAGAGTGTAGTTTTGGCACAGTGTGAAGGAGGTAATATATTTCATATTATTCTATTGAATAATTCTAAGATCTTTTGGACAGTGGGTTCAAAGATCTTGCCTTGAAGCTGTTTGGGCAGTGGGTCCTTCTGTCTTCCATAAACTCTTAACCGGGTTAGAATCTTTTAACAGGGATTCAAAATCTCCTAACAGGGATTTATATGTACTGAATGTATTTCATAAGACTCCTAACAGGGTCCATCCTCTAACAAATAACTTTCATATTAGTGCATCATTTTGTGGGCATCATTCCCACCGGGGTTTACTCTTTTCAAGAGGTTCCCTAGTTAACATATCTTGTGTTATTGTGCAATTGTGTATGATTATCTTTCTATGGTTGATCAATACATTGACTATATTATTTGAAGCTATTGAATGGATAAATTATCTGATAACTGATTCACCCCCCCCCGCCCCCCCCCCCCCCCTTCTTAGTTATCTTGGGGATCTTACTTTCTAACAGATGTAGGTTAGCCATATGGTGGTCATCATTCATGCAACAAATTATGTAACTACTCTGAAATATCTTTAGACAAAGGTGCCACTTGTAAAATTGTTAAGTAGTTGAGAACTACTTTTTGTTGTTATAGTCACAATCTTTTGATTTGTACTATTTGTCTTTTGTGCAAGTTGTTTACACAGCCATTTGAAGCTTGTTGCATCCTTTCAAGGATTCCAAGATGGTTGTGGGTATATATAGCAAGTTTTTACTCTTTTCAAGAGGTGGTTAATACATTTTTTAAAAGTTCCAAGATATAGAACCTTATTTCTCTGTAGTCATGGTGATACTGTACTGAAAAATTTTGAATGTTAATACAAAGATATTGGAACTCTATTGTTACTATTTGTTGTCTTTTTGTATGGACACTTTAGTTTTCTTATTCATTAAATTGTAAGACTTTTCAATGCATTGTTCACAAAGTGAATGTAGGGGTTAAACTTAAGTTCTTTCAAGGAAAGAGTAAAATCTTAAGGGAGGTCTCTGTGAATTAATTGTCCATGTATGAATTTGATAGCAGATGTAGGAATTAAAGGAGTGGGATGCTAGGCATTTCATTTGGGTTTAGTATATTTGTCTTGATAGAATTGTGTGGAGGTAGGGTTTGACTCTGATGCCCAAATAGATAAGGCACTGGTTTAAGATATATTTGCATCTATTGCCACCTTAAAATATTGATAAACTATTTCAATTTACTTTTGTAGCTTGTCCTTGAATTGACACATTTATGACAAGTGCATAAATGTCCATTATGATGCTTTGAAGAAGCTTATAAGAAGGTAAACCTGCCTAAGTTTATACTCAAAGTGAAGAAGGTTCTACAACCTTAATACCTTAGTGCTTGCATTTTGTTAGATGCATCTATTGGGATAATTGGAGTTATGGTTTTGTCAGATCATAAATCATCTACAGATTTGAGCACTAACAGACCGATCTGCAAGGCTTTAACTTGTTCAGTCAAATGAAGATTTTTCTCAAATAAATCAAAAATTGCTCCTTCAGATATGTTAGATATACTGCCTGAACTGGATCTAGAAATCTCAAATGGATCATCAATGTCTTATTCATGATAATCAGTCTCACATTTCCAAATAGCCATATCTTTTCTTTGAACCAGTAACTTCTTCAATTCATCCTTTGCTTGCTTGTATTTTTCAATGAATATTTTCATCTGAATCTTTTGATTCTCAATAGTCTTGTCCAACTTGTATCTTTCCATCCTGAGATCTTTCCTCTTTAGTGATTAAACTTCCAAATAAGAGATCTATCTCTGATACCAATTTTTGGGATAGGAAAGATAAAGTAGTGAGAGGGGAGGGGTGAATCAGTACCCTCAAAACTTTTACCGAATCAACCATCTGTAATAGTAGTATCTATCTAACCAACTGAATCCATTGTTTGCATCATACATTCAAATGACTTGTAAATGTCAAGTGCATGAAAAAAAACAATAAAACATTCATGAAATATAACACATGACACAAGTATTTTGGTTATGCAGAAACCTTGTTAGAAGGTAAAAACTATAGTGGGGATGACACCCACAAATTCTTCACTAATGTAGTAAATAAAGTATGTCGGTTAAGGCTACAAGTGTGATCACTTATAGTGATCATACCTTGTTAGGAGTAACTTAAGATCGATTAGATCTACCTTGTAAAAGGATTTCAGCAACACCAAATAAGTGTGTGCACTCGGTTAGGAGATTTACAACGGATGGTTAAGTCTACTCTGTTAAGAGATAAGATAACAAAAAATATTTGTAATTGATAACTTCAACTTGTCTAAATTAGATCTATGAAATGCTAAATATATTTCACCTTGATGTGTAGTATATTACTCTCTATCCTGCTCAGTAGCCTTGTATGTTTCTGATAAAACTAAATATTGTTTCTGATAACTGCTCATTCATGTAAACCTGTCTAAATTATAATATCTTATAGGTGGCTACTTCTTCATGAACTCCTTGTCATGTCCTTCTCCTTACTTATGTCAAATTGACATCAATTAAAATTATATAGAAAATTTATTTGACCTGATTAGGTTTACAACATCTTAGAAAACCTAAGATCTATGATGTACAAAAATAACCTAGATCTAACTATTACATAGGAATAATCACAATAATTAATGATTATATCCAAAATAAATGTTCCTCGATCTTGGTAAAATGTTTATAGATCCATGTAAACCATTTTCATAGAGATATGTCCCATTACCGATTACTATGTCATTTCCTAAACAACTCGGTAAACACTGCATTCTTTGTTCGGTGAATAACTTGATGCTCAGTGTGTAGAATGCTCGGTGTTCACTAACTCGGTGCTTGGTATGCTCTAATGCTTGATAAACATAGTCAGTTAAACCTATATCCATTTAAATTTTAGTTCTACCTTGAGATTTCTCAGTATGAAGGCTTTCTTAGTTCAACCGACTAGCTTCTATAGCTTCTTATTTCATCTTTTACCAACTGATCTTAGTTGATACTAATGACAACACTTAATGCTCAAATAGAGATAATAGTTTACATAACCCTAATTGGGTCTAAATCGCTATGATTTAAGCATTTCCAATATGACATATTATAACAACAATAATGAGGAGCCACCTAGAGGACACATCTGAAGATCAGACTAGGGTTATGATGCTAAGTATTGACTAAGTATGAAGGATTATATCAAAAGTAGACTAGAGGCTACCGAGTAGTAATTAGAGGAGATATTGTTGATATCTATCACATAAAGGTGATTTCAGATAAGGGAAGAAGTAGATATGATATTTTGCAAAGTAAGTTGCAACAACTAGATCATTTACGTTGTTACATTCTAACAATTGTAGCAGGAATCTCTTAATAGAGTAGACTTAACCGTCTCATTTTAAAATCTCTTAACTGAGTACACACTTAATGAGTGTTGCTAAAATCCTCCAACAATGTAGATCTTAATAGGTCTTATATGTTACTCCTAATAGGGTGAGATCATCAGAAGTGATCAAATTTGTATGCTTTAACAGGCAACTTTATTACTGCAGTAGTGAAACTTTGTGGGTATCATCCTCCCTACAATTTTTACCTTCTAACAAGGGTTTCTGCGATACCAAAATATTTGTGTCAAATGTGTGAAGTTTCATGAATGCTTATTTGATAGATTGGATGTATTTTACATTTCAGTTATGTTCATGAATGAATGGTAATTATGAATATGACAGTCAATATATGAAGGGTATTGTCTTGAGGATTGAGAATAAAAAAATTTAGGGTTACTGATTCACCCCTCCCCTCTCAGTAACTCACCTTTCCATAATCCCAACACCTCATAAAGCATGCAAGCCCAAAAAAGGTCTCAAATTTTCACGTTCACCAAAATTAACAAATTTTATATGGATTTAGGGTTTTTGGCCCTTCTGAGCACAATGATGACCTCAGTTTGGTGCCAAAGTGCCTAAATTTTTTATCTACCCCTAGATCTGTACCATACAGAAACCTTCTGGTTCTAATTGTGAGATCCAAATTGCCCCAAGATGCATAAAAAAACTCACTGCAAGAAAAATCTCAAAATTGATGAATAGGAAGCATCAGGAGTAGAGCTTTGATACCCTGTTAGAATTCAAGAATTATTTAGTTCCCACAAGCCCAATAATCACCTACATGCAAATAATCTATTACATACAAGAGAAAAACCTCAAACAAGAAAGTTTATAAACAATTAGAATTGAATTAATCAGAATCAGTTATTACAATGAGATCAATCCTTGATAAAGAAGATCAAAAACCCTAAAGGATGCATGCAAAAAATAAAAGAATTATTAAATGCAAACTAAAGATTCCTAAATTTAGCTTAAGTGAAAAAGAAAAAAGGTGACTTAATTAATTAAATTGTTAGCAATTTAAGTTGTCATTAGTGAAGATTGGATGCAAACACCATTCCCAATGGTATAGGTACACCAGAAGATCACTCATATTACTTTATAGGCACTGGTAGACTAAACAGAGGAGATGCACTAGTAGACCAAGTAGAAAAGAACTGAGGATAAAAGTCTAATGATATGGACTGGGTATAAGATTAATATCGGTCAACAACATGTCTATCCACACCAGTGAATGTGGATCTATTTAAGTTAAAACCAGAATATGCGGAGCATCCACTATTTTGAACTGAAGTTAGCTTTTTAACAGAAGTTAGTTTTATTTCCACACGGATGTTTCAAGGTAAACTCAAGATCAGAACGCAAAGCTTTTTCTTTGTTGCATGATTTATGGATGAGTTGACAACCTGGCAGTTCTATGAGTTAAGAGTTTCATTGAGTTGAACTTTTGCATAAATACAGGTCATAGGATGCAAGAAAGGTTATTGTTATTAGTTATTGAATATACAGACCACAAGAGAGATATCTTTTGAGAGAAGAGCTACAGTCACAAAGGTGAAAGGCAAAAAGATTCAATAGCTAGTAAGAACTGAGTGAGATCAACAGGTATGATCTAATCAGATAGAAAGTGTCAAGTTAAGATCATTATTTTTGTATTATGGAAGCATTTTAAAATCCCTCTATCAAGGTGAACCCTAATAGGTTCTTTGTAAAAATACTTTAACCGAGTAACATCTTTGTTGATGTTGAAAGTCCTCTAACAAGGCAGCTCCTAATAGAGTTAAGGTCTTAATCGATCTTTTACCAAATCCCTTAACCAGATAGCACTCTTGCAAGTGCTTTGTAAGCTCCTTATAGGGTGTCTTTATTACTGCAGTAGTGAAGTTGTGAGCTCTATCTCACCGTGTTTTTTTCCTTCTAACTGAGGGTTTCCACGTATACATGATGTGTTGATCTGAGTATTTCTATTTATTCTTGTGGATGATTGTTTATATTCTTCTTATCTTGCAAGAATCTTTATACAAGTTTTTAATTGCAATAGAAATAGTATTTACTAATTCACCCCCCCCCCCCCCCTCTCAATAATTGGTTAGGAATAACAATTGGTATTAGAGATAAGTTCATGGAGGGTTACAGGTATCAAAAATAGCTTGAGGAAGCCAATGACATCATTGCCTCTTTGGGGAATAGGCTGAGAAGATCACTTGCTAAAAGAAAGGAGCTGGCTCTGTAGTTGAGTTAGAGAAATAAAACTATTGATGAACTCTCTGGGCAGAGTAGATCAGATGAAGTTGAGGAGGTAGTCTCAAAGCTCATGGAGAGGAACCAGGTCCTAACCAATTAGATCTCCAACCTAAAGAGGGAGCAGGAAGATAATGCCCTAAGGATGACTGAACTGATTGAGAAAAAGAGGAAAGCTAAAAATGAAAGAAACACAGTAGTGAAATCATTAACAGCCTCTAAGAGAGAAAGGAATCTAGTAGAGGAAGTAGTAAGGGAAAATGATCTTGTCATTCTGTAACTTCAAGAAGACATATAAATTGTCACTCAAGAAAATGCCAACATGAAAAAGGGTTGGCATGATAGAGATGATGCATGAAAAAGGCTAGCAATAGAATTGTATCAACTGAAGGAACAAATGAAAGAACTTGAAGAAAGGAATGAAACCCTAAGAAGATACAATGAGAGATCGATCAAGCTTGATGAGAAACTCAAAGCTCAAAGAAAGCACAAATATCCCACCGAACTTGAGTTCACTGGTCAAGACACCAAGGAGATTGGTGAGTCATCAGGAGCCAACAAAAGAAAGGAGGAAAAGAAGAAACCAAAAGAACAAAAGGGTAAAAATACCTTCAACATTTCTTGTAAACATTATGGGAAACTAGGCCATAAAATAAGTAAATGCAAAAATGCATCGGTCAATCCAACTAATGGTTACTGCAAAAATTGTTGCAAGTATGGCCACAAGAACAATGAATGATGGTTGAGCCCCACAAGTGTGTCCAGTGGAAGCATGGGAAGCTTGAAGGGTTATTGCTACACATGCAACAAGTTTGGACACAAAGCTAGTGAATGCAGATCCAAGACAATGGCATTCAGATCCCCACTGAGACTGATATTCCCCAAAAGAAACAAGAACTAGAGCACAACCAACTATGTTAATTGTGGCATGCACAGTCACAATGACTCCTAGTGTAGATCACCTAAAAATAGAAGGGTGAATCCATGGAAGGCAACCGGGATAGTCTGTTACACCTGCAACAAATTTGGACACCTAGCTAAAGATTGTAGGAATCGGTCAATGAACAAAAGAAAAGGATCGGTCAAACTAGTGGAGAAGACCTCATCTTCAAATGAGAAGAACAAAAAAGGAAAGAAGACCAAGAAAGAAGTCAAGCAGATTTGGTTTAAGAAGGAATCAAAGAGCTCTTCTAGGGAGAAGACAGAGGAAATATCATCATCAGCTAATGGTGATATCTCTTTAGCAAACTAAGCCTACAGGGCTTAGGGGGAACTGGTAGCTCGTCTACTATTCCTGGTAGGACTGGTGAGTAACCCACTCACTCAGTCAGGAGGTATAACCAGACAAGTAAGCGTTGATCAATTGGGGTTTGATCAACCAAAAAAAATGCTTGAATATCGGTTGGAAAAAAAAGGAAAGAAAGGTTAGGTAAGGTAATTAATGTTGTGTCCTTTAACAATAGTTACCATTTGTTAATTACCGTTAAGCCCTAACTCTATATAAAGAAAGGAGGATTACTCATTTACTTTTACCTTGCAATTTTGTGATTAACAAATTCTTATGCTTGAGTAATATTATCATGCTTTGATCATCATAAGATATTGTCTGTAAGAATGATCAAGCTACTTTCTATACTAACTAGTTGATAGCAATGGCATCTTCATCATCTATCACCAAGCTGATTCAAGGAAATCAAATTGATCGACCTGTCTATGATATCATGGTGATTCAGAATAGGGCGAACAACATGATTGGTGCACTATCATGTGTGCCTGATGGTGTTCTCATGATGGAAGATGTGACCGCTTTCATTCACACCAAGCAAGAAGAACTGGGAGAGACATTCATCCAGAGTGAGGATCTCTCGCTATGTGAGGATGGAAAGCTTCCTAATAGATACACAAAATTGGTGTCATCCAATCTCATTAACGGAGTCATCTATCCAACTATCTTCTGACCAGATTGGATTCAACTAGTTCTTAGTTGTGTGCACAATCCAAGGTTTTGGCTCCAAAAGGGTGCAGCTACTCAAATTACAAAGGAGGACCTGCATCATGTGACTAGGTATAGTCAGGAAGGGGAAGCACTAACCCTAAGAACTATCTCAAATGTTGTCATCACCAAACTGACAAAGTCAAAATCAGATGGTCGACTTATGACCATAAATGACATCGAAGATCAAGGAGTTCAATTTTCATCCACTGTGATAGGATACAAGATGTATCAATCCAACAACTTGACCAGCATACTGGGAGGAGCCATTCATGCTGCTCACTAGATAATGTATGACAATGCCAAGTACAACCTCTACGGAATGCTTCAAGGTCAAATATTTGAAAATATGAAGAAGCTCAGCATTGTAAAGAAGAAACCCATGAAGTACGGGACCCTACTGGTATGTCCTTCTACTATACAAATTTATTCCTAGGAATTGGAAAGGTGACATGGGGAACCGATCGACTAGTTATGCACCAAATAAGTGAAATGGCCAACCAACTGGGAAACCAATTTGGTAAAGTAATGATCGAGTACTTTGAGGCATTCCAACTGAGAATGCATGCAAGGTAGAGGGTTTCATTAACCATTGTTGACTCATACAAAGATGATGTATGCTTTCTGGTCTCCACCAAACTGCATCAACAAAATTTCCTTACAAAGAAGAGGATTGGTCTAATGCTTATTGGAGAAGCTGAGAAGGTCCATGAGGAAGGAGTAGCAATATGGAACAAACTTCTTCAAATCTAGAAACAAGTAGAAGAATCACACCAAAGGAAAACTAAGCCACCGATCAGTCATACTAGAAAAGGAAAAGGAGTACTTGGAGCAGAAGAACTAGTTAAACAAAAGATTCCTACGGGATCGGTCATCATCGACATCACTGATGATAAAGGCAATGATCCAGCTTGCCTAACTATTCTTGTCTCTCTGGAGAAAGGTAAGACTCACACCATGACTGTCAGTGATATAGTTGATGAGGTGATGGATTTTGGAGAGGTAGACAATGCAGTTAGATGGTATAGTGTTCTAGGAGAAGAAGATAAATAGGCAATAATTGTAGCTCTTGTGAAAACTTTTATGGACTACCATAGAACTCCAAGGGACTATAGGTCTAATTTTCCCCTTGAACTCAACTCTAGTCTAATAAAAAAATGTAGAACCGGTCTATGCACCAACACTAGAATCAATTAGGAGACATTCTCAAAGGTTAGACCTAGTCTCAGTGAAGAGAGAATCAAGCTTATGCTAGAAGAAGCATCAATGAACTTGGATACGAAGTATAGAGTTGCAAAGATACTCAATGGGTATGAAAATGAAGTCTATAAAGAGACTCTAGATTTCTAGCAGCAGTATGATTTTAGTGCACTTAAGGGAACAGGTCTACAGGATCAACCTAAACCAGCACAAGAACCACCAGTTCAATTCACTTTTCATGAAGAACCTACAATCGGTGAGGAGAAAATTCATACATAACAGTTCACATCTGGTGAATAGATGAATGTGGGAGAGTCATCAGTCAAGATGGTGACTGACAACACTACAAGTGTTGAAGAAGAAATTGTTGTGGGTGATCTACACACAACTAAAGAGTAGCACAAGGAAGAAGTCCCACCAGAAGAGAAAATTCCACAAGAAGAGAATACTCAACCAGAAGTTGAAGTGCAACTAGAAGTGGAAGCACAGAATGAGGAAAAAGTACCAGCAGTAGAAGTCCTACCAAAAGAGGAGGCACAACCAGAAAATGTGGCATTACCAGAAGAGTTAGCCCAATTGGAAGATGACGAAAACAAACAAGAATAGTAGAATGAACAAGAACAAGAGTTACCTATACATATTAAGCAAGTGCTACCGGTACAAGAACCTAGACACAAGGAACAGGTGGATGTTCCAAGATCATCCTCATCGAAGAGGAAGCTATCTTTTACAGTTGATACAGAAGCCAAAAGGATCAAGGCTACAGAAATCGTAGTTGACCTAAGCAAAATGTCAACAAGGAAGCTAAAGGAGTTAACCAATCAAAAATAGGACATGGTCCTTACAAGTGTCAAAAATATCCTGAGCAACTTTGTACCTAATGCAAACATCGATGAATATGAACCTGTCATTGATCAATTGGAGATCTTGGCACAAGTGATCGGAGAAGATCTAACTGATCTAGAGATAGTAGAAATTTATCACTATGAGGAGAAGAGAATATAAATTCTCCACAAACAGGTTGAGGAAATAAAGGTCACAGTATCTACCAATTTAAGGGTACTCCAACAATAGATTCAAGTTGCAAGAAGTTTGATGACCAGAACTTCTAATTTTGATATGTTCATGCAAGATCTAACAGAGAAGTCAAAAAAGACTTCAGAAGACATAAGAGCTCTATCTTCTCAGTTTGACATAAAGAAAAATTCTGCAACAAACTTCAGCAGAGAAATGACAAGCCTAGCTCTCATTCTGAGGAAGGCATCTGAAGAGAAGACCAAGAGAATCCAAGATATTATTGGATTTCAATTATTTTTGCCTCCCACATTTGACTTAATGCAACAGACTACCACAAATGCTGAGAATCTAATCGGTGAACCTGATTACAAGATTGTGGAGAACATGGAAAACATTATTGTCTCTCTAAAAGAAACACAAAAGAACATTGAATATGTAACCAGTCAATGGAACTCATTTCTTCACTCAACAAAGATAATATACAAGGATATATTCACAAAGCTAAAAATGTAAAATAGATAGTGAAGCTAAACCCTTTGTCCTATGTGATGGAGCCTTAATTTTTACAAATTAAAGCCTCCATTTGATTATTTTCTCTCATTTTCTTTCTCAAAATTATCATTAACAATAAGATTAGATTATTAATATATTAGGATTTCTCAATATGTTTTCCATACTCTTAAGTTACAATAGATAGATTTCAAATTTTGTATTAACTGTAGTTTTCATACAATCATTATAAATGTGTCACCATTTTTCCTCTAAAATCTGAAAGCATTTAAATAATACAAATTATTCATAGACTTCATTATGTAGGTGTATTCTATAGACAGTGTGTAATGTCCCCGCCAGGGAACCCATAAGGGATCAGGTCTATGACCTAAAATTACAACTAACAAATTTTTAACATTATAACATATCGTCATTACCATTCACAAGTACATTCCTTAAAGTTCCCTTAATGAATTCATTTACCATTATCAAGCATTGAATTTTACTACTTAATGAAATGAAGTTCATTTCCTTTTTCTATTTGTTTACTCCTTAACCTTATCTACGCACAACTCAATTGCATTAACAATACATAAATAAGTTTTCCATTAAAAGACATCACTATCCATTTTCACTTAAGATCATGATAGAAGGAGTGTAAATTACTTAACCGTATATTGATAACCAACACAAACCATTCAATGAATATTTCTTTTTCCATAAGTTTCCACAAATCATCATCTATAACCTTGTATAAGTCTAGTTAAGAATTGAGCTTAAAACCTTGTTTGAATAATCACACATTACCCACATTGAACTATACATTTAAGAAGTCACATCTCATTACTACTTTAAATAACATACATGTTTCCTTTTCCCTTATTATTTCACCTAAAGATACCCTTGAACTCTTAGCATATCTTCTCACTAACCATATATCAAAACAAGTTTCCCTTTAAAGAAGTTTACATCCATAAATAATTACATTACCATTACTTCCAATTTACATTTAAAAATTCACAAGAGATATAAGGTAGGAATTACTCGTTGATTTAACATATTCAATCCCCTTTTCAAATTCATAATTCTACCCTTCTCTTATACATAACTTATTTCTTACAATTTCCTTTTACAAACATAATTATAGTTACTGCACATTGCCTGAAGGCATATAGAAAGATAATTACATCAAGTTTCCCAAAGCTCACCACACATCTTTACATCTCGATAATAAAAGATATAGATACATGATACAAGGACCACATCACATACTGCATTCAGAACCCCCAGCTAGGCCTAAACATAAATCTAAGTCCACGGGTAACCTTGAGAGTAATCTTGGTAATATCTCCACACAACAATAGTTCGAGGATTTTGAAGGCACGCTCAGACCTGTGTATCCAAGTGGAGTCGATGCCTGGTACCTACATCCTGCAACACCAACCAACATGCATATATACATATATATATAAATAGACTTTGGCAACAAGGAGGGAGAGTGTGACATCATGTGGACCTCCTGTAGGAGTAACTACGACTGCCTCCCCTCATCCTATACTCACACCAGACAATGACATCAACAAAGCATAATTGGATTAGTATGGTTAGTTCTAGAATAATCTCTTTTCCATATTGTATAAAATAATGCATCATAACATAATCATGTGAATATAAATCATCTATTAACTTTTGAAAAACCCATTTAACCATTAGGCATGTACTCAAATGTCCCATTATCAAATCAAGATAAACAAATCATATAACCCTAAATGCATTAGTCATGTCTAATCCCAAGTAACGTTATAAGAGAAGGTAACACATCTAACCCTTAAGTGATTATAATCAATTAACCTAAGGTACACATAATAATAATAATGAGCATTTCGCATAAAAGCACATAAGTCTATCAGGTGATCCTTTTAGCATTAAGGTCCTTAACTATTTCTGACACACAAGAAGATGTATAGGAACACACCTATGCAATTATTATTATTTCCCATATTAAAATATGAAGTTAGGGTGAGTTGTAAGAAATTTGGTTTAAGAAACCATCACAAGAAGGATCATTCTCACATATAGTCCTTCCTAATTTCAAGAGATCATAACCAAGACCTAATAGGTTTGGAGGGGCATTACACAGTGTGAAACACTCAAGAAGCATCTCTGTTAACAAATCTGAAGTAGGCAACTACAATTCAGAAGATCTTCAAAGCTGTATCGAGAATCATATAGAAGGGAAGCACGGGACATTGAATTTGACCATGTAGACATTGGAGGGAATGCGCAAGTTGGCTTGATTATTTAGTTACACTGTTAACACCAGTTCTAGAGATACACGTAGAAGATGATGACCAGCACGGGAGTGGAGACTATGCTTATCCTAGCAACTCTTATCTGCAGGTGTCTGGTATTGACCACTCAACCATTTTCCTTTGCGAGATTATCCTAGTATGCTCGTATATCATACTTAGCAATAGAGGAGTGTTGAAATGGTTGTCTTCGATGGTTAAGTATTGGGTGCCAAACTGAAGCATAGACGATAGTAGTATAATTCCCAAAAGCACCATCAAAGGATTGAATTGTATCGGACTCTTCATACTATGGATGAATGTCTTAAAATATCAAGTTGTGTGTGGTGAGGTGTCTACACGGAACAGAAAATATGCATCCAAATGAAGAAGAATGGGAACAGAAGTTTGCATTAACAAGTAGGTTGTTTTAATTGTTGTATGTCATTTGTCTTATTGACAAACACACATAGATGCATGATGTTATCAGATAGTTACTCTGAAGAGACATGACGCTTCAAGACTACAGCATCTGCCTGCCTCATTCACACCAAGTATCTCTTCTTTAATGATAAATTATTCAATATGTTTTCTAATGTAAGGATATATTACAAACTAACAACTATTGGTTAGTTGTTATGAAAAGGTGTGCTGCTTGGGAAAGCAACTGTCACCCTTTAAATTTTTTATAAATATAAGGTCTAAAAATAGAAAAAGAGAAGAACACAGCCAGTTGAAAAACTGGCAGAACACTATATTTGGATATATTATTATTGCATTAGCAAAGGGATGAAATTTTTGAACTAAGCACGTGAATGTTGGATATTTGAGTAAATCTATTTGTATTGGGTTGATCATCCGTAAGGAGTGTCTCCAGTACAGACTTGTTTGAGGGAAAATCTGTAAGCGTATCTATTTTATTTTTGTGTATTAGAGTTTTTTAAATTATTATTAAGTTGTGTCTTTTGTAAATATTTTATTGATTTCTATAAATATTTTAATATTCAGATAAGTGGACTGGATCATTATTGCATTTTAAACTTGATAAACATAGATATTGTGAAATATTTAATTGTTTCCATATTTATGTTTGGTTTGCCTCCGCATCACAGGAGTTAAAATACATCCTAGACTAGTTTAAAATAGCGTTAACATAATTGATCCATTGTGTCTGGATTATTAGTTTATTTATAGTTTTAAATTCATTAAAGTTTTATAAGGTTGTATGTTTTAGCTTATAATATTGACTTTGTATGCCCATTTAATTATGCACTGGTCTTTATATTACTCTTAATTCATTTCATATGCTGGCAATTATATCATCTCTCCTTTGAAGATTTAATATATTCATTTGTGGCATTAATCCATAATTATTATTTAAAACACTCTTATATTTATACAATCATTCACTTTTGTTATTACTTCATAATTTGCAAAGCTTTCTATAATTCTTGCCATTTTGTAAGCTTTCATTATATTCACATTTTAACCATTCTGCTATAAGCATCCTGGGCTCAAGTGTTTTCTTTAGGATCAGGTGCACCCGCCTTGGCCTTGCAAAGCCATAATTGCAGGGAACTCGAATTATATCGTTCAGTTCCGTCAAGTTGGCCATAGCCAGTTGGATATCCCAGCATCGAGTTGGCAAGACTCGTAGGATTCCAATCTATCGGTTTTGGACTGATGGAGTCCTGATTTTCAAAAAATTAGGGCCTTCATTTGAGCATAATAATATTGGCAGCCCAGGAATGATTTTATCATATTATGAAGAAAAGATTTATATCATGTTGAAGAAAATGCAGAGACACATACGTGAAAGACTTGGGAGGATACGATTTGAGATAACAAATACGATCCACAAGATGCAAGTAATCGAAGGAAAGTCACCCAAGTAGCAGATGATTCCCAGTGTGCTCACGCCTCATTTCCAAGAGGAATATGATCATGTCTGATGTCTTAAGAAAACCTTGGTCTGGATATGGAGGCACCATTCATTACAGAAAGTGTTCATACCAGAAACCATTTTTGCCACCAACAGAGGAGTGTGTTGAAGCTGTCGTCTTCAATGGCTTTTCATAATGTGGATGAATCGTTGAAGACTGGACTGTTTATACATTTGTGCATTCAGTTTTTTCAAGAAAAACACTCCTTGTTTGATCCAGGTTTGAAGATATGCATAGAGGATGAAGAACACATACGGAAAAGTGGAGGAAGCATTGCATGAAGTGCTCCCACGTAACAAGGATGTTATGTGCTGCAGAGAGGCTAACTGAAAGTAATACCAGTGTGAAGCACATAAGGCATCATCAGTATGGATTTATGTATTGGGAGGGATACTACCATATTTTAAAATGATGTCGGTTCTCAGAGAAGCATCTCCACCACTCAAGATACTCCCATGCCACATAAATTGAATTGGCTTTGTCGAAGACTTCAATATGTGAATAGATGGTGACGAGATAAGATTGATCTAACCGAAAGTATGGGTGTTCAAGTATATTTATAATAATTCAACTCACTTTTAAAAAATCAATCTTAAACATTGCGGAGATATGTGGAACGGAAAATATAAGATATATTTGTTGTTAGGATTATGCTTGTAACTATATTGGTAGCGATAAGTCATGATACGAAGCTACACATCGCTTCATAGGAGTCTCCACCTGTCACCCGCAAATAGACAATTGGATATGATAAGTTTTTGGTTATATTACAATTAGTATAGGATGCAGTTATGTTTATGAAGCGGCATGTCTTTTATAATGAAACCGCATGACTCCTATATATATAAATATGAAGTAAAAAACCAAATGAAAAGACACAGAGCCAGTTATAAAAATATTGGCAGAATATTATACTTCTGATATATGATATTTTTTTATCGGTGGAGGCATGTGATTTTTGAACTAAGTTTGTAAATGTTGAATTTTTGAGTAAATATATTGAGTCTGGAATCAAATCGCATTTGGTTGATCATCTGTAAGGAGTGTCCCTGGTACAATCCGGTTTCAGGCAAAATCTGTAAGCGTATTTATTTTATTTGTGCATGTTAGAGTTATTTGAATTATTATTTAGTTGTCTTTTATAAATATTTTATTGATTTCCATAAATATTTTATTATTCAGATAAGTGGACTAGATTATTATTGCATTTTAAAATTGATAAACATAGATATTGTGAAATATTTAATTGTTACCTTATTTATGTCTAGTTTGTCTCCGTATTACAAGAATTAAAATACATCCTAGATTATTTTAAAATTGCATTCATATAATTAATCCGTCACATCTGGATTACTAATTTATTTATAGTTTAATTTCATTAAAGTTTTATAAAGTTGTACATTTCAACTTATAATATTGACTTTGTTTGCCCATTAAATTAGACACTGGTCTTTATTATTACTCTAAATTCATTATTTATATGCTGGCAATTATTTTGTACCCTGCCATTTGAAAATATATTATATTCATTTATCTTTAAAATTTACAATTACTCTTTTATTATAAATTATTCATATATTCATATAATTGTTTATCCTTGTTTACATAATTCCAAGCTTGAAGCATTGTTTTGTATAGTCGTAAGGATTGGCATTATTTTAGCGACATTAGTATCATTGTGCAAAATCAAAAGTCTCCTGTCATCTTGCCATTTAGGATTCTTTTCTGCATTAATATTTAAACCGTTATGCTATAAGCATCCTGGGCTTGAGTGATTTGGTTCAAGAACAGGTGTACCCGCCTTGGCCTTGTAGAGCCAGAAGTGCAGGGAACTAGGATCATACCATTCAATTCTGTCAAGTTGGCCATAGCTGGTTGGATATCCCAGCATCGAGTTGGCAAGACTCGTAGAATTCCAATCTATCAGTTTTGGGAACCAACACTATGGAGGCAAAAAGAGGAAGAAGAAGCTTTGGGAAGAAGAGAGAGATCATAATAGAAGGGAAGAAGCTCAGAAGAGATATAGGACAGAAGAGCTAAAGCACCAGAATAGGGGAATTTTGGAACATGGAAAGTATGCAACCAAAGGAAAGAGAAGTCTATAGGACAAGGTATTAATTGTGATGAGTAAGTGAGTAATGGTTTTGCCACCAATGACAAAGGGGAAGATTGTTAGCAATTTAAGTTGTCATTAGTGAAGATTAGATGCAAAGACCATTCCCATGGGTATAGGTACACCAGATGATCACTCATATTACTTTATAGGCACTGGTAGACTAAACAGAGGAGATGCACTAGTAGACCAAGTAGAAAAGAACTGAGGATAAAAGTCTAATGATATGGACCGGGTATAAGATTAATACCGGTCAACAACATGTCTATCCACACCAGTGAATGTGGAGCTATTTAAGTTAAAACCGGAATATGCGGAGCATCCACTATTTTGAATTGAAGTTAGCTTTTTAACAGAAGTTAGTTTTATTTCCACACGGATGTTTCAAGGTAAACTCAAGATCAGAATGCAAAGCTTTTTTTTTATTGCATGATTTATGGATGAGTTGACAACCTGGCAGTTCTATGAGTTAAGAGTTTCATTGAGTTGAACTTTTGCATAAATACAGGTCATAGGACGCAAGAAAGGTTATTGTTATTAGTTATTGAATATACAGACCACAAGAGAGATATCTTCTAAGAGAAGAGCTACAGTCACAAAGGTGAAAGGCAGAAAGATTCAACAGCTAGGAAGAACTGAGTGAGATCAATAGGTATGATCTAATCAGACAGAAAGTGTCAAGTTAAGATCATTGCTTTTGTATTGTGAAAGCATTTTAAAATCCCTCTATCAAGGTGAACCCTAATAGGTTATTTGTAAAAATCCTTTAACCGGGTAACATCTTTGTTGATGTTGAAAGTCCTCTAACAAGGCGGCTCCTAACAGAGTTAAGGTCTTAATCGATCTTTTACCAAATCCCTTAACTGAGTAGCACTCTTGCAAGTGCTTTGTAAGCTCCTAACAGGGCATCTTTATTACTGCAATAGTGAAGTTGTGAGCTCTGTCTCGCTATGGCTTTTTCCTTCTAACTGAGGTTTTCCACATATGCATGATGTGTTGATCTGAGTATTTCTATTTATGCTTGTGGATGATTGTTTACATTCTACTTATCTTGCAAGAATCTTTATACAAGTTTTAAATTGCAATAGAAATAGTATTTACTAATTCACCCCCCCTCTCAGTAACCGGTTAGGAATAACAATCAATATAATTAAATTAATTAAATTAAATAACATTTTTACTCTAACAAAAGACACGGGGGTATTTAATTGGACAACAATCTTTTTAGCCACAGAACGGAAGGGCATACCTGCGTATGATGGAATTTGTGGAGGAAAACCATAAAAGTCTTAAAGTCTTCACCAAATCATAGAGAATTTGAACTCAAACCCTAAGCGACTTCTAGAGAGAAGAGAGTTTCTAGAAGATTCAAAAGGTGAAATGAAAAATGAGATATGTTTTTCTAGGGTTTCCATACCTTTTACATCAGGTGTACAAAGGCATTTTTGCCTTAAAAATTGTATGATAAATCTTTTTGAATAAGATACCTGCAAGTATAAAAGGCTATATGCTTTATGAATGTAGTGATATGAATATATCTTGAATAATATTTATTAAATAATAATAAATATTATTTAGGAATTTAATATTTATTAATTAATATATAGTATATTATTTAATATTTATTAATTAATATATAGTATATTATTTAATAAATATTAATGTAGATTTATATTATTAAATTTTTCCTATTTTTTGCATATTCATTTTGTAATTAATATTTACTACATGGTCAATTATTAACCATGTAGTAAATATTAATTTCAAGAATACAAAAATGGAGGGCTTGCAATTTAAGGAAAAGTAGAGTTCTTATTGGGGTTGGAGAAGATTCTTTCTACATGAGGAAGGTTGTTGTGTCGAGCTTGGAGTTGACCTTTTTTGCATGTGTTTATTTGGACAAAGGGGTTTTTTTATGTTCTTGCATGGTCAGATTGGGCAGAGAGGAATTTTCTTTTTCTATAGGGTTTGAGGAGCTTCATGAATCAGTTTTGAGATAGTTTGGATCAGTTTGAGTTATACATGGTTTTGGGGTGCTTTTTGAGTAGTTATCTCCAAGATACTATCAATTAAGTCCCTGATTTAAGAGATTTATATTCACATCTGACCCATGGGGATTTGAATTTTTTATGGAGACTTTTGAGTCACTTTGGTGTAGTTTGACTCTAGTTTCAAGTTTTTGAATGGTGGAGGCTACATGCATATGTGTTTAAAGTTTTTTAACTGCATGATTCTGACAGTTTAACCCCTCTTTCTCCTTGATTTTCATAAATATCTAACCCTTGAGTTCTAGGAGCTATATATTGCTCATTTTGCATTGTCTATGGGTTATTTCTTTTTGCCATTATTTTGCATTCTACAAATTTTGGTAGATTGTATTAGGCATTACATATTATAGCAGATATTTCTATGGTTATCTATAGAGATACAGGTTCCTTCTCATCCATTTCTATGTTGAGCATTAATTTTTAGTAATTTGGTCAAAATATTATTTATCACCTTTATATTATCAAGCTCTTTTTATTGTTAAATAAAAAATTTGGCATAAGTTATGTGCAGGTATGTGATTGTGTCCTTTTCTGCTACTAGAAATTGACAAAACATCATTGTTTTCCTTTCACGGCATCAAGATATTAGGAACTATCATAAGCATCTCTTTTCCATAGCGTGTTTGATTGAGATTGTGAAATTTTTGGTGTCTTTAGAGGGTAATTTTGTGATTTTTCTAGTTGCGAGTCTCATCATTCATTTGGTGCATCACCCATTAAGTTTTAGGAGTTCATTTCAAAAGCATACATGTTTATCCCTTTTCCTACCATTGTTTAGTTTTAAGTGAGTACCATCAAGGAACCAGCCTTGTAATTCAGAGATTCCCTCTTGTTATAGACACACGACGTGTATGAGTGTTTCCATGTTTCAACACGATAATAAAATTTTGTATTTTCTAATTATGTAATCCTGATTGACAATAATTATAACATATTATTATATTCTAAATTGATTGTAATAATCTCTTTTATAATTATTTAATTAAGCTAAACATAGAAAATAATTAAATTATTCTCCAAATTATTTGTATCTCGCTCATCTAGACTCCGATTTGAATTTCTTCTAATGCCCCTGTCCACTAATGTTGTTTGACCACTAGTAGTTCCTAAAATTTAGGAACCCTCCTAAAAAATAGGAACTATGCTAGAAGTGTCTAGAATGATCACGGAGGTCTTCTGGTGTGTCCATGTTGACTCTCAATTCATCCCTAAAAGATAGGGATTCCTCCTAAAATCTAGGTATTGTCCAAGGCTGGTCAAAATGGCTCTCTAAGCCCTAATATGTCATCACAAGCCCCTAAAAGGGTCCCCTACACAATCTGCTAGCCTATGGGAACCAACTGATAGGCCAACCTCACCTGTCAACAAACCTATCTAAGGTGGGGGCATTATGTAATTTATCTTAAGAATCTTCCTGAGTTTCATGCAACTTCTAACGCTTCAGTCATTTCTAAGCTTAGTATTGACCAACACTTTTTAAAAAAATCAATTGAAAATCCATCTCAACCTGGGGTTTTGTTTGGATGGCGATGATTTAAAGCCTTAAGAATTTCCTCCTGTAAAAAACTAGCTAACAACATTTTATTATCTTCTAGTGTAATAAGCCAAGGAAGTTTTTCTAGCACTTACTGAGAGGTCAAGTTCGACCCCTCCTTATTGTTGAGTAATTCTGAATAGAAACTTGATATCCTTCTTTGAATCTCCAATTGATCCTCTATAGTTTCATCATTTTCATCCTTGATCATCTGAATTCTATTAACAGCTCTCCTTTGTTTTGTACTATTGTGAAATAATTTTGTGTTCTTGTCACCTTCTCCAAGCCATACTTCTCTTGACTTTTGTCTCTAGAGCATTTCTTATTTTTCCAAGATGTCCTCATACTCCTTCAACAGCTCCTTTTCCTGCCTAAACTTCTCTAAGTCCATACCCTGCGATATTACTTTCTCATTCAAATCCTTAATATTTTTTTTCTATGATGCCTTTTGATATGAAAATATTTATGAAATGATCCTTATTCTAGCTAAGAAAGTTAGTTTTAATTTTCTTTAGCTTGGATATAGAGAAAAATAATTTGTATTCTTCAAATTGTGTTTCATTCCATCAATTATTTATTAGAACTAGGAAGTTTTCATCCTTCATCCCCTTCTTGTTCACAAGGATCCAATGCTGACCCTTCCTGCTCATTTTTCTCTATACCCAAAATTCCTTCAACATCTTAGTACATTTCCTCCTATAAATAATCTTGTTCCAATGAATTTTCAACTAGTCTAACTTTCCTCAGATTTTTTGAATCCTCTCTTTTGTCATTCAACCCCTACTTTGTATTCCAAATAGGTCATAAACTACTTGCAGTTTTGGCAGAATATCTACTTTTGGAGTATCACATTCTGGAGATACCAACTCCATATTTTTAATTCCCTTCCTTTCCTCTTTCTAGAGTTGCTTTATTTTTTGTAGTAGTAATAGCCCCCCAATTGCATGACCTCTATTCTCCTTTTCCATTTTGATGTATAGGGGTATATATGTCTCCCTTCCTTATTAATACAATCTTCATCATTTTTGTTGAATCTTGCAGACCTTTGTATAGTTCTTTTACTCTTCTTTTCCTCATCAAAATTGACTCTCTTATTAGTGACTTATTTAAGAGATTTCATCCTCCATATCAATATTAATGTTCTTACTTGTGGACCATCTTGCTTTTTCTAATCCCTTACCCTTAATATTGTTATTTTGTTGGTAGAGATTTTAATCATGAAATTTTTTAGGATTTGTTAGGATTTGTTGGGTTTGTGTTTATGTTCCATGGGATTTGTTAGGATTATAAAATAAAAATCTAATAGTTACATGCAAATATAACCAATAATGCAAAAGAATAAAGCGCACAGAAGCAGAAGAAGACAAAAAGATTTAATGTGGTTCACCCAATCTTGGGCTATGTCCACCAAACAGATAGTCCAATCTTATTATCCAGTAATTTCAGCCTATTACAATCTGCAATCCCTTACAACTCAATACCACTAAAAGAAGCTACAAAATTCTCATCATGAAAAACCATAACCCTAAGCCATAATAACAAGACTTATGTCAGTTAACAAGTTAACCCTAAAAATACTTGACGAGTCAACCTAGGGAAAAGCTTCACAATTCAACCTAAAGAAATGTTTGATGAGTCAACTCAAAACACTTGACGATAAATGAAAAGTGTACAATACTTGCCTAATTAGTCACCAAAAACCAACAATCTCCCACTTGGGGACTAATCAAGCTCCACACTAAAAACCTCCCACTTGGAGACTAATCCTGTAGCAACACTGCTATCTTGAAGCTCGCACTAGATTGACACACCTTGGACTTTCTTGTTCTTTTATTATTTTCAACCTTGAAGACCAACCGAAGATGAAGAGGAGTTTAGCTTTTCCCTTGTTATTGCCTTTGTAAACATATTTGTTGGATTTTCATCTGTATGTATCTTTTCTATGTATCTTTTCTATCTTTGATTGTTCATTATTCAACACTGACCGAATGAAATGATACCTCAACTGTATGTGTTTGGTCTTTGAATGCAAGGCAAAAAATTTTGCAAGATGGATGACATTGACTATCTATAAACATATAATTTTCAGATTTTGATTATCCCAACTCTTCATGAAAAATTACAGCCATATCATCTCCTTAGCTACCTCTATAGCAGCAACATACTATGTCTCTGTAGTGGATAAAGCAACCACCTTTTGCAAGCGAGAAATCCAACTCACTAATGTCCCACCTATTGGCAAGTTGACTATACTGGTGTATATGACTTAATATAGTGTTTTCATTATGGCAACAAAGTCATATGATATTTTGGAGTCAGCGCACTTGATGAGAAGATCAACAATTGGCTAAGTGTATAAGACTGGACAGTAAGCAGAGCACCAGTAGTTTAGAGCATCAACGCACGTGTGTATGACCGAGTTATGGTATGCGTCCTAGAAGATAAGTTGGTTCGAGTGTACTCATGCTTAGTCTATGAGCGCATGATCAGATATGCAGGTATGAAAAAGTTATAGGCGGTTGAAGTGACACAGGCAATGAATGCCAAAGAAGAACAATACAAGCAGCCGACTGTTAGTATTTTGGTTAGCGGTTATATTTCTATGTTGTAAAGGCTATGCACCTATTGTAACTAGGTTGTAGACATGTAATTCACTTTGTTTGTAAGCACGCTTGAGCCAATTCAATTGGAAGCGTTGTATGTAATCAGTTAAAGGGCCGACCTAGTTAATTTTTTTGTATGCGCATATAAATATGAGATGTGCCCATTGTAATTCGTATTAGAATTGTTATAGAGTTGAGATAAGAAGAGCAGAAGTATCTGAAGATCTGATAAGATGTATTAGAGCTTTGCAAGAGGTCAAAGCATCAGCGCATCAAAGGAACTAATCAGACAAGTAGTGTCACAATTATAGTTCATCCAGTAGATATAGTGTGTATCTGAGATCAGAAGGTTGTAGCCTTCACTACTTGAGTAGTGAGCTCTAGGACAGTGTGTCCACACCCCTAACAAGGTTATTGTAAAAGACTCCTAATAGGGTCCAACCCTTGACAAGGTCACTATACTAAACATATTTTAAAGCAACTCTTAACAGGGTTAAGGATCTTCTAACAAAGATCATAAAACACTAGTACAGAATATTAGTGGGTGTCAATTCCCACCGGAGTTTTTACCTATTTGGGTTTCCCCATAACCATATTGGTGTTATGTGTTGACTTCATGTTTCATGTTTATGTTGATGTTCATTTCAGTATTTAAGTATTCAAGTTCAGTTGAAAGAATAAAGGAAAAAGATAAAATACAGTGAACACTGATTCACACCCCCCCCCCCCCACTCAATGTTCCCATTCCTAACAATTGGTATCAGAGCTCTGGTCCTCAGCAAAGAAGTTTAACCACTTGAGGAGATCATGGACAAAGCAGAAATGAAACATCTAAAAAGAAATCTTGAAGCTGCTCTTGAAGACCTGGACAGATCTGAAAAAGAAATTGAAGAACTAAAAGAAAAAGTCAGTGATGCTCAAGTAGTCATCAAAAGGCTAAGAAAGGATTTGAAAGAATGCTCTACCAGTGATTTAGGGATAATGATCAAAAAGCTAAATGAAGAAAATTCATCCCTGAAAGAACTGAATGAAGAATTGGATGATAAGCTGACTAAAAATCAGGAAGTCTATGATGAACAGATCAAAGAGAACCTTCAACTCAATGAAGAATTGAGGCAAGCAAACATGGAAATCTTGGAGCTAAGGAAGAGCAAAGAAAGCTTGGAATTTGAATTGAAAGAAGAAAAGAATCACATTGATAAATCACACACTAGTTCTGATTTGATAGAATCTCAGTTGTATGCAAGAAGACTTAAAGGAGATACTAGCTGCATTGGATACAATGAAGCACAAAATCAGATTGACAACATGCGAGCAAGAATGAAAGCACCAGAAGACACCTCAGATGCTAAGGAGACTAGAAGTCAGACTAAATATCATATTGAACCATCCAAGAATGAATGAAAGCAAGTAGATCAAACCTATTATGCATGTAACAAGCATGGACATATAGCAAGGAACTGTAAAGAGGTAAGACCTTTCAATGGTTACTGTTACTCATGCAATAAATTTGGTCATAGAGCTATGAATTGTAAGACAAGTTAGAAGAACAAGACTTAGCATAATCAGAGAAATTAGAATCATTCAAATATAAGAAGGTCTTAGAGTGTTACACGTCAAATTTGTAACTATAATGGTCATTCAACTAGATAGTGTAAAATGGTAACCCATGTCAATGCATTGAGGAATATAAGACTTCTAGTTATTTGTCACTCTTGTAACAAGGCTGGACACATCTCAAATTTTTATAGATCAAGGATGCAAAGTCAGGAAAGCCCTAAAAGGATAGAAGAAACAATATTGGATACTGAAGGAGAAGTCAAGTTTGTGAAAGCTTTAGAGGATGCGAGCTTGATTTGGTTAGAGTCAAAGAAGGATAAGGTTGATAAGAATGCATTGGATGCATCCACAGTGGACACACCCTCTACATCTGGATGAATGGCCCTCAGGGTCCTAGCGAGAGCTAATTTAGCTCTAAACCCCTGCATGGCCGGTATACTCACCCTTAGAGTATGTGCCTTTGGACTTAAGCTTTTGGAGACTAGCAGAACCTATGTGCAAGAGCGCACTAGCTGATTGTTAACAGAATGAAAGTTGGATATTTTCAATGAAAGTATGGTTTACGCGGCAAGCATTAATGGTGAAATTTTCACTTTAAAGGACACAGAAGTTAGTAGATCACTCATTGCATTCAAGTTCAGCACGATTGAAGAGCACAAAATCCCTAGCAGTTGATTGTGAAGGATTATAGATTGATTCACCAGCGAAGCAGTGTGTTTGATCAGTTGTGGAAGCCCTAATCCGTCGCGTTGATTCAGAAGTTCTTGGAAACCATTAAGAAAGAGATATACAAGTAAGTGATGGCTACTTCTATTGTATTTGATGTTGCGGAGAAGAAAAGATATGTATTTAAGAGGCACCCATTCAAATCCACATTGGAGGACCTAGAAGGAGCATTCTCCCACATGCCTATGGGTGTTATGCATGTCAAAGACATTCATGCATACATATATTGTAAGAAGGAGCCTGTAGGACTTGACAGAATAAGAGCGCATTTAGAAACCATGATGAAACCATATAAAACCCTCTTAGATGAGTATGCGCAGTTTGAAAACCACCCGATAATTGAATATGCAACTGCATATGAGTTCTATGAGTCCGAATGGGTAAAGATTTTACTTAGCAGGATTCAAGATGACCTATTCTCGATAGGTGAAGTTCCAGTAAGAATCTCAGGAGACCTAATTCATGAGATGACAGGTCTCTCTAAGAAAGGCGTCATCCTTCCAACAAGCAAGGATGTGAGGAAACTTGTAGAACAGTCATACAAGTCAAGAAGTGATAGGCGCGGAATGACCATTGAGCCTATAGAAGAGAAAGACATCAAATTGATGTCCATGATACTAGGGTATAGGTTTCAACATACCGGTAGAGTAAACAGTGTATCTGCAACCACAATTCTTGCAGCAATAAGACTTGTGAGAGAGAATGGAAAGTTCAATTTGTGTGAGATCCTGCGTGCAAAATTGATAGGCAACATTAAGGCCATCAAACATGACAAGACCAAAATATTCAGGTTTGGATCTTTTATCATAAACATGTACTTCCACATTCTTGGAAAAGTATTAGATTTGTATTTGGACAAGAGTTTGCTTGCAATGCCATAGATATCCTTTGAAGCAACTACTGAGAGTACACTAAAGGATTTCATAACACTCGAATTGAAGACATTCTAGGTTAAAATGCAGATGAGGTACAGAATATGAGAGAGTATTGTTGAGAAATACAAGGATAGCATTTTCTTTATGGTAGAGACTGATGTAACTTGTATGGAAACAGTTGAGCCAAGAACAAAGTGGATCCATCCACTTCGATATGAGGTTGATGAACAAGTCCTAGAAGCATATGTACAAGTATTTATGTTAGCCCCTAAAGACCCTAATGAGCCTAGATGGGGGACTTATGAAGAGAAAACTAGAGAAGTTGATGCTGTTATAAATAGTGCATCAACTAAAAGAAAAGTAGCTAAGGTTACTTCTGAGATCCTTAGAATTCATGGAGTAACTCAAGTAGGCCTTGACAAAGCAAGACAAGAAAAGATTGCCTTGGGAATTGAGAGCGCATCAGCAACAAAAGAAAAGGAAGATGGCCCTAAGTTAAAGAAGGTCAAGATTGAGAAATTTGAAGATCCTAAGAACAAACAGGACAAATCTGATGTTGTCCCTCCTGCGCCCATAGAAACAATTGACCTTACTGCTCCTCCTGAGTATAAGGTAATGCCTAAGAGGAAGAAAGAGATCAGCACTAGTCATCCATTCTTGCGAGAAATAAGAAACAGGAAAAATACACAAGCACCTCCAGAAGTAAGCTTCAAACCTAGTCTTAGTGTATTGAGTACAAGGATTATTGATGAAGGCAGGATAGATCAAGTAGGGAAGTTCTATGAGAAGTATAATGAAATTGACAAGTCGGAGATTCATGGAATGATTGTCAAACATATGCTAAAGTTCAAGAAAACAGTCCTAGAACTAAAGACTACGATTCCAGATAATGTATGGAACATATTAGAATTCCTAAAAAGACAATCTATTGAAGAGGATCTAAGGATAAGGGAAAAGACCTTAGATGAAACCCTCCCAGTATGCTCGCTAGAAGAGAAGACTTTATTGTTAGATCTGGTAAAGCCACATCTTAGAACCAAGTCAAGGACCCTGCATATAAGTGACAAGAACTATGAATTGGTGGCTAAGGAAACAGAGAAAGCATTTGAGAAGGTCTTCATGATCAGGCACATGTTCCCATCTACTACGCCTATAGCTCAAGTGCCCACAAAGGAAGTCAAGGTGGCAGAGCCCACTAATGTACCTATGACAGGTCCCCAAGACTCAGTGTCTGTAGTTGAAACACATACAGAGGTAGATAATTTTGTGCCCATGAAAGAGACACTCAAGGATGATTCAATTCTCATTGACAATGTAAAAGTTACTATGGCGGCCAAAGACATGGATTTGGACAAGTTTGAAGAAGCCTTTGTAAGCACTTAAGAAGCTGAGAACTTATGTGGTAACACTCCTCCTAATCAACAAGAAATATTGATTGAGGATATAACTAATGAAAAAGAAGAAAAGGTAATAGAAAAAGAAACAGAGAAAGAGAAAAAAAAGTCAGAAGAAGAAAAAGGAGAAAAAGAGGTAAAAAGAAGTGAGCCAATAGATAAGCCATCTGTTGAAATGCTAATCAAAGTAAAACAAGAAGTAGAGGATAGCACTCTTATCACTCCACTACCCTCAGCAACATTGTTGTCAACTTTGACACCTAACACAACTAGTTTGGATTCTTGGGGAGAAGAAGACCTGATCAAGATCAGTGTCTTAGCTATGGAAAAAGCCAAAGAGAAACAAGTGATGAGGAATCCCTTATTTGTTGAGTTAGTGAACATATTGAACAGCCTGTTCTCTTCAGACAAGAAAGTGTCCAAGGTCAATAAAATTGATGATGTTAGCAACATCCTCACAGCCTTTAAAAGTAACTTTGCTAGCTTGGAAGCATCTGCATCTCAAGTTGCAAAAGAGAAGTATAGAAAGAAAAGGCTAAGTGAATTGGTCAGTGACTTCTCACTAGACCTTAGTTCACTCAAAGTTGGACAAGCAATTTTGAAAGAGTTTGCAGCAAAAGGAAGAAATATCATTGCTGACTGTATGGATTAGGACAAGTTAACTGATGACCATTTCAAGAAGATACAAGAGGCAGAAGCTATGATAGAACAGGTAAAGAAATCAGTGAAAAACCCATCCACTGATGTAAATATGTGCAATAATGTATATCAAGGACAAATTGACAAGATTGAGAAGGTAGAAAAGGAGATGTCAAAAATAAGGGCTAGGCAGACTCAGCTTAGAAATTCTCTTGCGCCCTCACTAGATATACTTAATCAGAATATCAAGGAGATCGATGCCACCATGCTAACATATGGTCATGGTCCTAGCGCATATTTGGAGAAGATGGAGAAGCTACAGTATGCACTATGCGCCCATCTCCAGATTGTTAATTCATTGATTACATTTTGGAAGAAAGAGATCCAAAACTTATAAATAGCATATCCGGATGTTCTCTCACTGTAAGTATTTGTAGATACAGTTTTGAAGCACCTTTGTCATTAATGTCAAAGAGGGAGTATGTATAGAATATGGAGTTATAGATATATAAAGAAGATGTACAGTAAAGAATATAAGGGAGATATAAGATAGAGTATAATAAAAATTTTTTGTATAAAATAATAGTTAGTAACTGTGTCATATTCCTTTGTTGCCATCAATGACAAAGGGGGAAATTGTTGGCAAGTTGACTATATTGATGTATATGACTTAATATAGTGTTGTCATTATGGCAACAAAGTCATATGATGTTTTAGAGTTAGCGCACTTGATGAGAAGATCAAAAATTGGCTAAGTGTATAAGACTGGACAGTAAGCAGAGCACTAGCAGTTCAAAGCATCAGTGCACGTGTGTATGACTGAGTTATGGTATGCACCCTAGAAGATAAGTTGGTTCGAGTGTACTCATGCTTAGTCTATGAGCGCATGATCATATATGCAATATGACAAAGTTACAAGCAGTTGAAGTGACACAGTCAATGAATGTCAGAGAAGAATAGTACAAGCAGCTGACTTTTAGTATTTTGGTTAGCGGTTATATTTCTATGTTGTAAAGGCTATGCGCCTATTGTAACTAGGTTGTAAACATGTAATTCACTTTTTTTGTAAACACGCTTGAGCCAATTCAATTGGAAGCATTGTATGTAATCGGTTAAAGGGCTAACCTAGTTAATTGTTTTGTATGCGCATATAAATATGAGATGCGCCCATTGTAATTCGTATTAGAATTGTTATAGAATTGAGATAAGCAGAGCAGAAGTGTGTGAAGAGCTGATAAGATGTATTAGAGCTTTGCAAGAGGTCAAAGCATCAACGCATCAAAGGAACTGATCAGACAAGCAGTGTCACAGTGACAGTTCATCCAACAGATATAGTGTGTATCTAAGATCAGAAGGTTGTAGCCTTCACTAATTGAGCAATGAGCTCTAGGACAGTGTGTCTACACCCCTAACAGGGTTATTGTAAAAGACTCCTAACAGGGTCCGACCTTTGACAGAGTCACTGTACTAAACATATTGTAAAGCAACTCCTAATAGGGTTAAGGATCTTCTAACAAGGATCATAAAACACTAGTACAGAATATTAGTGGGTGTCAATTCTTATCGGGGTTTTTACCTATTTGAGTTTCCCCGTAACCATATTGGTGTTATGTGTTGACTTCATGTTTCATGTTTATGTTGATGTTCATTTCAGTATTTAAGTATTCAAGTTCACTTTAAAGAATAAAGATAAAAGATAAAATACAGTGAACACTGATTCACCCCCCACCCCTCCCCCCCCCTCTCAGTGTTCCCATTCCTAACACCACCAACAATAAATACATGGCCTTTGGTACTCCGCCCGATATCTAAATCCCCTGCCAAATCTAAGTCAACATAGTCTTTTAAATCAATATTAGAGCCCCCAAAACATAAACATTTATTGGATGTACCTCTCATGTATCTGAGAATCCATTTTACTGCATTCCAGTGCTCAACTCTAGGATGACTCATATACCTACTAACAACTCCTACAGCATGTGCAATATCTGGTCTGGTGCATACCATGGCATACATCAAACTACCTACAGTAGAAGCATATGGTACCTTGGACATTTTCTCTTCCTCCTCTTATGTCTTTGGACACATCTCCTTAGTCAATTTCAAATCTAGGCAAAGGTGTGCTGATAGCTTTTGCATTCTCCATATGGAATTTTTGCAACACCTTTTCAACATAATCAGTCTAAGATAGAGTCAATTTGTTGTTCTTCCTATCTCTGCAAATTTTCATACCAAGGATTTTTTTTGCTGCCCCAAATCGTTCATAGCAAAAGAATGTGCTAACTATTGTTTCAACTCCTTAATGTGATCCATGTTAGACAATGCTACAAGTATATCGTCAACATATAAACATAAAATAATGTACAGTACTTGCCTGATCAGTCACCACAAACCAACAAGCTTATCTCTTCCTTCTTATTGGGTTTCCTTGAAGGTCTGCTTCTCTTGGTTTTCTTAAGAGTAACTTCATTATCTTTAGATGGATCTACCTTATCCATGATATAATGTTCATTTTTGTTTATTATGTCAAGTCTATCCTCTAGCATTTCATCTCCCTCCTCAACATTCTCTATGAAAGCTTCTTGCCAAATTTCTAAATTCGTTATTTGCTCTTAATTAATCGAACCATCCTTCAAAGAGTTTTCAATTAGCCCCTCTTCCAACTTTTCATCAACCTCTTCTTCATGCTCTGACACTACTTCTTGCCAAAATTCTAAATTTATTGTTGTCCACTCTTGACTGATCCATCCCTCCTTTAGTGATTTTTCCAATGCCACCTGATCAGTTATTTCCTCTATTAGTTTATGTTGACTTGGTGGTCAGCACCTCCTTGGAGATTCATGACATGGCTTAACCGCCTCCCGTGGATTGGGTTAAATCTTACATTTGTATCGGGCATTGACAGTTCGAGCTTTTGGTGCAATGGCAAATGATTCCAACAATTGGTATCAGAGCCTTGGGTCACGGGTTCGAGTCTCCCTTCAGTGGGTGCTGAAGGCTCAATCAGTGCTGAGGGGGAGATTGTTGACTTGGTGGTCAGCACCTCCTTGGAGATTAGTGACATGGCTTAACCGCCTCCCGTGGATCGGGTTAAATCTGACATTTGTATCGGGCATTGACAGTTCGAGCTTTTGGTGCAATGGCAAATGATTCCAACAGTTTATATTGCACCTCTTCCAAACATTTTTTAACAAAATTTTCCATTTCTTGCAAGCTTATAATCGATTTGACCTTCAATTTATTTTGTTTAGCCATCCTCTATCCCATGTCTAGATAAAAAGGAGATGCATTTACTCTATTAGCCAATTAAGAGTCTTTATTGTTATAAGTAGGGTTGTCGTTGCACCAAAAGATCGACCTGGCAATGTCCGATACAACCACTAGACTTATAGAATCCACAGGAGGTGGTTAAACCATGGCACGAGTACTGCGAGAGATATTGGCACACTGCCAACAATCCATGCACCCCCCCCCCCCCCTTCATCGCAGGCCTGCATCACTCACATAAGAGATTTGAACCTGTGACCAAGCTCTGATATCACTTGTTACAAGTAGGGTTGTTGTTGCACTAAAAGATCGACTTGTCAATGCCCAATACAACCACTCAACCTATAGAATCCATAAGAGGCGGTTAAACCATGTCACAAATCCCGCAAGGGATGCTAGCATACTACCACCATTTATTTCCTTGTATTCTTCCAAGCGAGAAAGTTGTATCTTCTCCCCTATCCAAAGCCCATCTACCTTTTCCTTTAGACTCTAAAATCATAGTATCGAGCTTTTGTGGGAATACCTATCTTTTCGTTCTCAATATTCTACAAAAAACTATCTTTGACCATGTCTAGATTGTTACTCAATTCAAATGAGTATTCACAAGATTACAAACTCCCACATTCCTCCCACTGCCATTCCCTATCTCGTGTTATCACTAACTTCTTTCCCTTAAACCACTCACCATTAATTCTTCTCAAATCCTTAAGGAATTCAAGGATTAATTCTCTATTATCTTTAACTAGCAGGTAATTGTTTCCTAGCCTCTTATGATCCATCAATAATAAGATTCTCTTCCCCAATAATTTCCAAATGGTGAGCCCAATTCCAAAATATCATCCACAAGAGCATCAAAACTTTGTCTGAGAAACATTTATCTCCCAATTTGATTTTTTCATACAATTTTTCTTCTATTTATGAGTCTTCCTTTTGGATTTCTAGGAATAAAACAAGGGGATTAACTCTTAAACGTCTCTACTCCTCTACCAAGCTAGATCTCACTAGAGATCTACTAATATCCTTGTTGCAAGGATCCTCTCCCGCTAAAGAAATAATAAGGGCTCTAGTATTTGAATGTTGATGCTCACTAGCCCTATCTATATGATCATACAAAATCTTCTAAATCCAAGTTCCTAATTTTAAGATGATTTTGAGGGAGAAGGAAACTCTTTCCCACTATCCATTAATATGCATACTCTAGGGCTATTAGTTTCCATTGAGGCTGATTTAAGAAAGATTCCTAATTTATTTCCAATGACCTCCAATATGTCTAAGATTATGTATTATATTGGAAGGTATTGGAAGGTTATCTTATTGAATCCACAAAGGGATGAACTTAATATTGTTATCATTTCAATCAAAGTTGGGACTCCGCTGTTGCATATGTGAACCAAAAGTCTTATAAAATCAACATTTTTGTCTAAAACCCTTATCTCTACTAGCCTTAGATTTGAAAATCACTATAAAGAACCATTTCAAGGAGTCCACAAATCCTATTTTATCTATATCTTTCCAATTTTTCATTGCCCATCTATAAAAATCATTGAGAGATGGAAAGGTCCCAAAACTTACATATGAAAGCTTGTTGTTGTAGCCTTGTAACCTGATCTTTGAGTGTATCCTCCGAGAAAGTCAAAGAAGGTTCTCCTGCTAAATGGCCCAATTTTCTTTGGATTACCTTATCCCTCAAATTGTCTTTCCCTCCAATGTTTTCTACAAAGTTTATCATTGCTGATCCCTAGCTCCAAAATTTCCTTTCGATGCCATATCACTCTTGTTTGTTTCACCCGATCTAAGATGGGTTCCAACCCTAATCCTCTTTCAACCCTATTTTCTTTTAACGGTGGGATAATTTTACCTCTATGTTGCATCTTCTCTGTTTTATTTTTCATTCTGAGATTCCTTTCCCTCAGAAACCCTCTGCCATTTTCCCAAGAGTTGACCATTTCTTCTTCTTGAAGTCTATCATTGTCCCTTTAGTTGATCCATCTCATATCGTGATATCCCCCGCTGTTTTGCTTCTTCGCTGATTTGTTTTGCGTCTTTACTAGCCTTTCCCTCCTATTAAAAATATCTCAATGTTGCTTCGACCAAGCTTTTCTTGGAAGAGGGGGATTAAATGGTCTTTCAGCTCTGGTTGCAGGAAAAATTGGCATTATGTTATGATTGAATTGTCGATAAAAGGCCTGAGCTTTAAAGAAACCCTCACATTTAACATTTTTACTATTATGATCAATGCAAATGCTATGAGTTACCAACATATATGATTTTATGTAGAACAAATTATATCAATTAATAATTAACATGGAGAGAAGTTACTTTCGTAGAAAACTTAATAATTTAGATTACAGGTTGGATGTCTCAAATTAGAAATTCGAATGTTTCTGGAAACTACTTACAATAGCTTATTTTAACAGCATAATATACGTAACTTTCTTCAACTGGGAAAACATAAAACAAAACAAAACAAAATAATTGGCATGCATTCCTGCCTTAAGCTGGTTGCACGTTATCATGAACTGATCAGGAGAAACTCACCCAGACAGAAACTCAATGTCTTAAACATATATATCTAAATAGAATTGATAAAGGCAAAGTGATAAAACGAACCAAAGTCCCTTTTACAAGATTGAAGAAAGTGATTGCATCAATTACCAATTCAGGAAAGAAGTGAAATTGTGACACAAAATGCTCATCCAGCTCCTTGGAAGGCTTTAAGATCTTTTTTTAATGCTTCATCAAACACCAAATGTTTATTAGGAACCAATAGTAACACTGACAAAGTCCCTTAAACAAGCAATCACTCTCCTGGGAGACAGGCTGGCCAGAAACAAAATGGAGACTAATGCATTCTTCATGGCCCATCAGAACAACCTTCTCACACCTGCGCAGATTGAAATGTTGCACAAAATTATCTCAGGGCTGCACACACTAATACATCACTGAGTACCATGCTCAAGTTTGTAAGAATCTGTCAGCCACAATGTTTTTGGCACCATATTTTAATATAACAGGAGCAACCCCCATGGTAGCAATTTGCGTATAAAAAAATAAAAACTGAAGAAGTCCAGTGGGGGTCTCGTCCCAGCAATACGCAAGGTGATCAAGCAATTGTTTTGATCTGCTAGATTGGATATATACTTACATGATTGGAAACAGGTAACCTAAAGGATTTAGAAGCAGCCTCCGACCTTAAATCTACGCCTTTCAACAAACTGATCCATAAAACCCTCCATATCTTCATTTGATTTGATGCATTGATTCCATGTTTGAAAGTCCAAAAACAAATTGTACTTTTTGAGAACAAAACTGGAGATAAAATTATTCGTGCATTCATGACTTCCAGGGTGAGAAATCTGCTCAATACAAATTTCTTTGAAGCCCAGCTTAATATCTAATGAAAGCCACGACACTTCCACAGAGTCCCATCTTTTCTAAATTTTGGCAAATTTCATTTGTAAAAACTATTTTATATTAAATTTATTGTGAGCTTTATCTTTGCTAATAATGGGTACTCCTTTAATACATATACAATTCTAAAAGTACAACATCAGCAGAATGCCCAGGAAAAGAAGTGCAGAACTTTCTCCATCTAAAACCACGATTCAAATTGGAAACACATTACCGTACACTGCATTGTATTCTATTTCTTCAAAGCTCCATAATCGAAATGACAAGCTAGGAAAATTTCAAACAAAAAATAAGAACTTAATACGTTATTTAGAATTAAAACAAAGCAACAAGTGACATGTTGCTTTGTTGACGGCAAGAACATTTCCGACAGTTATGCCTCTTTGTGGAGCTGAAATGCATAACTCGGTTAAGAAAGGCTCCCGAGACTCATAAGTGTCACAGTTGTAGTGTTCAACAAGCCTTTCCACAATGTAAGAACTTTTAAAGCATGATTTAAAAACAATAACAGACTCAAAATGAAAAATAATGATACATCTCTGAATGACAAAACTCCTAATTTTGAATAGATCTACTAAGTATACATACATTCTATCTAGTATTTAACTACAAAGAATGGATTAAATTCATGACAGTTGGGTGCAACTTCACTGTTTACAGTAGGGAAGACTAAAAGGAAAATGGAGTAGCTGCAAATTACATAGGATTCTTTCAGCTATTTATATTCCTCTTTGGCGGCTTCATACTTGCTCTCCGGGCCACATCCCATGCCTTGGGAGGAGGGAGCACCCCTTTCTGCAACGCAAAGAAAGACTCATAGCCCGGAGAATCAAAAGCAAATCCCGTATGTCTTGACCTTTGGGGGGGGAGCTGAGAAATTGCTAGACTTCTCTCTTGATCTGGTGTCAGATCATTTAATATCTCATTATCTCGAGTAGTTTCATCAGGTTCATTCCTAAATTTTTCCTGAATAATTTGATAATCATAGGGAGCGAACCTCTGTTGAATTCTGCATGCACAGTAGGCACATTTTAGTGATTTAGTATTCAATTGATTCCACAAAAAAATTATCTTCAAACAATGTACAAAAGTTACAATAGTTAGTAGTCTTAAAATTTAAAAATAAAACTAAACTTAAGAAAATTGACCAATGGAATTGCAATAAATCCATAAGAACTCCAATATAAAGGAAAACAGAATCCTAACACCTCCAGGACAGGAATAGGAGTCAAGAACTGCTTTAATAAAAAGGCAAAGCACCCCAGCAATCAGCTAAAAGGAACATCGACTTCAATACCAATACAACCCCAACAAAATTAAAAAAATTTATCCAGTATTTATTAGAGAGAAATTAAATTTTCATTTTAAAATTAGTAAATTACTACATGTATTAAATGGACATGATAAACAAAAGAATTAGTAGGAAGCATATCCAACTGAACGTCAAAGATGTCATATAGAGAAATTACAAAAGAATAGATAGGTTAGCTTATAAAAATTGTGACTAAGAGTTGCTATTCTATGCAGAAGAATAGACATAGAATCCGTATTTATAACCTCAAGCTCAAAACTCTGATAAAAATGAGAGCCACAAAGGTGATTGCTTGTTGCCTCAAATAAAAATAAAAATAAAATTGAACTGCTTCTCTAAGTATAGAAAAAGTGTGATGGATTTTTGCAAACTATACACAAAAGGAGTCATCAATCAAACATTCAACCTTATGATTCAAGAGCAAATATTGGACGAAATATCCTCTTATAACAGTTTTTAAAATTAACTGTCATAGGTGTACAAGAAGATGCGAGAAGCTATACAAGTAGTAATGAGTATTACACTCATTTATAAAGGTGAAATGTATCAGCTGTGAAACAAAACTGATGTACAAAGAACTAGATGCGCAGACTAATGCAATGTAAATAAGAATTATATATGCGCGAAGTTAAATAGTAGCAAGTAGGAACAACCAAATCTATTTTTATTTTACAAAAGGAAAACAGGAAACAACAAAATATCAACTAGAAATGGATACCAGCAGATAGATAATATTTAAAATAAAAAGGAAGTATACTTGAACCACAGGTGCCCACCATTTTCACCCCAATCTGGGAAACGCAGAAGAGACAGATAATATTCAATAAATTTAATTTATCATGGCCATACCAAGTTCAGAATTCACAAGGAAGAGATGAAAACCAGGAAACACTCCAAATTCAAGAAATAGCAAAAAGAAAACTGGATTCAAAATACAAATGAAAAATAAATTATTTATAACAAATCATGAGTTCATGGTAAATACTAACTCAATTAAGTAAATTGCATAAGATCCATACAATATGCTATTCTTCATACAATATAGCCTTTTACCATTTTCCTATATTGCTGTAAGGCTGAGTTTATATTTAGGTTCCAACTTCTCATTTGCAGCAAGATTAAGTAAATTTCCTTCAAACTTTTAAGTTCAAAGATATAATTTTGATTGTATAACTTTTAAAATTTAAATGCTTAAGCTTAAGTTGATTGGCCAGCTAGATTGTTCTTTTCAATGAAGCGCAAATCTTTAAAAAATTCTGATTATACCCATTTTTTTACGAATTTGTCCAGCAGACGATTTTTTCCCCCAAAAAATCCCATCTTTTTAAAAAATTGTTTTGCATTTTTCAACATTTTTTTTTGCATTTAAATCACATCATAATTGCATTTGAAACCTTAATCAGTGTCCCACCAATTTGTGAAACCCTCAAAACCTGCGAAATGCCAAATATATTTTATAAATAGTGCAGTTGTGCAATAATTTTAGGGCACAGTTCTACAAACGGGAGCTCATCCAGACACATATAGAAGGCACAAGTGGTTACAACTACAAGGACCCCCCTCCCAAAAAATTGCCGTACCCACGTATCCATACCCGTATCAATTTTATCTTTTGTCTTCATAACATTTTATTGTTCTCTCAAGTTATAGTACAAAAACCCCTTGTCTTCATAAAAACATCAACCTGATGTTTATATGTAACCTAGTATTGCACAAAGGTGTCATTTTTTGGTGACATCAAAATCTTGGTCATTGTGTTCTGTATGCTTCTTCTGATATTAAACATATATATCCTTTCTATCTTCTACTTCTACTTTATATGAACCAATATTTTAACTTAATTTGAAGTTTTGGTTTTATAGCAAAGCTTTTGAATGTGACTTGGTTTTGTACCTTGAATCTTTGAAAATGCATAATTCATGCCCATTTGATTCTACCTATTAAGAGAAATGTTTCTCTTTTATTAAATGAATATATTTTTATTTGGATGGTATATTCTTTGAAGTTACCTGCTTGAAAATTTTGCAGTGATAATATGATTTTTTTTCTTTTATTCTACTTGAATGCAAACATGTTTACTGTAGTTATTTTGAGGTCTTACTAAGTTTTCAGAGCTTGTTATGACAATGCAATCTCTATGATTGAATATTCTTTTCATATTAATAATAATTTGGAAAGCAATGTTGATAGTAACATTTTATCATCCACTCACATCATACAACGAGGTTAGAGGTCTACTTGCATATCATTCAACTGTTTTATTGTCAACTTCAACTTACCAAAGAATCATTTGGCAGAAAAGCTTACATGCTACACTGTGTTCTACTATTTTAGAAAAACTTTTCATTTGGACAATTCATCGGCTAAACTCTCTATTTTATTAGCTCTCCATATCTCTGCTATGGAAATGCCTTCAAATTTCAAAAACAAGTACTTTTTGTCTCTTTTCAAGGTTTTTTAGAGTTTTTTCCGAAACCAATTTTTTCCCATTTCAAACTCCAATTATTTCAAAAAATCTTATACTTTTAGTTTGCAGGTTCTTTCCCCAAAAGACTTTTTCTGCTATGGAACTTCTCAAGAATTAAGGATGAGTGTCAATCAACATATAGGTGACCATATCCCTCATTGGATCAGGGGACATCTAAAAATTGAATGAACATCCCAGTTAGGATCTTACATCCATGAAACATCCTATGCATTACCTAGAAATCTAATAAACATTCTTATGCAATTCCTGTACCCAATTTTCAGTATCTTGAACTAACAAGGATCTGTCACCAAACAATGCTGGTTTTACTACCCCAAATATGGCAATAAAATTAAAGAAGCCTCCAATATATAAGGATGCACAAGGGAAGAGTAAGTTTGGAACCTATCAAAATAAAATCTTCCCTCTGTTCTTTTATTAGTGCCAACTCACTCAATGCATCTCTCCTTGTTATGCTTAAACCCTTATTCATGTTATTATATCCATTATGTGTTGTTACGTTATGAAGCAACATGTGAAGTGCATAAACTTATATTGCTTCTTGCTGATTTATTACAGCATTTTTTATTAGATTTGATCACTGAATTGTTAAGTACATAAACTTATATTGCTGCTTAATGATTTATTAAAGCATCTTTGATCAGATTTGATCACTGAGTTAACTGTTTTATTGTAAACTCCAACACAGTTTCTCAGCAATTACAGTGTAGACAACATTTGCTTGACTTAGAATAAAGCACAATTCTTTGTAATAAATCAAATTGTAATGACCATGGAAAAAAGATAACTGTTTTCATAAAGAAAAAAAAACACATGGTACATCGGAAATTAATTCATTAATCTTCTGCTACAGTACCTTTTAGTTCAACTTTGAACAATGACATTCTCAGCACGAATTCAGAATTGACTAATATAGCTCAAGGTATTCCCATGCTTGAGAGATGCAAGCCGTAAGTTAAAAGATTTCTATAACCATCTTCTATCTGGAACAAACAAATCTTAAAGAGGTACAGAGTGGGCAAGTTCAGTTAAATAAGATTGTGTTCTAGCTTGAGATTTAGAAAAGGCAAGCTGGGGCAGACAGAGGATGCATTCTGTGGAAAAATGTCATCCCTTACCTGGAGAAAGGAACAAAAAAACCATCTTTTGAACACAGCACAGAAAGGGTGATGATATCAAAAATTGGAAACTAAAAGACTTCAAACTGCACTAATATGAATCACAATTAAATCTTTAGGAGGTGAAAAATGTTTCACCAACATGATGGAAATGGGTTCACAACTTTCAAACAAAAAATGCACTTTTGATGGCTTTAAAATACAAGCACTTTCTTACAGAACAAATATATGGTGGCTATATGGTGGTTCATCTCTTTACGGAACCACTTTCTGCTGCCAATAAAGAAGACTATTCACTTTGTTGCATCTCATGAGAACTATACTTGAATATTTGTCCATGCCTCATATTCTTGTAAATTTTTAGGGCCATTTGGTTTATATTTTCCTGGTATACCCAAAATATATTTTTATTTTAGCCACGTGATGGCTTCCTGCTTGTGGGAGATTCTTTAGGCTTTTCTTGTTCAAATACCCTCGCTATTTTGACCTTCTACATGCATTGTTATACATTTTTTGTCAACACGTGATTGTATTAGCATGTCTTAAGCTACTGTCATCAATCAATACTTTTAGTTTTGAACACCATATAACATAATGATATTCAGAAAATAAGTTCTGAAGAAAATATAAATGAGGGTTTTAATGATAAATTTGAAATAACAAGCATGTATTAAAAGAGACTAGACTTGACTGGAATGCAGCTTTAGCATTTGTAATATGAGGCTATGAGCAAATCTAACTAGTTTGTATCTTTCATCATAAGGAAAACAAAGTACGCAAAAAATGATTTCATATGTTGAGAATCGAGATCCTAACACATTTTTTTGTGTCACTTCAGAATGTCTAGACACCAAAGACACAGTAGACCACAATTGCAGAAAATTTAGTTTGTCCAAGACTGGAGTAATCAATCACCTTGAAAATAAAAAATGCCATTAAAAAATAACTAATTTGCTTACCCTTGGAACAGAAAGTCGCCTAAGAGCGCCACTACAGGTACTAGTAGAACATTCAACCAGAAATACCCAGTGCTCATTAAAACATAGATGACAAAGTAGATATTTTCCTGCTCAAATAGTACATATATGAGAATCAGCACAAAATAGCAATCATAAAAATAAATTGATAATATATCCACTAGCACTGTATCAGGAATTTACCTGTCTATCATGTCTTGTCATGATTCCGGAGTATATAAATATAAATATAAACCATGTCAAAATGCTACCTGCAACACTAATATTGTGCCATTTTGTGATATAACTAGATGCCATCATAAGGCGCAAGTTGACCGTGATTACTACACAAGTAAAGGCCATTGTGCCCACATCCCACAGTCCGAGCACTTTTCCTGATGAGTTCTGCCCCTTGTCACTTGCCCCCACAGCAAATGAAAAGAATATAATTGACTGGTAAACAGCAAAGAAAGCCCACACTGCTAAAACTCTCCACTTGAAGAACATATTTTTTATTCCTTCCTGGTATAACTGGGGGTACCTTTTGGACAGTGAAGCACTTACATCCTGTCAATTTGTAGAAAAACATATGCTTATTAAATCTTTCAAATTCCTGCAGGCAAAGCTTTCTTTTTCAAATTCTTGCAGGAAAACCTTTTTTTAAAAACTGTTCGTCAATAAGAAAATATACAGATATAATAAAAATCCTAAATACAGGACAGTTACACTCCATAACAGCAAAAGTCAATGAGGAACTCACCTTATCAAAAATTCCAACAACAATGACTGGAAGTGCAGTAAAAATAACATTATACAAGGACTGGTACCAATCATCATAAAACCGCTGACCAGAGAAACCAGTATGAAATGTGAACCAAAACTGTGTCAATGTGAAGGTAAGATTTTTATAAAAGAAGTATGCAACAACCTGCATAACAATTGGATGAACAAAATATCAAGCAGTGGAATTATCCATACTTTTCAAAGAAAAAATAGATAAAACTCAAGACATACAACCCACCTTGGAAATCCTAATGTAGGACCATCGACCATGCACAAGAAGTAAATCTGTAAGAAATCGAAACTGAGCAATAGCAAAATCACTTGCCATAACTGCTTGCATTCCTTCCAAACCACTTATACCCACACCCACATGTGCAGCCTGAATCATACTCACATCATTGGCACCATCACCAATGGCAAGAGTAATTTTTCGAGCGCCAACCTTAATAAGACTGGTCACCTGATGCAAGGCAGAATCAGTAAAATGCAGGAGGGTACAGAAATGTATCTAGTGACAGACTAAAGGAGATACATGACAAGCATCTGAATTCATTCTTTATGCTACTGAAAGACTGGTCATTTTATCATGAATTAGTTAAAAAGGTAATTTTATCTTTCAAGAATATTCATTTTTATTGAGAACAATGATATGATGGGAAAAGTGTAGCCAATAAAAACAAACTGTAATAGCTCAACAAATGGTACAAAACTCAATCATCAGAAAAATGGCACAAGTACAGCCAAAGCTCTCTTTCTTGAAAACTCTTCTACCTCTAGCTCAGAAAACATATCTTAAGATGCAACAATGAAGGATATGAAAAGCCACCTCATGAAATAAACCAAAAGGTTGTTGTATAACATTGTTGCACTGATACCATTAATTTCATTTAAAACAACTTTACAATATATACTGTAATATTTCATGCAACATCTACTTTTAACTGTCAACAGCTATCAATCAAAGGGCATGGATAGGATGTTTCTAAAACGAATTCATTTTATCGCTATGTATCACACATCAACTAGCTATGTAGCTCCACAATCTAATATTTTCAGCTTTATATCAACACCGCTGTAAAGGAAAACAGTCACCTGTGCTTTCTGCAAGGGAGATACTCGACAACAAACAACAGCTTTGCACATCATGCATAGTTTAAGCAGTTTTCCCCGTAACTGTGGATCTAATGCATACATTAGGCATTTTCCATCTATCACAAGGGCAAAATCTAATCTTGATCTAGAGTGCATATCAATATCTACATCAAGACATCTCTCCAGATCCCGTTTGACAGTGTGTTCGATAACTCTGGCAGTTTCAACAGGATCACCCTGTATAATTTACATCATATAAAATGAAGAGAAACACATCAGGAATGTCATCTATTTTCAAGAATAACAACAATATAAATTATTATAGCACAAAATAGTAATCAAACATATATCAAAAGTTTTTCCCTGGTTAAAATCTCACCCGATCCTCCACTTCTCTAACTTCTTTTGTTTCAGAACTGATAATCAACTGTTTCATTTGGTTGTTGATTAAACTACAAGCTGCACATTGTACACATGAAATGGTTCAGAGGAGGACTCACTTAATGGTCATAACCATAAATGTGTCAATACCCAAATAGATCACTGTAAGCAAGAACAACTCGCAATTCACTTACATTAAATTCAGTGCCAAATCCACATCTTGTACAATTAAAGTTTCAGAAAAAAAAAGACACGACCCAATCGGTATTAATTAATGTTCCTTAAGAAAGGAAAAATGTAAATCAAGATTATAGATATTCATAGATGACAGCAATAAATCTCACTAAACATCTGCATCAGAGCCGAGAAACTAAAAAGTAAAGCCATGTATACAATTTACAAGTTCATAATATATGGGTATAAATCTAACCATATGCAATGTTTATTGCTGTTTCCATTTTGTCACCAGTCAATATCCAAATCTTTATTCCTGCCTTTGAAAGTGTTTCTATACAAGCTGGCACCCCATCTTGAAGTTTGTCTTCAATAGCAGTGCATCCTATCAGGATAAGTTCCTTTTCAATCAAATCTGCAACCTAAAATAAAGTCCGGCATCAAAATAGTCATTTGAACAAATAAATTGCATGAAGTAAAAAATACTTCAAACAACATAAAAATAAAACTCCTCTCAATTGATCCTATTATGATGTCAAAACAAAAACACAAAATAAGTTCCCGTCATATCAAAAATCTCTCTTGCTTTTCACATCCAGGTGGTCAAGATACTACTTAAAACAAGTTTGACTATATATTTCATGCCTTTCCGTCAATATTCCTTCAATTGTATCCATAGAGTCTGTAAGCCAGTTACAGGGGTAAAGTATTCTTTGCACATCTAGAAGTCAATTGTACTTGAGGCGGATGATGCACAATCAACCGGAAATACATAAACAACTTCAGAATCAGCTCCAGAAAGTTTTGTCCGGTCACCAGAACCATACAGAGAGTGATAGAACTTCCGCAAAACAAAAACTCTGATACCATAATATTCCATAAATATTTTGAAGTATTGCATCAAAAAAGGTTACAGCTCAAAGATTTGATGGAATGCAAAATTAGCAATAAAACTTCAGAGATTAAGAATAATGAATAAATACATTGAATTTTACAACTTCCCAAATCTCAAAAAGATTTAAATTGGAATTTAACCTGCTATCCGAATTCCAGTGACTTGAATGCAACAAGCTTTAAGGGACTCTCGTCATAGTCAGATATAAAGCAAGCTATGAGAAAGTCTCAACCACACAGATCTAACCTGACTAAAATTTGGAGTTACGAAAATTCTCACCTGTGTTAAGCCAAACTTGTAAGTGTATCATATTAGCATTTGACAATACATGTCAGCTGATAGATTTCTGGTAATAAATATTTCAACATACCAGACAATTTTTCTATCAGTGTTAGAATAAACCATTGATTGTTGTATCTAGTCATATCTGTATTAGGGGGTCTTGCAAATTGCTATATCCATATCTCACATAATATATGTTTCCATACAACTCCAGTTAAAAGCAATAGGATTACTATTCCTCATGTATAAGATAGCATATTATATGAAAACTACCTAATCATTTATTCTAGCATTGTTACAACTGTCTGGTATGTTGAAAGATAGATAACCAGAAGTACATCAGAACTTATGCACTGTCAAACATTAATATGATACAAGTTTGGCTAAAACCAGATGAGAATTTTTTGTAGCTCCAAATTTTAGTCGTGCCTGATCTGTGTGGTTGAACTTTCTCATGGCTTGATTTATATCTGACTATGGCGAGAGTCCCCCAAAGCTTGTTGAATTCAAGTCACTGGAATTCAAGTAGTAGGAAAATTTTAAATTCAAAAAGTGATAGTCAATGTCAATTGTAGCAGTGGAAATTAAACTTGTGTTCCCATTATTATTCAAAGCAATTTATGTTGCTGTATGAGAACTGTCTTCCAATTTGACAAAACGCTTTACACCTTGAGGAATTGATTACAGTTGACAGCAGTTCCAACAAACAACAAAATGACTCAGTAACCAAAAAGTAATTACAAATTAGAAGACACTATCAGTCCTGTTACTGCCATACTACCAGACAACCAAATAACCATTCAAATTTATTTTCCAAAGAAAAGCATACCCAACATTTTCATCCAACCAGACATAGACACCTCAACAAACTTTACCTTGTCATATGTATAACAAAAAAAAGTTTGATAGGTAGGAGATATTTTCCACAGGAAGTCAAAGTGACTCATGAAACATGGGTCAAATGATTTTGACTCAAAAACTACACAGTTGAATACTGATAGCAATATCACAAAATAAAGTTTGTTGAGGTGTCTATGTCCTTTGGATGAAATGTATATATATGCAAATCATTTATGTGAATCTTTTGAATGCTTTTTCATAACCTTAAACCATGTACCACATATGAATCCATATTTGGTTCATACCCAATAATTGTTCCTTTAATGATTTAATGTATAAATGTGGCCACTATTTTTAATGCTAAACAGTTTATTTTTCACAATTTTTTAATATTATTTCATAACCTTAAACCCAATGCTGGACCAGATGGTGTGATACAGTATCCAGACATATTGAATACAGACCAAATATTTGTATCTGATATTCAATACGTGGATACACACATTTGAACAGTGGATGGGAAGTGTCCAACAACTCTTTTATAACATATCGAATTCACCCACAAGTATTTCCTCTTGGAAAAACTGACAAACAATAGTCAGTAGAAGCAGAAATTTGGACTTCATTTTATGTCACTGTTATTTATAGAGTTCACAGCTTAAGCAGAAGAATTGCACTAAAGATCTGCATCATAAACTAAAGTAAAACTAAAAAAGAGAGAAACGAACAGATTGAATCAATAGCGCATAAAGGCATATATAGAACAAAATAAAGTTTGTTGAGGTGTCTATGTCCTGTTGGATGAAATGTATATATATGCAAATCATTAATGTGAATATTTTGAATGCTTTTTCCTAATCTTAAACCAGATACCACATATGAGTCCATATTTGGTCCATAACCAATAATTGAGCCGTTAATGATGTATGAATGTGACCACTCTATTTTTAATGTTACAGTGTTTTTTTAGACAATTATGAATAGTTTTTCATAACCTTAAACCCAATGCTGGACCAAATGGTGTGCTACAGTATCCAGACATACTGAATACAGCCCAAATATTTGTATCTGATACCCAATACGTGCATACACATATCTGAGCAGTGGAGGGGAACTGTCCGACAACTCTTTTATAAAATATTGAGTTCGTCCACAAGTATTTCCCTTTGCAACAACTGACAAACAACCTCGATGGCGAGTCAGTAGTAGCAGAATTTTCGACTTCATATTATGTCACTGTTATTTATAGAGTTTGCAGCTTAACCAGAAGAGTTGCACTAAAGATCTGCATCATGAACTCAAGTAAAAGTACAAAAGAGAGAATAGAACAGATTGAATCAATGTCATATAGGCATGATTTTGGGGGATGCAATATGCATAACTTACATTCACATGACATTCTAGCTAAAAAAAGAGAATAATTCTCATTAAACAATTTATTTTAACTATAAGACAGGTCAAAGTTCAGACCTCGCCGAGTTTCTTTTCCCGATCACTTAAAGCAGATTTTGCTTCTATAAACTTCTCGTTCCACTCTTCATATAGTTCATTACTTAGATCTCTGTAAGCTAAGCATAATGTGCGTAAGCCAGCAGCTCCAAAATGTTCCAAGTGTTCTCGGGTTGTTTTTTTAATGGCATCATTACCCCAAGCTATCTTCTCATAGATAACATTATCAGCACCCTGAAAATCAAAATTATTATTAAAAATGGAGGATTTTCTAATGTTTCTGCACAGAACTTCAATAATATATACCTTGCAATATAAAACTAGCCTTCCAGTAGGGTAACGACAAATGACAGATTGGCATCTCCTTGTACTGTAAGAAAAACACCAAAATGCTCATCAATAACTGAAACGAGGTAATTGATAATTTGACACGAGAAAACTTAGAAAAGTAAATAATGATTTGACAGCTGAAAAAGAGATTGAATGGTTCCAGAGGCCTGCCTATTGAATTCCAGAACATTCAGAATCTCATAACCAACATCTTGAACTTTGCCGATTTTTTCAACATGTGATTCACGAACCCTTATCATGGTCGGTGTCCGCCTGAATGAAAACATATCAAAAAACACATCAACAAAAGCTTAAATTTATCAAATTAGGCCCAAAACTAGTAGTTCCAACACAAATATCTATAGCAAGTCATTAAGTATAATGAACACAATAATCAGAATTCATAAACCTAAAACATCTTATAATAAAATTCATTGGAGTTTCAAAAATGTCTAATTCTAGTCTAACCAGTACTATGCAGTCCAGATGCAGCAACTGGTTCCCACAATAATAAATCACATTATAGCATAGTTGAACAGAGACCTGTGTCTGACTCCTGGGGATGCGTCTCAGAGACTGAGAGACGTCTCCAGTACCGGAAACCTTGCCGGAAACGTCTCCAATTGCAGGAGACTTTCAACCATGGTCTCCTGAAGACTCCCACTGTATCCCATGCAAAATGGTGCAGGAGCACCAAAGTGCATTTGCAATCAGCACCAACCAAAAAATAGATTTTCAGTTTTTTTTCCCAATTTCGGTTTGTTTGGTTTTTATTTAGTTTGTAGGGTTATGCCTCAGAGACAATGTTGTCTCAAGAAATGAGAAAATAGGAAAGTCTTTTAAGCAAATGCCATTGTCTGGTGTAAAGCCAATCTTACTCGCATCATTGCAACCTGTGAGAGCTAAAAACAGAATACAGATTTCTATCAAAGCATAAATAGAAATAAATATTTAAAGTGCCTTAATGGATATATAATCGGATGTGTAAACATAGGCAGGCACATGAGCTTTTGAAAGAATGATGTCCTCTCATGGAAAGAAATGCTTATGCAAAAATTGTATTAACTGTTAAAGCTTGACAAGCACTCAAGCAAATAAAATTAAATTCTACAACCTCGGCCAATGTCCTTCCCGGCCGTCCCAAAATGGGAGCTTTGAAATAGGATTTGGACAACCGTCAAACCTAAGAGAAGGGAAAATTTAGTCATTTCAGTTGTTAATGTATTAAAAGTGCGGACGCATAGCCATGGTTTGTAAACTTCAACAGAATGCTTCAAATGATGTCATAAACTCCCAGCATCGATGCAAAGAGGAAACAAAAGGTTGCAGGGGCCAAGTAAAAAGGCAAGAAACACCCATCGACTGGGTATTGGACTGCAAAAGCATAACAAGAAAACAATTTTGGGTGGGGCTGTTCAGACAAATTGAAAAAAAAAAAAAAAAACCTTGGTCGAAAATAAGGGAAGAATGAGAGAGGGTAAAGTAAAAGAAATAATCTCTGACTGAAAGTTAGTCCACAGATGTGGAGGAACTAAGTGCAGATTTAGGAAAGAATAAAAGCATCAATAGAGAGCAGAAGGAAGGACAGAGTCCCTGAGGCAGAGTATCCATTGGAAGAGTAAATATTGCAAGCCATTTGTTACAGATGATATACAGTGATGGTAAATTGAAATTGAATAACATCAAATGTTTCTTTTTGCAATCTTGTGTCTTTGGTATTTGGATTTGTAGACAGCCATACGTCTGTAGTGTGAATGCAAATTTTGGAAAGTAGAGAAACCTTCTTACATCACAAAAGGTGCCACCTCCCACACAAATAAAACAAAAATCCATAAAAATAAAAGTTAAATGCACTGAGAAGCTGGAAAATAAACACACAACAGAAGGGAAAACACGAGGCAAAAAATCGGAAGACCCAGAAAAAGCGGAGAAGCACCCAGAAGAAAGCTCGAAAAACCCAGAAAGGATATGCAGTCGGAATCTGAATCCGCTGGCTGGAAAATCGAGGCACCCAAAAATATCTGACGACAACCCATTTGAGATCTCGAAAAACCCACCAAGAATTTGAAATCAGAAAAAATTTCGAGTTCAATAAATAGGGTTTCGAGCAAAAACGGCCCTGGCTGCAAAAAAATGTTAATTGGCAGCCATGAATAGAGATTTTTTGCAGAAAATTCCGACAAAGACCCAGAAAAAATCCGGTTGACCTAGAAAAATCCGACGAAGACCCAAAAGAGATCTCAAAAAACCTAGAAGGAATCTAAAATCAGAATAAAATTCCAACAATATGAAATTTGAGGCACGGAAATCGAGGTACCCATAAATTCTGATGCCGACCAAGTTGAGATATCAAAAAACCCACAAAGAATCTGCAATCAAAAGAAAATTCCAACTTGAATTGAAGGGTCAAAACCCTAGTCGAAAATGCAGAAACCTTAGCGCCTATGGACGAACCAAAACTTGATGCAGAAAAAAAACAAATTGCTGCAAACAGATTTTTGAACACACTCGGAGCAAAAAAGCTTCAAAAATCTTGAACTAATAATTTCAAAAAAGAAATTAAAAATTTTCGAAGAGGCCAAGAATTTGCTCTGATACCATATTACAAAGTAATTGGCAAAATACTTGTTTATATTAACAGAGATCAATAGATCAATATATACAAATGAATAGACGATGTTTCCTTAGGAAACGATCATGAAGAATAGAAACTTTCTATTCTTAGTGACAACTAACTAAATATTAGAAACATTCTAATATTTACAATACATACTAATAGATTAACCATTAAATAATAACAGACAATAACAGATACTATCTATTATCATAATAAAACAGGAGCCGACATAGAGCACGAGTCAACGTGAGCTAACAAGACTACAAGTATTTGCCATATAGCTATTTGCAGCTCGATGCAAAACTCAAAAGATATTCATACTTTATATATTCTTGTCGGTGTTCTTTTAATTCCTTTATGTAGACTTTGCAGTATACACAATGGGGTGAATTCTATTAGATCCTTGAGAGTCGGGAATTTTCTATGATATACATTTTCTTTCTACATTCTTGCGAGTATGTATATATTCGTATTCTCGTTAATATAATCTATATTCACATTCTCATATAGATAATCTATAATCACATTCTCATATATATAATTTGTAATGTCGCCAATTCCAGACCTAAGAATCAATAAAAGATTTAAGAAGTTTTAATTAAATATTGAAACTTATTCATGAGAACATAATCACATCACCGTGGCTAAATACATCAATAGCGAATTATAACATTGACATGGGATTATGAAAGAAAACAGAGATTCATAATCCAAATTAGTCGACATCTTATACGGAGATGCAAATGGTCAAAGCAGTCTATTTACAAGTCAGCATAAATAACAGAGGGTGCGATGAGAGGGACAACAATTAGAAGACAAGGATTGAACATGAAATGGTAACAGCAAATGTATACCATACGATGATCAAATAATCAGAGAGGCAATTGGTTAATCCTTCCAATCAATAAGGAAGGAATAATTAGAAGTGGTATCAGTTATTTATCAAGCATCGGTAGCACAGTGTATAAGATATGTTAACAACTACATTCCAAAGCAGCTATTGACTATGGTTTAGTGAGAACAAGTATTCATGAAGATACCTAATCGATGTTGTATAAGATGGTGAGATTAGTGTACCGATTATGAGGATAATGACTTACATCTAATCATTGTTGTGAATAGGCATGAGCTATGCAGCGATTACAAGACAAGTTAATACTAAATGGTATTATTATGAAGAGAACTATTCAGAGTCATGTCCCATTACTCATGAAGAGGTGTAACCTTTCTGATTACAAGCTATAACAAGGGAATTGATATCATTCATTCCATCATCAAATACATATTACCTCTTTTCTTCTTATCCTCTTCGATATGCTCTGTTTAGAGCCAACAGCCTAATCGGCTTTACTGGTGCAAGTATGAACAGCACATATCAGAGACGGCATCCAAGCGATCGCACAGTTCAGATTGTATATCAGATACAGCATCCATTGAAATGCAAGTATTCATAGATAACCAGAGACAACACTAATCGCTTCAAGTGATTACTTTCCCACTGCATAATATCATTGATATATCAGATATCGCAGTATTGCTATAAGCAATAGATGTCGATTGCATGTTTCCACTGTAAATCAGAGATAGCATTATCAATCTATCACTGCAAGTGATAGAATTCATCTTTCACATTGTATAGATCCATCGCATATCAAACATATTGTATGCATCATAATCGTATATCCGACATTACAATTATCAGATAATTGTCATTGTGCATATGTTTTCCATTGAATATATAACAGAGATCACATCTATATTCCTTCATCTTCCATTACTTGCTTAATTCATATTCATTTGATGTAGTAAATAGGGGAGATTGGAATAATAGTCCCAGCATACCTTCATAGCCAAAAAGGGTACATTACATAATCACATAGAATAAATTGCAAAAGGATTTGCAGTGTTGAAAGATTCAACTTGTTGGTTTGGACAATTGCCTTCAATATACACCTATTTTGAGATTTTCTATATATTACTAAAGTATATTAAAAATGTGGCATCTCCGAGTACCCCGGTCTCCTATTTTGAAAAATAGACATGCTGGTACTGATACAAGTCTCCAGAGTCTCCAAGTACCCCAGTCTCAGTGCAACATTGCGCTATAGATTCAAAATAGCTAAAAATACCTCAATCAGGGAGAAAACAATGGTATGAAATATAAAAAATAGCATGTAAAAGGAAACACATTAATCATTATCACCACTATATTACCATATAAAATTTGGAAAAAAACAAGCAGAAAGCAAATAGATGAATCTGCAAATATCACAAAAATTCTTAAGAACTTTTGCACAATAATAAAGATCAGAAAGAGATACCAAAGAATTTGTGCTCATATGGCAAGGCTATAGTGTTCTCACATTGAAAATTCAATTGACATCTAAGTGCTGGAGACCATGGTACAAGCGGCAGGCCCATAGTTGGGCCTTAGCAGATGTGTGAGAGATGTATGCCATTATATGTCTTGTGCTGGGCATTATCATCTCTATTGCACTACAAGGTGTAGGGCCTCATACCAAACCCTAGCCAAATAATCTAAAAAGTTAAGATCAGAAAGAGATGAAGGGAATACAGATTTACTATCATTAGAGCAAATTTTGCAAAAAACTTATATGCATTATAAATTACAATATCTTTCTCATTTAACTGTACTAAAAGACCATATTAAAGAAGCAGAGTGCAGCCTCCTAGGGACTCCAAGAAACAGCTACCACTATTTTCTTGTTACATTCAAGACTTCTGTGATTTACTACGGATCCCATAGATATCCCTAAAGCCACTAATAAACGGAAAAGAAAAAAATATTGCTTCAACCATACAAACAGCTCAACTAATACTAACAAATTTTGGAAAATTATAGTTGTAGACTCCATCTTTAGTGAGAGATCTTCAACTTTTGAATTCCCAACCCTTAGCTTCTGTGACCCGTGAGCATAAGTCAGTGAGTATCAGAACTAAAGTGATGGTAACTTCAGGATCTTAGCACTTGAAATCCCTTCCCAGTGGCTAATTTTCTCTCAAAATCCTTTTGTTGGATCTCAATGCCACATAGGCACTCATGGATGTGTAAACACACACAAGTATGTTACCACAAATAATCTAAAACCTTGTCTGCTTTGATGTTTCAAGTAATTTAACCAGCAAAAGATTCCATCAATTTTTCAAGCAACAAAATAATTTTTCACTGTTTAAAATTGTACTATCAATTATAATTTCTAAATACACTGCCCATTATATTGAAGCAATTAACCCATTACCAAACTTTTGTTATCAATCAACTATCAACATCAGAACATCTATACATAGTGACTAATTACTAATGTAGTGATCCTACATGGACCAGTCTATTCAGATATTGCTAGTATGCTTTAGTGGTATATTGCTCAAATAATTATTGGTATACATTCTTTAAATGTGTCACAGGAGTCGTACAACAGAGTTCCGAATGGAAGCTCGAGAGCATATGTACTTTTACTGTCTTGTAGCAATATCTTGCTAAGCCCAAATAGCTAAGTTACTGATGCGCTCCTGGAAGACTGGATGCGGAAGCGCAGGCGCAGGGAGGCGGAAGCAGAGGCAGAGGCACTGTGGATGCCTTTCCTGGGCACCTCCCGTGCGCATCCGAAGGAACCATGTACGGGCGATGACCCACTCTTTGTCCTCCCTTTTCCAGCGTGCAGAAAAACTCTCTTAATCCAATGACGTGGCCATTTTCCAGGAATTTAGCTGGTGGAATTCCACTGTCTTTCAATTCATATTTGATTTGCATGTGATTCTCATTTTGGCGGAAGCGAAGGAGAATCTATCTCTTCACATCACTTTCTACCGACAGTTGACGATTTGATTTCTGTCGATAGCGGTGAACTCTTTGACGTGACTGTCAAGAAGTGGAGAAATCTGATTCCATCTCCTTCCAATTCTGTTTAGAGTTGCACAAAGCTTTTTATTTAACGAAAATACGAAAATTGAATTTTGCTTTGCTTGTCTATTCTCAAGAGTCTACGAGATTTTGTAGAATCAAGTTATTCTTAGTTGTTGAAATGGTAGACAAGAACTTTCAGGAGGATTCTATTTTCAGTTAATAATTTTTTTTTTTAAATATTCAGTAAGTTGAGAGGCTGTATTAATTAAATTAAAATAAATATTAAAAAAGTTATTATATAATATCTTATTGTTGAGTAAGGAAGCGGGCTTTCTAAAAAAATAAAAAAATAAAATCAGAGTTGTTTGAGATATTTTAGGATATATATATATATATAAACGCATCCAAAACCCAAAAAACAATTCACACACACATCCACACCCAAGTCGGCAACTTAGCCAAATAGTATCGATGCTCAGGTCTCTTTTTTCTTTTTCCTTACAGAGAATTTATGTTTTATAGTCACAACCTTAGTTCCAAAACTCACAAAGAACTTCCAAAGCTCACATAACTTGTTTGAAGCTATTCACATGAAGAAGCGCAACAAATTGACACAAAAGAGTCTCAATAACCTGGTCTTCATGGAATACAACCTTCTCCTTCACGCAATTATGGTGGAGACATAGCTAGTCATTAGCCAATTGACTTGGATTGTATTAGCTGAGGACCCCATGTTTACATAAAAACAAGGTGACACAGATATGGCTGCCTTTCAAGACCCCAAAAATAGATACAGCTAGATACGGCTATTTTATATTAAAGTAATATTGTAATAATTTAGTTTATAATGGTCAATTGAGTCTTTATGATAGAATTTAGGAAGATTCTTTTATTGCTTTAGTTAAGTTCTTATCCTTTGTTTTATTAGTTGTCACTCTTACCCTTTACATATAAAGCTTTTGTAAACTCTTATTTAAGAAGTCTTCACTCCTGAGTTTATATCGAATATCTTTGCAATCAATTTGTGTTCCACTTTTTGGAATATGGTATCAAAGCCATCAACATAAATTTCTTGTGAATGATGAATGCATGGAGATCTACGGACTGCTGCTCGCAGTGACAACTTGCATGCTTGTAACACAGAACATGCCAAAGGAGCATTGTACGCAACAGTATGGTACCATATGGAATTATAAAGATTCGTACATTAAACATTTTGTGAGTTTTCACACACACACACACAGAGCGAGGGAGAGATTTCTATAAGTTGAGGAACAGCAAATATAACAATAACAATATAACATGACAATTTTAAAATTATGTTAGATTACATTTTCTGAACCCTGCATGGCAACCACTTTCCAAAAAGAAATTGTTTCTTTGTACTTCTCACAAAATGATTTGTACTAGACCATGGAAAATGCACCTTTTATTTTTTGCAGCTGACATTAAAAACTGACTTCAATATCATATCAAGAATTTTGAGGTTTGATGCTTTTTTGAACAACAAAATGAGAAATCCAAATTATTGCTGTTTATTCACTATTACACAACTTGCATCATTTAATATGAATCTGAACCATGAAATATCCATTGCTCTTATAAATTTATAATACAATTGTTGCTATCACTGCAGTCAGATTAAATTAATTATCTTGTAGTGTTGTCAGGATATAATTATTGCTGCTGTTATAATGCTATCATCTTATACTGCCATTATAATATTGTCATCTTATAACGCTGTCATACTATATTTAAGACCTTAAATATTATGAACAATCATTTTTAAATCATTAAAATTGCTTTTCAACGGGGGACACCTTGCTGTCCCTGAGATGGTCAAGGGACATCCTCGACTTCCTCGGGGACAGCCAGACGTCCACAATTTTGGTGGTGTGGTTCCACATTTGCCCAATTGGGGGGAGAGGGACAGGGGAAGTGCCTGCAACACCTCAAGGAACAGGGACGACTGTTTGAGGGGTCGGAATTAATCCCCATGTAACATAGTGTAGTGTCAAAAATTGCACCCCATGTAATTCATCATTACATAATGTTCCTACCTTAGCCGAAAAACCAAAATTCCACGTAAGCCTCCATGTCCCTCCATTCACTTTGTCATTTTCCCATCTAAATTCTTGGCCACATGCCATGTTTGATTCATGACACGTGCACACCACGACCTCTTCCCACTGACCACCAACATGGAGAATTATCCAACCAACTTGAAACTCCATTTTTTTACTTCATTTGGCCTTCTTGGACATTTTCTTTACTCTCTTGGCATTCTTGGATCTCTTATTGGCAATTCTCGGTTTTCCGCAACTCTCTTCATCATCTTGGACAACTCTCAAAATGTTGCAGCTTCACCATCTCGCCTTTCATACCATTGAGCTTAGGCTTTGTGCCGTCCAAGGGGAATTCACTTGTCTCACTTTGTTTCCTTTTGTTTGAGCATATCGTAATATCTCGATCATATTCATGCTATTTACTTTATTATCGTTCATTGTCTATCGTCTATCATATATCTATCACCAAATTATCTATCTATCTAACTACTATGGGGATGGAAATACCAAACAAGGACTTGACTGATACAAGTCTCCAAAAAGCCGCAACATTTTTCCCTTCTTGTTTGTGTGCAAGTTTAGAAGAGGAAGGAGTGGTAGCTCTTGGGATTCTTCTACCTCCTCCTTGTAAGCTCTATCTTCTCCCTTATTTTCTATTGTTATAATCATTTTCATAGCATAGTTGTACTCTTTATTTCTCGTTCTTAGACTAGTTGCATTTTCTATTTAGTTAATTTAGTGTCTTGAACTATTATGTGTTGTACTTTGTAACCTGTTTGTACAGGACGTATGTGCACCACCCTGTTGTCATGTATCCACACTGGCATCTAGGACAGTGAGATCACAAAGCCAAGCAATTAGTCTTGACAGTTTCCCTTCCTATTTCTAGTAATCAAAACATTTGTATTTGTTAGTATTAAAGTTATTTCAGTTTCTTTAATTTACCTTTCATTCCTTTAAATCTTAAAGTTACATTTTGTCGATTGGTCTTCTTGATCACCCTAGCTCACCAAAGCGCTAGAAGAAGTGAAGTGGCGTTGGGTCGATTTGTCCCATAAGATTCAATAAATCTCGAGCGCAGCGAATTCCCTTGTCCGCATTTATGTGAACTCGATGTGAAGCTAGATCTTCTATATCATTTTCGTTTTCGAGTGATAACCCATTTGTCAATATGGTGACCATCACTCCCATATCCCCACCAAATCAAAGGATGTGTAACACGGTGATATCGTTTACCCCTCTTGATGCCCCCTACAATGTAGAACCTTCTCCTTTGTATATCCCAGTGCAAATCAATTGGAATTTCGTAAAAAGCGTGATGGTTGATCCTACGCGTCAAGTGGATGTCATAACAGAGGAGGTACTCTTCATGAATGGGCTACATTGTGCATGATACGAGTATTCAACAACCATTAAAACTCATCATGGGTTATTGCTTCCTCCTTTGGGGTCAACTTTCTTGATGGTCCTAGTGAGAACCAAGGCAATTTCTACAACTTTTGTCATTAATACTAAGACCAACCTCTTCCAAGTCAAGCTAGGTATCCCCTAGCTAGTTTCCATGGGAGTGATCCCACGAGGATATTGTGCATATGATCCAAGACACCAACTATCAGTCCCTAGTATCTTGTGGAGGCTTGTTATTGGAACACTTCTGGCCAACTTCAATAGGGCCCTTACATCCCCGACAGGATGTGTCATTCCTTGCTAATAATAAGTACAAAGTCAAGGAACTCTTTCAAATTTATAGCACCTATTCCCCCTCCCATGCTTGTTCCTCCGTCTCAACCTTCTCCTACAGTTCGACATGTTTTTTCCTCTTTCCCTCTTAGTTAGGGGCACAAGGTAAAGATGAACCTTAGGGGAAGCCTTCGTGTATGCTAAGGACTTCACAGCCTCTGGTGATGCCTTATTATCTGACATTTGCACCTAGCACAAACAACAGAAAGCCACCCATGCTGCCCAAGTCTAAGGTCTACCGTCCATTCGTGCTCCCAATCCTAGAGAACATCCCTTGCCCTGCTGTTTACAATAAGGGTAAGAGGTCACCCAAGCTTCTCTATCTCTTTTGGCACCTATTCGTCAGTCTCTAAGGATGCCCTATATTCCTCCTACCGCTCACAAAGCAAAAAGAGGAAGTGCACCCATGGTTGAGCATGTTGTTGCCCCATCAATAACATCTCCTACTTCATCAGTAGGGCCCTCTTCCTTCTAGATCACAATATTGACAGCCTCTCCCATGGAGCAAAATGTTACTGAACCTCCGTCGACCTCTCATCCTAGACTGAACCTTCGTCAGAACCAACTTGTGAATGAGTGTCAGTGTTGTCGGCAAGATATGACCTTGGAATGTGAGGCCGCCACAAAGGCAAAGCACAAATACTCAATCATGTGTTTGTCTCTCCCACTCCTGTTCCAACTCTCATTTCAACTCATGTTTCAATTCTTACCACATCAATTCCTCATCCAGCTACATCATTTGTTTCACTTCCTATTGCTCCAAGAGTGACTATCAAGTCTCGCGCTAAATGAGTCCAAGCATTCATTTCCTATCACCAAGAACCTCCATTGATCACCTCACATCCCAATATCCCATCAATCCATAAACCTATAAGCATTTGCATGCACAAATAGTGCCAAGTGTGCTTATGTCTACCCAGCCCGCGCCATATTCTGATCACCATTCCACCTTTCCTAAGGTCCCTAGGCCCACTAGGGTGGATCCAAGGGGATCCCCTCTATCCTTTAAGAAAAATCTTGAACAAGGCCCTATGCCCAAGTTTTGTCATTGCAAGGCCGCTCCATCAAACCCTCTGTCTATTTTCGTGCTCACAGTGGAGCAAGCTCTAGCTTCTAAATTTGTCACCACCCCTTTTGCAGAGGTTAGCGATGTGGCTCCTTCAACCTTGCCTTAGGTTGAATCACCTACATCCTATGAGGCAGGTATGTTTGACTCACTTAAGGAGATTCCGGCATTGACGACGATCTTTAGACGATCCCTCAAACTTGCCTCAATTCAGCTATTGGATGAGAATGTTGAAGCAACTTCATCCTTGGCTTTAGTTGTTAGAGAGGTCCCTGGGGCTACCGTAGCAGCCAATCCACTACAACCTCAACCTCCCTCCCCATATGATCAAGTTTGGGAAGACAATGACCTGTTGGTAGATGATCTATAAGGCGGTTCTTGCTTCTACATTTGTAGATTAGAGCATGTCTATTTGTGTTCCTCGTGCTCGTCTTTAAAGGTCGTGCCCCTCTATAGGACCCAAGTTGCTCTATTGGTACATGGAGAAAGTGTGATATGTCGTAAACTTCCTCTATTTGTTATCATATTTTTCTATATGTCGTGCATCGAATTTTGGCATTCAAGGAGGATGCAAAGTGGGGGGCATTTAGGCCATCCATGTTGACCCGAATTTTTATTTTTTTTGTCTTCATATATGAAAAATCTTTTCACTCGTATGGGTTCTAATGCCGAATACTCAAATCCCCCTGTCTTTGTTTTCTTATCTTGATGTTGTGGATATCATGTGTCACGTGTTGTGGGATGACATTCCATGGAAACATCTCCAATGTCTCTTTTTTTCCTTAGAATGTCTTGTGTCCCCTCTGAGCAACATTGTCCATCTAGGGGGGCTATTATATCTGATTGTCTAAGTTACCAGATGTGCACCCCCTGCCCCTGCATCCTAGTGCGGATGCGTTTGGGTACGGATGCACGAGAGGATGCGTCAAGATGCCCTATAGATGCGTTCAGATGTGCATCTAGTACATCCATCCACATCCACAAGTTGTGGATGTGCATCCACAAAGCATCCAGGCGTACCCAAAAACACCTTTTGAAGGAGATCAAACTCCTTTGCCTTGCTTATGCAATCTACTGAAGTACCAAGTTCAGGAATGTGGTAATAATCACAAAGATATTCTAGAGGACATCAATAATCAATAAGTGGGCCATATAGAAAAAAATTATGTTATGCATCATGACAATCAGTCATTTTAGATGTTGTATACATGGATTTTTTTCGCTCTTAGGCAACATTGTTAGACTATGTCAATCAATCATAGTTTTCATAGTCAATTTGAAGATAGTAATCCTCATTTAGGCCCACATGCTTCCCTCCCATGTACCTAGCCACTTGACATTCTCTGTCTAATTTGTATACCTGAGATCAGACTGTTAAGCGTTCTGTAAAAAACACTTTTTTGTGTCGATAATACATTTGGATGTTATGTTAATCGTAAGTCCAATGGCTTATGTAAGTTGCTCAATTCTACACTTGTTTAGTAAATAGATTGCAGGTGTCCATAAGACTTAACCTTGGAAGAGCCAAGCTCTTGGCAAATGGTAGTTTGTGTATATACAAGCAATAAATTGTAGAACTATCTCTGCATGATGTAAAGTTGAGCTAGAAAAGTAAGATGAGATCATGAGCAGGTGAGTAATTTCATGTACATGTAATTTCATATTATGTGCCATCTCCACTTTTCTAAAGATTTTGATAAAGCCAGGCTCTGCGTATAAACGTTTTATTGTTGGTAAGGCATTGTGATATGTGCTACTATCATCTCCTCTTTTCCTATATTTTTGATTAATTTTGTATATTTCTTTAAAAAAAAATGTGTATATATATATACACATACCCAAACACATCCAAAACCTCCCAAAAAAAAATTTTACGTATCCACATACCAAGTTCTCATACTCACATCCATACTCGGATCCAAACCGGTAACTTAGTTGATAGTCTATATCGCAGGTTTTTCTAAAATTTTACAAAAAATATCTATTTGTCTACCTTTGTGGGAGTCAATCCACCTATCTATCAAATCTTCCGCCCTAAGGTATAGCCATCTAGCTTCGCTATCCAAACCAATATAACTTTCAGCCTATCATATGATTATCTAACCCCACTACCCATACCAACACTGTCAAAACCTCTAGCCCTTTCATATGACTATCTAGCCTTTGCTACTCGTACTAGCATGACCAAAGTCACCCTATCATATGACTATCTAGCCTTTTCGACTTGTATCAACACAAACAAATCACCCCATCATACGGCTATCTAGCACAACATGATTTTCTACCCATACCCGTGTGCCATCAGTGATCAAAATCTTATCATTCTCTCTCTTCCATCTAGCATGCTTGTCTACAGCATGTATGCTAGATGCGATCTGGTAACAGTTCAAGGCTTTCCCCTGTAGCAACCTCATGCAAGCAAAAGACCCCTCAGGTAAGTTTTCTCTACTTTATAGCTCACATCTTCAATTATGATATGCTTGTGGGGACTAAATGTAGTGCCAAAAATTGCACCCAATGTAATTCTTCATTACATGATGCTCCTTCCTTAGCTGAAAAACAAAGATTCCACGTAAGCTTCCATGTCCCTCCATTCACTTTATCATTTTTTCGTTTGAATTATTGCCAATGCCACTAGTTTAATTCAAGACGTGTGTGCGCCTATCTTGCAAATCTGTAGACGCACAAGTGGTTGTTGGGACATTAGAACTACCACTCCTACAATGTAACACCACTTCCCACCACCCACCAATGTGGGGAATCGTCCAATATTTTCTTCAATCTCTCTTGGCATTTTTTAATCTCTTCTTGGCAATTCTTGGCTTTTGGCAACTCTCTTCATCATCTTGAACATTTCCCACAATGTTGCAGCTTCACCATCTTCATCACCATCTTGCCTTAATCCCATTGAGCTCTGGCTTCATGTCTTTGAAGGGGAGTTCACTTATCTCACATTGTTTCCTTTTGTCTGAGCATATCATAATATCTTGATCATATTCTTGCTATTTACTTTAGTATTGTTTGTTGTTTATCATCTATCAGTTATCTATTAATGGATTATCTATCTATAAGTTTGTTATGGAGGTGGAAACAGCAAAATAGGGACTTGACTGACGCAGGTCTCCAAACAGCCCCAGCATATTTTCCTTCTTGTTTGTGTACAAATTTAGAAAAGGAAGGAGCAAAAGCTCTTGGGATTCTTCAACCTCCTCGTAAGCTCTTTTCTTCTCCCTTATTTTTCATTGTTATAATCATTTTCATAGCATAGCCATATTCTTTATTTCCTGTTCTTAGACTAGTTGCATTCTCCGTTTAGTTAATTTAGTGTCTTGAACTATTGTGTCGGACTTTGTACCTTGTCTATATAGGATGTACACATGTTGCACTGCCATCCTATATCTATGTTGTTGTCCCCAGACTTGTATTGGCGTCCAAAGCAGTGTGCTCACAGAGCTAGGCAAGTATTCTTGATAGTTTTCCTTTTTGTTTCCAATAATCAAAATATTTATATTTGTTAGTATTATCAAGTTATATCAGTTTCCTTAATTTAACTTGAATTCCTTTAAGTCTTAAAGTTCAATTTTGTTGATTAGTCTTCTTAGTCACTCTAGCTCACCAAAGCGCTACTAGAAGTGAGGTGTTGTTGCCTCGATTTGTACCTTCAGATTCCATCAATCTTGAGGATGGTGATTTCCCTTCACACATAGCTGACAAGGAACCCAAGAAAACCATTACTGTTGGTATCAAAGATCGTGGTTTGTATCAGCTTGTTCATATTAGACAAGTTCAAGAGCATTCATTGGCAACCAAGAGTGCAACAAATATCAATACACTATAGAAATCAATGGTATGGGCACCTCAACTTAACCAACCTTTCTCAATTGGCATGAAAGAATTTGGTAGATGGATTACCTAATATACAGTAGCAAATACAAGGTGTTTCTAGAGCTTGCCAACCAGGGAAGCAACACAACTTTTTATTAAGACAAACAAGCCTGAAGAGACTTGAGAGTCCTACAGCTGGGTTATGCAAATGTTTGTGAACCAATGAATACGACATTGATCACTAGAGCCACATACTTCTTTTGTTTGTTGATGATTTGAGTAGGAAAATGTGTTTGTTTTTTTCTTTAAGTCAAACTCATGTGTCTAAAGAATTCCAAAATTTAAAATCATTAGTAGAGAAAGAATCAAGATGTGAAATCATAACTCTTGGATCTAATAATGGAGGTGAAATTTGTTGAAACAAAATCAATATTGTTCTGCTAAACACAGTATAAAACATTGGAAGACAAGACCCTATACTCCATAGCAGAATGGATCAGTTAACCAAAGGAACTGTACAATTACAAATATGGTTTGGTATATGTTGGAGAACAAGAGTGTTCCAAAGAAGTTTTAAGCTAAGGCTTTTTACGTTGTGGTTTACCTGTCAACAAGTCTTCAACAAAAGCAATGAAGGAAAAGACCCTAGAGGAATCTCGATCTGGGAGGAAACCAAAAGTGACTCATCTAAAGGTCTTTGGTTCTACTGGATATGTCTGGATTCCAAATGCAAAGAGAACCAAGTTGCACTCAAAGAGTAAGAAGTTAATGCTTATAGGGTACAATGAAAATCACAAAGCCTATAGGCAGATTGATATTAACACAGACCACTTGACTCTCAACAAGGATGTCTTGATTGAGCTCATAAAATCTTACACAACCAAATCCAGAAACAAACAATATAATAAGCAAGTTGTGGTTATATATCAATCTAAATATGCCAAGGTTTTGCTCGATAAGTTTAGAATGGTAGATTACAAAATCTTGAGTACACCAATGGATAAAGGGCTAAAGCTTTCAGCTAAAACAGACTCGGAAATAATAAATGGATCAACATTCAGGCCACTAGTTAGCAACATTGTCTATCCAACAGCCACTAGACCTGATTTAAGCTAAGTTGTGAGTTTCATTTCAAGATTCATGACAACCAATTTTACAAGACTCAGGCTCAGACTTAGACTCAAAAAGCTGAGTTTTTCCTAAGACTGAATGCCCAAACTTGGAAAAAACTCGGCAAATTGGAAAACCCAAGAAATTATGAGATTTTTAAGGATTCAAAACTTGTTGCATGCACCCTTTATTAAATAAACCTTTAAGATGCAGTAATCTCATCAAAAGGAAGCTACTTTGAATACATACACAAGTATACATTGATCACATAAGTATAAAAGCAAATTTTAGCTTAATGAAATAACCCGTTAGATATATAAATGTTAATGTATTGGTAGCTTCGAGAGAGATTTCTGGTTACTTGCTATAATGTCATGGATCCTACTTATGTTTGGCATCGAGGTTTCTATGTTGTGTATCACATATTTGGCATCGTGTGTTAGAGGCCTTGTGTCTACATGGCACCGTGACTGCTTGGCTTTATGTCTACATAGCATCGTGACCGTTTGGCATCATTATTACTTGGTGTTATGATTACTTGGCACCGTGTGTGGTATCTCTTGTCTTCATGGACTCACTATGCATAGTTGTCGACAGTTCACAGTATTAATTGCCGTAAATGCTTTGAATGGTATCCGTTATGATTGTAACGACTATCTCTTTGTGTTCCTCTGTGGAAACCTTCAGTTACTGGGAAGTCTATTCGACTTACGCTCACGACAAGAGAAGTGTCTTGAGATGATATATGTGATATATCGTTTTGTATTCTTAGGGTTGTTCGTGTGTATTACTCTCTGATTGAAGATAGTATCGCAGCGGGTGTATTCTTGAAGATGTGTGAAAAGCTTTCAGCCTTACTGTGTATTGCTCAACCAATGAGCCGAGCCCTTATTGTGTATTGCTCAACCAGTGAGCCGAGCCTCTGCCGTATTGCTCAATCAGTGAGCTGTGTCTCTTTGTGCTTGTTCACTACTTAGCTGTGTCTTCATGTGTGCATTTGATCAGTGAGCTCCTAACGTTGTTATCTTTCATTCTCATGAGATTCTTCACATATTGTATTTCATGCTTTGAATATAAATAAAGAGGTACTTTTAGTGGGCTGGGTTGTTTCCCTCCTCCAAGAGGGTTTTTCCCAAGGTAATTGGAGCGTGTTCTCTCTTTTGTCCTATCTTGTTTTGTATATCTTTTTGGTTCAGTTTTCAACAATAAATAGTGTCAAATGTCTACAAAACTCGTGGAATATAAAATCTGTGGCATCGAGAGTTCCAAACAAATATCAAAACAAAAGCCAGAAATCTATTGTTCAAGCCTCGGAGGAGCCTATATTACTTGGCACCTAAGGAAGTTGTTTCTTCTACTCTGGTCTGTTTACTTGAATTGATACTTGACATTCGGAAGTCTCCAAGAGTTAGCTCTTTGTCATCCTTCTCCACTGTTTTTGGTTTCATCCAAATTTAGCTTCAGCCATGTAGGCAGAGCAATGTGATATTGAAGACTCTGATCCAGACCTTTTGGTACTTCTTTCTTCTTGAATATTCTCCCCAAGAACTACTTGATTTAGTGCTTCCTATTACATACTCTCCTCTTTCTATTGTTTCTCACTACTAAATTAATCAATACTTTGTAGCATGATACTTATAACATCAACAACTAAACTACTATTACCACTCATGATATTATTGGTAAAATGAAAACTACTATTTCCTATATGCTCATTCAAAAGAGCTCCTTATATAGAGAACATCAGGTGCTTCAAAAGAAACTTAAACGAAACACACAAATACTTAAATATATTGTCTCAAAACCAACCATTTTAAGTAACTTCTCAATGAATGTTTCAATCATAACACAATGTATGAAGCAAAACAAATAATCATAGACAATATCTATAAATGCCTGCTCATTTTGCTTCCCTTCTCTGAATCCAGCAAATAAAGTAGAAAAAAACTTCACCTGTAAAAGAAGAAGCCAAAATTTTTCGCTGCTATGACAAGGGCAGACTCATCTGGAGAAGCAGCCTGATATGTTATTTTCTCGGGCACTTCATCACCTTCAGGTAAAACTGTATGACATATTGCAAGGCATCTAAAGAATTCCTGTGGGCAGTGAAGTGCATCCCTGTATTAGTACTTTGAAAGAAAGTTACAGTGAAATTTAAGACTGCATTAACAAGCTAGAAAAGTACAAACACAGTTCCTTGAAAGTTCAAATATGTAGTTCCCAAAACAGAATGCATAAAATGGCGCCCATAGACAAAGAATAATTTTATCAAATTTGTAAGAATTTGTTACAGCCATTATAAGCTTTGACTACTCAAACTGCAAAAAAATGTATAATGAACATTTTCATGTATGGCTGACACCAAAATCAAAATTATAATGAGCTTAACTTTTTGCATTGTTTCAGTATTACTATTCATTGTTCAATCTCAAAGAAAATCAAAATGAGCAGCAATGAGGGTGGTAGTAGCAAAGATGAATTAGAAATGGGAGATTAAAATAGAGGTCAAAGTGTTAAGGCTAGTAGTGGGCAGCAACCGGACTTGTTTAAGTGTCCTTCAAAAATCATGAGTAAATATGCAAAGGGCTCTTTCAATATGATCGAGATTTCATCCTCCTACACTTACCTCGGGGTTAAGTTCTATGGGCCTCGCTTCAGTCTAAGACCTGCTATGCAGCCCCGTGTCAACAAGGGGTTAGGTTCCCTAGCTCTGCTTGAGAGACAGTGTTTCAGACACCACTTTCAGGACATCAGGTCCAAGTTGTCCCTCCTGGATTCCTTAGTCAGGCCAATTGTGCTCTACGGCTCTGTGGTGTGGGGGCCCTCTCTCCTCGAGTCTGATTGGACTTCGGTTGAGAGAGTTCAGATCCTCCTTCGGTGCCTTATCAGATGCCACCGATCTCCTCCTCATAGCATTTTTCTGGCTGAGTTTGGGGCACATCCTTTCAAGCTTGCGGCTATCTTCAATCTGATCTGGTTCCTTCACCACCTCAACAGCTTCGCTGATTATGTTGATGGTCGTCAAAGATATCCCTATCTGGCCTACTGCTCTTCTATGGCGATCATGTGCTCCGACCCTTCTGGTAGAGCCCATTGCTGGTACGCCCAAGTTTCTGCCTTGCTGGGATCCATTGGGATTTCAATTGATCGCCTACCCCCCTTTCAATTCTCTCTGGATGCTCCTGCCCATCTCCTCCCTCCTCAGCAAGAGTTGAATGGGCACGTCAGGCTTGACATCTACAGATAGTATATTATCACGACATGGAGCAACCCTCCTAGGGGTCTCTGTCTGAGGATGGCCCTCTATGCAAAGCACTATATGGTGATTCAGGATGGGGTCATTGCATGCCCTCCATACTTAGCTCGCCACTGGAGTCATGCTCTTCGTATCACTTTGGGATCCTTTAGTGTTGGTTCCCACCGGCTTCGCATCCAAACTGATCATCACATTGACAGAGCTGACTGGACCTGTCGTCTTTGCACCTTGCTGGAGGCCGAGAACGAGACACACTTCATCTTCTGTTGCCCCATTTACTACGAGGTCAGAGGAAGGTTCCACTGCTTGTTCAGAGAGTGCAGATCCCTCTCCTCCTTCAAATACACTGATCAGCGGTGTCTTGCTCTTTATTTAAAGGAGACCACGCAGCTTTGTGATTCCACCCTCCAGCTTCAGTTCCCGTCGAGCCAGTGCTCCAACTAGCTTATCGCATCCTTTTTCACTTCGGTGTCCCCGGCCCAAGGTACGAAGCGTCCTCTTGGTCCTCCTTCCGGTCACACCAAGACTGTGAGACCCCGTAGAGGCCACACTCGGCAGCAGCACTCCATCTCCAGAGTCACTCAGCGATGATCTGGGGGTCTTGCTTGTTCTCGCCCCAAACTGTACCCTTCGGTGTTGGATTACTTCTCGCCTAGTTAGGGCATTCTGTCGCTCTTTCCGGTTCTCCTGCTTTCCGCTTCTTGTGTTGTTTGGTTCTTTCCCCGGCCACCGTTTGGTGTTCCTATTGTTGGCGATTGCCTTTTGTATCCTTCCAGTCCCTTAGACCCATTTAGCGGTCTCTTGTTGGACATTAATAATTTATATTATCTTCTCCAATATGTTACACCTAGGGGTCAAAAGAAAAAAAACAATTAGGGGGGATTAGAGTGTGGGATTGTCATGTTTCTTTGGATGACTTTAGGGGCAGCTATACAAAGGTGATGTCTTAGTTATTTAGTATTGTATGCCATCGGGTTATAGCTTGTCCAGATTTAACTGAAGAGGAGAGAATAGAGTGTCATAGATTGCACATGGAAGTTGAAACGGGGAAACAAAGTTTGGCAATGCCAGCACCTTCTTTTTCAGTACACAATCATCTAGGCCTATGTCATCCACTATTGATAGTAGTCCTATTGAAACAAGAGGAAAGAGGAAGGTGAGTGGTGGTGAGAAGGGACAAACAACTGAAAGTATGTTTAATGCACAAACACGGGAAGCTACAAAGACATCCATTGCTAAATTCTTTTTTGCTAATGGTATCCCATTTCATGTGGCATGTTCCTCTTATTTCAAACAAATGGTGAAAGATATAGCCACTATGAGTCCCTCATCCATACCCCTTGGTGATCATAAGTTGTGAACTACTCTCCTAGACAAAGAGTACTCCAAGGTTATTATGTTGTTGGACAATATGAGACAAACTTGGGTGACAACAAGTTGCTCTATTGTGATGGATTGGTGGACTGATGTTAGACATCGATCACTCATCAATATCATCGTCACATCCTCTATTGGTTCTTATTTTCTGAAAGTCGTGGATTGTTCAGGGAAACGTAAGGATGCAGAGTTCTAGTTCACTATTTTGAGAGATACTTTATAGGAGATTGGGCCCACTTTTGTTGTAAAGGTGATCACAGATTCAGCATGCATGTGCAAAACAACTGGTTTGATGGTGAAGGGTGTTTACAGGGACATCTTTTGGACCCCTTGTGTTCGTGCATTGAAAGATATAGGGAAGATAGATTGGGTGAAGCAAGTAGTGTTAGAAGCTAGAAAGGTTCAAATGTTCATTTGCAACCACCACACGTCACTTGCTCTTTTTAGGTCTTTTCAAAGGAGCTCCAACTAAGACAAGGTATGCCAATTACTTCATTTTATTAAAGTAATAAATTATTGTTACATGTGTTTTCCAATTACATTTTGCCTTAAAATTATATATATTATAGGTATGCCACTTACTACATCTTGATGGAGAGGATGTTTGAGGTGCATGAGCCTCTACAATTGGTGGCAGTGAATCCAAAGCAGACCCGATGGCCTAATTCTAGCTCTCCTAAAAGAAAATTGGTCAAGCAAAAAATCCTTGATGACAATTGCTAAACCACAATGACGTAAGTTGCTATTAGTCATTAGATTGCTGATTTTCATATTAAATTTCTGATCATAAATGTATAATCTTTTTGTTTGCATTTGTAGATATCTCTGCTCAATCATCTCACCCATTGTAGATGTCATTAGATATGCTGATACACACTCTCCTAGTCTTGGAGAAATATATGAGACATTTGACAGTAGGCTTGGAAAGATAAAAATGACAATTTCAGCTAAGGATCCTACTTTGGGGTTATATGAGCAGCATATTAGGCACATTGTGACGTAGGAATACCTCACTTCATATGGCAGCATATGCTCTAAGTCCCAAATGGTATGTAGAAATGGATGGAAGGGTGCCTCCTTGTGATGATCCAAAGTTATTAGATGGGTTTACACAAGCCATTGATAGGATGTTTCCATAGGGGGAGGCTTTCATACTTCGCACACAATTCCTTGACTTTACAAAACTTCATGGCCCGACATTGAGTAAACCACAGGTGAGGTTGGATAGTCATATTGGTACCAAAAGATCCTCTTGGATGGTGAACATGGCATGGGAAGGATACATCACAGTTGAAGGTGCTTGCCTCTCACCTCCTTGCACAAGTTGCCAGTTCCTCTACTACAGAGAAGAATTGGTCTACATATGCCTTTATCCACTCCCTCAAGAGGAATAGACTTACCTCTAGATGAGCAAAGAAGCTAATGGTTGTGCATAGTGCTCTTCAATTCTAAGATTGTCAGGCTCCAAAGTATCATCAAACTCCAACTTTACAATGGGATGTTGATCTTGAAAATGTGGCCGAGGTTGATGAGGAAGAGACACTACTAGGATTCTTTGGGGTTTTGTTGGGTGAGGATGCACTTGCAGTGGAGCATGGCAGTGGCAATGACTCAAATGACTTTGATTTTGATGCAATTTTGGCATATGTGGAATAGGAGCAGCAGTGTGCTTTGTTTTTCTGTAATTAGATTTTTATATTGAGCATGAAAATATATGACAGCACTTTAGCCTTTGGGCATTTTGTATGTTACTTTTTTAATATCACATGCATATGGACAATGAATTCCGAATTGTGAATGCATATTGAGTATTGAATCAGTTCACTATTTACTTTTAGTATTGAAACAATTAAATGTTGTATGTTAAGGTTCTATGGTGTTTACATGGCATGCTTAATCCATATTTTCAAATGAATGTAATGTAAAATGCAAATTTCCCTATATTTTATATAGTCGTCCCCAAGCTTGCCAAAATATTTTGCCATCCCAGAAACTTGTCCCCCTGTCCCCTGTCATCCTCGTCCCAAAATCTTGGGGTAACACTAAATTTTCTATAATGGATTTGCCATTTCCTTGCAGCAGTAACTCTAAGCCTGCACTAAGCGCATTACCTAGCTTACCTTGTGGTTCTCTCTGATCATCACAATCCAATTGGAGGAAACTAAACTTTTCTATAAGGTCTAAACTCCCATTTACTAGTTTCTCACTGCATGAAAGCATGAAGACTTGTACTAGCAAAACTTGGATCTTGATGTATTACATATTCTTTCTTCACTTATCATCCTAAGCTAGGAGTTTTTCTGTGAATGGATGGCTGCTCTCTAAAGCTGAGATTCATCACCTATCTTTCCAAAACATTATTGGTCTTACAAGCTTGTGTTGTAATGGAGCTATTGTGTACATTGCATCCTTATGACGTAGTACAAGGCAGGAGGATCCAATTAAGGACTGTCCAAACTTGCAGCCAAACACCAACAATGCGGAATAACACAACAAGATAATGTTTCAACAGAATTTTCATTAACATGCCCGGCTGTAAGGCCTTCCGGGCTAGGGCCAAATACAATCACAAAGTATTTCTGCAATCTCCCAACTAGTCCAGCTCTGATACAAATCAGCAACTGATGGAAACACTAAGGCAAATCTAATCTTGAGCTCGCAAGCCTCCAAGCAATCTCCTTGTCTCCAAGCATGCAAACCACTAGCTCTGCTATTACAGCTATCAGATAAACAATCTGATCTTCAAGATCTTGTGGGATCCAAATCTATCCTTCTATCTGCACACTGACTTACTCTCCTCTCCCAATCTGTTGCCTAAACAACTACCCAAGCACCCCTTAAATACATTTCCTCAACCACAAGTCAGCTGGAAGAAATAATTAACTCCTAAGCCAAGTCGGCTTCTATTACAAACAAATATTAAATGCAACAATAGTCGGCTCTCAAATAGCCTTACAAACAATTGATTCTCCATGTCGGCCTCTAGATCTACATAGGAGAATACAACAAAAGCTACCAACAATAAATGCACCAAGTCGGCCAACCAAAACTTCAAGAACTCCAGTCGGCAAACTAGAACTACCGAGCACTAGTCAAACAACCGAGCACGCCAAGCATCGCTGAGAACAAGTTCCACTGAGCGCCAAAGGTTTCACCGAGTTCCTTCAGCGACCGAGCTTCCTTCAATAACCGAGATGGTCGGTTAAAGCTGCAACCGAGTAACACAAAACCAATTCAACACACCACCATGCAGATTTGTCAAGTACCCTAGAATGCCCCTGCATCACCTTATATATTTGATTACATATTTCTTCTCTTGACTACAATACTCGTCATGTGTTTTCCCCATCACTATTCTTGGAAGCTTCATTGACCTTGTATCGCATCTACACTTTAGATTGCACATTTATCTTAACCTTTTGACAAGGACACAAGTGGCAAGGCTTCCTTTCAATGTTTTATGACAGTCAATAGGATTGTTCTGCATATTGCCTCGCTGTCATGATAACATGTATCCTTGTGCATATTACTAAAGGTACTCTTTATGACTATGTCTATTCATTGCCCAACATATTTTCAAATCTCCATTTTCTTCTAATAGTGAATATTACTTTCAAATAGTGAGAAAAACTCTTCAAGAACAGTCAATCACTCTTTTCATAGAATAGTCATTCACCTACGGGACAGTCTTTTAATCTTCAATTCAATCATTTGATCATTGATAAGATAAACCTTCAAAACATAAATATCTCTTGAGCAGTGCAATTAACTTTGAAAGAAAGGTGAAACCCTATCTAGAGCAGTGCAATAAACTTTTTAAGACAGTGGATACTATTTATGAACAAAACCGTGATATCTCTGCCCCTCAAGAACAAGTGAATAGATCTGACCTATCAATCTAAGAGCATTGTCTGTATCTTAGAAAAACAAGGTAATTTTTTAACACTAAAATGCTAAAACCCCCTAGAAAGGTAAATGGAGAGAGTTGTCATTATAAATTCAGCATATTGCATTCAATTTATAAATTTCAGCTGCTTTTAGTTTGTTTTGAGTCATTTAAATAGCCATCTCACTGCTCTCCCCAAAGTTGTAGAAAAAATTGCCATCCCTAATACTTCATTGGCCACATCTCCCTGCACCACGTAGTCAGAAAAACATTGGAAGAGGCATCGAGTCAAATGGTTATTTCCAAGAAATTAGGTGTATGGAAGGCTTCACATTCAAAGAGGGCCCAAAAGGTCAAACTCAAGACATTGGTCTTGGATGACAGTTGGTGGTCTCGTGTGCAAATATGTATTGGATTTCACTAAGCCTATCATGACTATGCTCCGATTTGTTGATACAGATGCACCTTGTTTGGGGGATGTCTATGATGGCATGGACACAATGGTAGAGAAGGTAAAAATTGCGATACAAAAACATGAGAATGACCCCATAAAATTTGAAACCTTATGCAATAAGCTGGAAACAATCATTCATCATCACTGGGAAAAGATGACCACCGCATTGCACCTCCTTGCATATGCCCTATCTCCGAGGTACTATAGCAAGGAAGTACTTTCTATGCCAAGGAGATTAGCATCATATACAGATGAAGAAGTTGCTAATGGGTACAAGAAAGCTTTTGAAAGACTCTTCACAGATGAAGAAGTGCAGCAAAACGTTAGGATAGAATTTGGCTTGTTTACCTCAGGAAGAAATCATAGTCCAACAGCTATTAATGACCAAAACAACATGGAAGCTATCACATGGTGGTACCTCCATGGTCAACCATTTGAGTATCTACAACCTCTTGCAACCAAGATCCTCTCACAAGTAAGGTTTTTTGGTTTCTTTTACCACTTGTATTCTACAATTTAGTACTTAACAATCTTTAACTTACTTTGCATTTTTATTTTTAAATTTGTGAACATTGTCCAGGTTACAAGTTCTTCTGCTAGTGAATGGAATTGTAGTACACACTCCTTTATCCACTCCGTGAAGCATAACCGGTTGGGTTCAAAAAAAGCTGAAGAATTTATATTCATTACAACTTATGTCTTGTGTCACGTAAGGATCCAAACTACAAGGATGGGGCAGCAAAGCTTGGGATGTAGCCCACGAGTGTGCCAACTTGGATGCAACCGTTGAGGATCTTACTAGACTCATTACAGATTATGATGTTGATGATTACATCCCGACACATGGTGCATCTAGTGCAAGTGGAAACGCTTTAGGTTCAAATGATCTTGAACTTGCAGCAGTTGAAGATGAAAATGATTTTCTTGGTAATCCTTATGATTCTGATTACTGAATCCTGATTGATCAATCATGAACTACATTCTGATTTTGTAATTGTAATGATTTTCTGATTTTCATTGGAATCGTGAACAATATATGATATGGCTTATTTGAATATTTGTGAACTATAAATTGGTATTTAATATTTATCTTGATCAATGATGAAGTATCATACTATCAAATGATTTAATTTTGTATATTTCTTGCATTTTTTTTGTGTATATATAGATATATATATATAAACGTACCCAAATGCACCCAAAACCCAAAAAAAAAAAATTTACGCATACGCATATCGGGTTCTCCTTCCTGCATCCGCATCCACACCTAAACCGGTGGCTTAGGAAATAAACTTAAAGTCGCATGTGACTTATACTTCAACGTTATATTTCATGTATATATTCTACTGATGAGAATAAGACTAACTTGAAGAGAAAGATGGGGCGTTAAATGTTAATACTCATGTATATTATGAGGTCATAAACCATAAAAGCGTTAAAATATTGACACTAAAAAACAAAAAAAATTGAGTTTGGCCAATTTTGAGCATCAAGCCTTGCTAGGACTCGATAAGTCCAACGACTCTCGCCTAGACTCGGTCTAGTCCGAGCCCGGGTCTCCAGCTCACAACTCGCCAAGTCTCAGCAAGTCTTGGCGAGTCTCAGAACTATGGTATTGCATTCCCAAAGTTCAATGTAATCTAGTAATAAGAGTAAGGGCATTTTGAGAATCTAATGAACTTCAATGATAAAAATCAAATTTATGTCCAGTCATAGCATCATAAACTGTGCAAATAATCCTGAGATGATACATGCTCATTCCCAGTGCAGGGATTATAATTGCCAAACAGAATCAAGTTTACAGAGAGGAAATTTTAAATTACAATAATTGCACAAGTCAGGAAAGAAGCTATACTAAAGTGAATCACAAACTTTGAAGAGACAATAGAAAGATTTAAAAGCACAAAAAAAATGAAAGGGAGCTCTTCTTATCAGGACTTTAATATATTACCAGGCTGCAAACTCCACCGTAGCTTTGTGTGTCCTGCCTCACTGAGGCTCAATGAAATTTAGTAATAGAAGGTAGGGGCATTTCAAGAATCTCACTCATGAGTTTTGATTAGAAAAATTGAAGTTATGTACAGTGGTGTCATCATGATAAACTGTGGTCAACTATCCCATTACTTTACTAGCAAAGAATGGAGATATAAGCTGGCTACTTTGGAACCAATGAAAACCACTATTTTATGGACCATAGTATGACTAAATCAAAGAAGGGAATCATGCAACAAAACAGAAATTGTGAATCGTGACCCATTTATTTTAATTTCATTCTTGGCTGCTGCAAATATACATGTGCCTCCTAAAGCTCCTCAATCTGCAGCCATGTGCGATCCTTCGACAATCTGAAAGTGCTTTTTGATTCAGCTGTGTGTGTTTTTTGCATCAAGTCATTAAAAATTTATAAAAACATTTAAACAAACGATACCTTAAAATGGTGTTCCAGAAGCTATGAAAGATTACTTCAGAACTTTGCAAATATTCAAGCTTCCTGTGTTAAGTAACAAGGTCAATTATCCAGACATAAAGTTACCCAGTTACAAATTGACATCTCAATTTTGAATGACCATTCATAACAGGAAATATAATTGAGAATACAATGAATAATTTCCCTCTATGACATTTGAAATTTCTTATGTTATCCAGTTTCCAAAGCTGAACTCTCTCCGTCATGAAAAAACTAATATCAAGAATTTGTTTCTTGGTCCAGCTAAAGCACTAAGTCTGGCAGGTAACTAGAGTCACTCATTGTAGATCATGCATTCTAGTAAGAATCAGAGGTAGCATTTGTACAATGTCTGAAAGCTTCCTTGGTTAAGTCCAAGTGCTTCCTGAGTCAAATAGCATCTTTTCTATGTTATAGATGAAGGCTTGGAGAATTTAGCAAGGCTATAAATGAAGGCTTAAGGAATCTATGTCACAGTTGCCATCAAAAAACTTATAGGCTGTGTCAGTTAGTTCAACAAATTTCATGCATGAAATTTGAAATTGGGCAAACTTCAAACATTTCCATAAAATTCGTTGAAATTCCACTTGTTCGTATAGAGACATGGGTGTGTGCAATGGGTATGCCAAAGAGGTATGGGAGGTCAAATAAGGAAGATTTTGTTCTATTTTTTTGTATACATCTGTGTAGATGTGGTCAATTCGTGGCTTAATAAAAAAGACACACACACATCCCCTCTATCTCTATTTGTCCCTCCCCCTATTACATGTCTTTACCACCTCCTGTATCTCTCATTCTTTCTCCCTACACCCCTATCTTCCAATCTCTCCCTCTCTTTCTCTATCTATGTATCATTATCTTTATATATTTCTCTCTCTTACTTTATCTCTTCCTCCGTCTCTCCTAATGTCTCTACCTCTCTCTATTACTTTTCTGTCACCTCTCTCTCTCTCTCTCTCTCTCTCTCTCTCTCTCTCTCTCTCCATATCCTCTATATCCTTCTCTTTATCTCTATCCCTATCATTCTCTATCTCTCTATATCCACATCTCCCTCTCATTTGCTCTTCTCCCTACATCTCTCCTCCTCTATATCTTTATCTCTATGCCCCTCTCCTCTATATCTCTTTCTATTTAATCTCTCTCTTTCCCAACTCTACCTACATATCTCATTAATATAAAATATAACATCAAAATAGCTTATTAGTTTTCTTTCTCTTACTAATTAAAATCAAGTTTAAAATCACATCTCTAAAATTCCCTAAAAGTAATAAAACATATAAAAGGAAAAACAATATTCTATACACTTTCATTATATGCATTGAAAAAAATTAATCGACAATATACGCTTAACAGATTGCTTCCACAGAAAATAATTTTTTTCTCCATGATCATATATTGATTTTTCTTGCATCCAACCTCCACATGAACCTTCGAAGTAGAGTGTGCGCCAATGGACCCCTTCCCCCTATATTACACTATTTCTTGACAGAAGAACACGGTATTGTATGGATCAGAAGACGTGCCCTGAAACATCTTTCTGTCACGTCTATTTATAAATAAATATTGTCAAGCTATTTCGTTCTCCACACAACACTTCTATTTTATTACACCAATACTGTACGATTGGTTGGTTCTCTTATCAAGATAAAGATATTAGTAATATAGATAGAAGGAAATGTAATATATTAAATAAAATATACATATAGAAACCAAAAATGTCAATTGTGTCTCTGAAAACAATAGACATTTTACATTTTACAATTTTTAGACAAGGATAATGAAGTTTGAAATAAGTGTGTCGAGGGAGGACAGGGAAGTGGTTGACAAACAGCGGCAAATGCTTCTTGCCTCCACTTCCACTTCCATCTGCGTGCAATAATAGGATCCACCAGAGACCATCCCTTCAGTAACTCGGCAGTCTCGTCCCTCAAGCCTGGTTTGAAATTACCGCCAGTTTCGGTAGCCATAGCAGGAAAAGATGGTTTGTATGAGAGAGGGGTGATGTTTTATGAGCATCTGAGGAGTTACGGAAAGGAAGCGGAATTGATGGTGGAGGAAGATCGAATCTACGCTTTCCACATTTTCTGTCCTCAATTTGAAGGCACTCTGCGTCGTGTACACCGTATTTCCAATTTTGTTGATGAACACTAAATATAAAATTTTTTACTTTGATCTTCTGATTTCTCTTTTAGAATTGCTTGCAGAGGTTCAAATTTGTGACCAGATTTTCTGAACGGAGGAGAATAAATGCACTCCAAGCCCCTGGAACTACTCTGGACCTTACTTTTCACATAAAGCTTCCAAAATTTGAAGGCACTATTGTGTCTTCTCCACTGTATTTCTAAATTCGTTGATGAACGCTAAATATCCTTTTACTTCTGATCTTCTGATGTCTCTTTTAGAATTGCTCCCACAGGATCAAATTTTCTGTCAGATTTTCTGAATGGAAGAGGATAAATGTGAACTAATTCGGACCTTACTTTCTAAGTTCTTTGATGAACACTAATTTTTTTTTACTTCTGATCTTCGGAGTTCTCTTTTAGAGGCTCAAATATTCTGTCAGATCTTCTGAATGGGAGAGGATAAATGCACTCCAAGCTCCCTGGAACTATTCCGGACCTTGCCTTAGAGTTATATATTATATATTTGGAAGCATGTACGAGGCACATTAACTTTTTCAGAAAATGATGCAAAGAGATGTGATCTAACGGACTGCGACTGTTCATCATTTTCAGATTGACAAGAAAATTGAAATGTTAGTAGAGGTTGGAAGATTTGACCTACCCGATTTTGTTGCTATTCATTTACTTTTGATGTACAGAAGACGGCGTAAGTAGACGTTGCCAGGAAACCAACAGCTACGATATATTTGATGGTAGTCCATAGCTCTCAGTAGTTATTAACCATTGTTCCTCAAAATTAGCTGATCAGTTTCATAAAAAAAAATGCCTCCAGCATAAATCTTATCAAAAAGTATTTTTTAGGGTTTCCAACTGTTTTTTCTATGAAATGTTTCTCGACTTCACTTACAACAGTGAGTCTGACTGCTTAAAAAAGTGTGGCAGTTGATTGTTTGAGGGAGGCACAAAAGAAGCTGAGCCAAATTTCTGTCATACCACATAACTCTATTCCTTTCCATCACATCACACAATTACATATATTTCAAAATAAATAATTTACATATGGCGAATGTAATGCCAAATTTTGTGTCGAATTTTTAACTTTGCCAAACTTCATCCAAATTTTATGGTTACCAAACTCAAATTCTAATTCAAATGTTTTGACTTACTTATAGGTATGGGACAGAAAACCCAGTTGGTCCCAGGCAATTCCTAAGCATGCAATTTTTCTAAGTTGCCAATGCGTCCACAGGCATACTAGATGAGGAAGCAAATGCCTATGGAGTCGGATCTGGGGGCAGATGCCCTATGGATGCCACCCAGAAGCCACCACAGGCATTCGGATGTGAGTAGATGCCTGCCACAGGCATCCACTCGCATCTGGATGCCTGTGGTGGCTTCCAAGTGGCACCCACAGGGCATCCGAGCGCTTCTAGACGCCTCCACGGGCATATGCCCATAAAAACGCATTTTTTCACTTTTTCGCCACTTGACTTTTAAAAAAAACATGTGCTAATAACCAGTTTTTAATCTCTTTTTTGCTCCAAAACCTAAAACGGCCCTAAAAGAGGCCATTCAACCATTCTTCATCTCATTTTGTTTGCAGCTAGACTCTCTTCTCATTTGGTCTCCATTTTGTCATTTTGAAGGCAAAGTGATTATTTTCGAAGAGGATCATTCGTAGGGCAAGAGATAGCTTCCACAAAGGAGTTTTAAGCATTTAAGGTAAGCATTTGATCCCATTCACGAGTCCTTAATGAATTTTTTTGAGATTTTGATGAATTTCTAAAAAAATTCAAGTTTGTGAAAAAAAATTTGAAGTTTTTTTCTTTTTTTTAATAAATAAAGAAACAAATTTAGCTATCTAATTTTAGCTAAGTTACCGATTCGGGTTCGGGGACGGATTTGGGTACGAGAACCCAGTTCGTGGATTCGTGGATTTTTTTTTTCCCCTATTTTGGGTTCGTAGGGGATACGTGTATATATATATATATATATATATATATATATATATATATATATACAAGAAAATAAGAGAAATATACATAATTTCAGAATTTCTAAAGCATTTCAATGCTTCATACTATGAATCTAGCCTCATTCATTGATCAATGCTCATAAACATATGTCATAGACTCATACTCATAAACAAATTAAATACTTGATCATCCATTCACATTGCCATAAAACGAAAATGTAGGTAGCATACTATAGTTCAATAAAGACTAAAGTTTGAAACATGAAATCAGAAATATAGTTCAATGTTCATTGTTCATCAATCATCAAATAGATTATTAAAATAATCAGTATCAACGGGGTCTTCAGCGGCTGCGAGTGTAAGATCAACACCATCAGTAGAGCCCAAATCGGTTCCACTAGCACTACTGGGTACCATGTCATCTACATTTTCATCATCCACATCAAGCAATGTGGCTCGAGCAAGATCCTGAATGGTCATCTCCAAGTCAGCAGACTCGGGTGCTACATCCCATAGCATCTCTGGGCCTTTCTTGTATCTCGGATCTTTTCGTGACAAAAGGCGCAAATTGTTGTGTACGTAAACCAAGTCCTCTGCTTTTTTTGCCGCCAACCGGTTACGCTTTACAGAGTGGATAAAGGAGTAAGTACTCCAATTCCGCTCAGCAGCAGAAGAGCTTGCAACCTACAATAACAAATAGTATAAAGTTTAAACTATAAATACAAGATAAATTAAAATAATAAATTCAAGAGTGTTAGTGGCCCAAAAAAATAAAAAGAAATCTGAAATATTAAAAACTTACTTGTGACAATATTTTAATTGCAAGGGGTTGGAGGTATTTGAATTCTTGCCCATGGAGGTACCACCATTTGATTGCATTTATTCTACCCCTGTCTTCTTCAGCAATGTCATCAAGCTCTTGTCCTGAGACGAATGACCCAAATTCACTTCTAACATGTGCCCCCAATTCTGAATCACGGAACATTTTACCCAAGGCCTTCTTACACCCATTGGATACCTCAGCATCTCTAAATGGTGCCACTCTCCCTGGAATAGAAAGTACTTCTGAGCTATAATATCTAGGAGATAGGGCATATGCAAGTAGGTGCAAGGATGTAGTCATCTTGTTCCACCGATGGTGCACAATTGATTCAATCTTTTTGTAGAAGATGTCATCAGGATCATTCTCTTTCCTTTGTATGACCTAGGATATCAAATGGTGTTCATGTAATTTATCTTTATGTAAATTTAAAATTACTAAATTATGAACTTACGTAAATTTAATGTTTATAAACTTGTAAGTTGTAACTTACCATTTTCATTTTCTCCAGCATGGTGTCCATGCCATCATAGACATCCCCCAAGCAAGGCTCATCGGTGTCAGCAAACCGAAGCATAGACATGACAGGTTCGGTGAATTCCAATAAATAATCCGCAAGAGCCCAATAATCATCATCGAGTATTGTAGCCTTCACCTTTTGAGCCCTCTCTGTATTGGATTGCTTCCAAATACTCCATTGGTTGCTAATAACCATTTGACACAATGCTTCCTTGACCCTCACAAGTCGTCGAAGCACGATTATGTGGGATGCAAATCGGGTTTCAGCCACCTAAACACATGTCAATAGTGAGTTAATAACACATTTAAAATATGTAAAACATGAAATAGAACTCTAAATGATAAATGAAACTAAATAAATTAAAGTTTAAATTTACCTTCAATAATTCCAAGTGTGAGAAACTTCTGAAAATTGCTTGTGACATATGGTGATTTGTCACAAACATTTGAATCTCCTTAGCCTCATCATATATTTTTTTCACCCATTCTATTTGGGTGCCAATTGCTTTCAGAATGAGATTGAGGGAGTGGACGGTGCATGGTGTCCAGAAGATGTGATCATATCTAGCCTCTATCAAAAGACCAGCAGCCCTGCAATTTTTTGCATTGTCCGTAATTACTTGGACAACATTGTCACTACCCACTAACTCTATGCCATCAATGAGAATTTGAGCAATAAACTCTGCATCTTTTTTTTCCCCTCCACAGTCAACTGCCTTCAAAAACATTGCACCCTTGGGGGATACAGCAATTACATTGATTAGAGGACGGTTTTTGCAATCTTTCCAGCCATCAGAAACAATAGATACACCCGTTTGAACCCAAGAATCTCTTATTGGTTTTAATCGGTTATCTACATTTCTCCTCTCATTATTCAATAAGGTGGTGCGCAACTTTTCATATCCAGGGTATTGGTATCCGGAAGGTGCTGCATTAACTGCTTGAACCATCTCCCTCCAATAGGGTGATCTCACTAAGTTGAATGAAAGACCATTCCCAAAGAGGCAACGTCCCATTTTTTCATCAGCAATATCCCTTAACTCATTTTGAAATGCCTTGTCTAATGGGCCTCTCTTGCGGGGGGTGATTTCTGGTTGATTCACATCTTCATCTTCTGAAGAAGGCATAGGCAGGAAGGGATGTCTAGAGGTTGTTTGAGTGGGTGGTGATGTTGTTTGTTGTATCCCGGTATTGCCACCTTGTTTCCCTTTTGCACATAGTTTGTCTGCATCTGCTTGTTCTTTCCTTAGTGCAGCTATTTGTCTAGGTGGTAACCCCTTCTTGTCTTTTCCCACACACATATTGATCCCCTTACCTAAAGGGCCTAAAAAATGAAGTTTTACTCGATAGTAGGAGCTCCTATATTGTGTATTGCAAAAATTACATGTCCAAACAAACCCCCCACCTCCAGGACATTGAGCAGCTCTACTAGTGTATTTCCACAAAGGAGATTGTTTATCAATTTTGAAGGTTTGAGACCCCTCAGCCCTTGAGCCTTGACTACTCATTGCTGATTTTGATAGATGCAATCTATAATAAAATGGAAAAAAAACATACTTCAAACTTCTACAAAAACATGAAAGTTTGGAAAAAAAATTTAAAAACAATCCAAATGCTTACTTGAAACTTCTACAAAATCAATCTCAAATGCATACCTTAAACACTTGAATGAGTTAAATCTCTTTTGTGGATCCTATCTAGCACTCCACAGCTGAAACTCTTCACCTCTCTTCAAGCTTGCAAAATGGGAGAGCAAAACACAACAACAAAATGAAAGAGCAAAGTGAGTGCAAATGGGGTTTGGAAGCAAGTATAAGGGACGGATTAGGGTTCCCAATTGAAAAAACAATAAAAAAATGTTATTTTTTAAAGTTTTGACCCCACCAAAGACCCATAGCTCCGCGGGCCCGTCCGGGTCCGAGCTGGGTCCTTGCGTGGTCCGCCCGGATCCGCCCGGGTCTGGACAGGGTCCGGAATTGGCCCTGTGGGTCCGGTCGGGTCCACAGGGCCAATTCCGGACCCTGTCCGGACCCAGCTCGGAACCGCACGCAGATCCGGATCCGGTGCGCACCCGGACCCGGTCCAAGCCTCCAGGGTGCGAACCCTGCAACTTAGAATTTTAGTAGTTTTGTATCATTTTTTGCACTTATGTTCATAGTTTTTTTTCTAATTTAAATTTATTTAATTTCTTATTATAGCAAGAAATTAGATTGTATTGTGCAAGAATGGCCACCACCGGTAGTCAAAGTTCAGTTGGAGGGCAAGGAACCGATAATTTCAAAATAAAAGTAGGATCTCCTTTATGGGGACATACCACAAAAGTATCACAGGTTTCAAGAGGTGGCTCATATCTTTGGAAGTGTAATTATTGTCAAAGTAACAAAGGCAAACCATTCAATAGATCATATTCCCAAGTCAAACTTCATTTTATGGGCCTTGTTGATAAAGGATTTGCAATGTGCAAAGGCACAAGTGGGAAGGGGATGTCTAATGCACAAATAGTTTCATTTGTAAAAAAACAAGAAGCTGCTGATAATTTGGTTAAAAGATCCAAAAAAAGTTTTTATCAACCTCCATCCGGAAAGAACAAAATGCAATTACCCACTGAACCAATTGTATCCTCCAAACATCCATTCTTGTAAGTACCTGTACCGGGAGAGGAAGAGGAAGAAGTAGAAATTACCGCCTGGAAAAGAGGCCCATTAGACAACGAATTTAAAATGGAGGCAAGAGAGCTTGTTGATGAAGCCATTGCACATTGCCTCTATGCCAACGGTCTTCCTTTCAACTTGGTAATATCACCATATTGGAAGGAAATGGTGCAAGCTATCAATAAAGCACCAGCTGATTACATAAGCCCCGGGTATGAAAAGGTGTGTACCACTCTATTGCACAAAGAGAGGACTTCTATAGAGTTCTTCAACCAATTAAAGATTCTTGGAAAACTTTGGGTATAACTAGTGTCTGATGGATGGAAAGATACCTGTTAAGGTTTAGGATCATTGCAAATGTAATAGCACTATCTCATTGTATGTGTTTTCCAAATACAACAATCTCTTGCATTTATATTGAGAATCAGCCAAGAAGAGACATGTCCCTTCACAGGACATGTCTATTCATTATTATGTAATTAATATAATGATAACTATGATTATATATACATACATATATATAATATCTCTTTAGTATTATATTAATTTCTCTAATATTTACATAATAATAGTATATGTATATATATATATATATATATATATATATACACACACACACACACACACATATCATATATACTAAATATATATATACATATCTTCACTAGTATTGACTCATAGTGTTTATCTGACTAAAGCTACAAAACAACAACACTCCCTCTTAGCCAGGGAAGATTAAACATATGATTAGGATAAGAAGATATCATTTACTGTGTATACCAGAGATATGGTCCGACTAGGAATATCAAGTCGCATGATATTCACCTAAACTCATAGATTCATAAGACCATGATCTCATGATATTAGGAGTAATAGACATAGAATATCAAGTCACATGATATTCAACATGTATTCAGAGTACTGGCCTACTAACATCAAGTCTCATGATGTCCACCAGGTACTCAACAAATATTTTAGATATTACCTCAATAAGATATCAAAGATATGGTCTAACCAAGAATATCAAGTCTCATGATATTCACCATAACTCAAAAATTTCATAGGTAATGCATCCTTAAAACAAGGTATCACCTATTGTGATCTGTTTCAGTCATCACATGATGTCTATCACAATAGGAGTTCAATGGTCTGTTTAAGGAACTGAATCGACCATGCAAGAAATCATCTATTGTGATCTGTTTAAGCCATCACACGATGTCTATCACAATAGAAGGTCAATGGTATGTTTAAGAAACTGAATCCACTATGCAAGAAATCATCTATTATGATCTGTTTCAGCCATCACACGATGTCTATCACAATAGAAGGTCAAGTTATTGTAAGATCGTCACCTTTCAATAACTCGTACAAATAAAATTGACAATCATTTGGAAGTCATCACTTCCTCATGATTTACACAAGGGTAGGCCCATTAAAATACTCATGATTTATTAGTATAATAATCAATTATATAAATTTTACCTCAGAAGTGTTTCACCTTCAATAGTGAACTCCCTCTCAATCAATATGATCAAGATTGTCACAAGTTGACTGAACCATTTGCTCCCTCTGAAGCTCAAGTTTATCAACTTCTTGACCTCTTTTTGAAATGTCAGACTCCCTTTGCATCTGGTCTCAATCATCAATTTGTTTGCAAGCATCAAGTTCTTACTCCCTGAATGCAATTATCTTGTGCTTCTATCCTTATATTGCTACGTATGTCACACTCTTGTATGAATGAGATATCGTCGGCTGAAAGTATTGTCTTCAATCCTCTGACTTCTAGTTGTGCCACGATCCTGAAGGAGTATGTGCATCAATCGAGACGTGAGATGTTATCTCTCTGCTTCTGCCGACACATTCAAATCCTTCACGTGACATAGCCTTAGTGCACCCATCGCCAATACCTTTCCCTGTGACTCCCAGAATTCATCCAAGGGATTATTGCTGCCAGTGGTTACCCACGCTATGCTGGGCTCATAAACCAATCCACGCTCTGCTTCGAAGCCTTACCCAAATATGTTCCCATCCTTAGGCAATGACGGATATGCTTTCCATTCTCAGTGATAAATGAATGAAAGCCCTTACCACACTTCCCGTCTTCCTTCAGCTATGTCTGCCAACTAATATTAACCGATGTTCTCCGCCAATTCCAAAGGTATGAAAGTCGCCTCCTTCTATCTATTCCTTTATTCACTAGGCCAGGTAATACACTAACGAAAAGATAACTTGACTTCTTACTCTGAAACAATCCACGATCTTCACCTGTTCTTTATTCTTCAAACATGACACTTCTCAGGCTTTCTTAGATTTGCAACCTTGCTCTGATACCATGTTAAGGTTTTAGAATCATTGCAAATGTAATAGCACTATCTCATTGTATGTGTTTTCCAAATGCAACAATCTCTTGCATTTATATTGAGAATCAGCCAAGAAGAGACATGTCCCTTCACAGGACATGTCTATTCATTATTATGTAATTAATATAATGATAACTATGATTATATATACATACATATATATAATATCTCTTTAGTATTATATTAATTTCTCTAATATTTACATAATAATAGTATATATATACACACACGCATCATATATACTAAATATATATATACATATCTTCACTAGTATTGACTCATAGTGTTTATCTGACTAAAGCTACAAAACAACAACAATACCAAAAACCAATCATCGATTAATGTGATTGCAATGTCCCCCAAAGGGGCAATGTTTGTGAGGGTTGTTGATTGTGAAGAGCAGGTGAAAGATTCACACTTCATTTCTAGAATTCTCATTGAGGCCATAGAGATGGTGGGTAGTGAGAATGTGATCAAGATGGTTACAGACAATGCCAAAAATTGTAGAGGTGCAAATGCTTTGGTTGAGGGTCGGTATGACCACATTTTTTGGACACCATGCACTGTACACTCCCTTAACTTGATCATGCAACAAATTGGCACTCAAATAGATTGGGTGAAGCAAATTTACCAAGAGGGGGACGAGATACAAATGTTTGTGACAAACCACCAGATGTCACAAACCATATTTAGATCATTCTCCAAATTGGAGTTGCTGAAGGTAAATTGTAATTAGTAAATTTCATTTATTTATTTAATTTGAATAAATTTTATGTTCATGTTCAATTATCAAATTGTATATAACTTTGTCTTTACTAAACATTTATTGACATATTGTTAACTTGCTTAGGTTGCTGAGACCCGTTTTGCATCTCATACTATTCTTATGAGACAACTTGTCAAGGTGCAAGCGACATTAAGCCAAATGGTTATTTCTAACCAGTGGGGTATATGGAAGGCTTCGAATTCAAAAAGAACCAAAAAGGTCAAGGCTTTGGTCTTGGATGATAGTTGGTGGGCTTGTGTACAATTTGTATTGGATTTCACCGAGCCTATCATGACTATGCTCCGCTTTGCCAATACAGATACACCTTGCTTGGGGGATGTATATGATGGCATGGACACCATGGTTGAGAAGGTAAAAGTTTCCATACAACATGAGAATGACCCCACAGAATGTGAAACCTTATGCAATAAGGTGGAAGCAATCATTCATCACCATTGGGAGAAGATGACTATCCCATTGCACCTCCTTGCATATGCCTTATCTCTGAGGTACTATAGTGAGAAGGTACTTGGTATGCCAAATATTGTTGCACCATGTGCGGATGAAGAAGTTGCTAATAGGTGCTACAAAGCTTTTACAAGACTCTTCCCAAATGATGAAATGCACAAAACAGTGAGGCTAGAATTTGGATTATTTGCTTCGGGTTTAAAAATGTCTCCATTTGCAAAAAAGGACCAATATAAAATGGGAGCTATCACATGGTGGTACATGTATGGTCAACCATACAAGCATCTACAAACTCTTGCAATTAAGATCCTCTCACAAGTTTTTTTTGTTTTTTGTTTACCACTTGTATTCTACAATTTAGTGTTTAACATTCTTTAATTTGTTTTTCATTTGTATGTTTAATTTTGTGAACACTATCCAGGTTGCAAGTTCTTCTGCTGCTGAATGGAATTGGAGTACATGCTCCTATATCCATTTAGTGAAGTGCAACCGGACGGGCTCAAAGAAAGCTGAGCACTTGGTTTACATTCATACCAACTTGCATCTTTTGTCATGTAAGGAGAATCAATACAAGGGTCAACCAAGCTTTGGGATGTAGCCCCTGAGTGTGCAAACTTGGATGCAACACTTCATGATCTTACTACAATCACAGATGATGGTGGTGATGATACCATGACACATGGTGCATCTAGCAGAAGTGGAACCGTTTTTTATTCAAATGATCTTGAACTTGCAATAGTTGGAGATGATGAGAATGTGGATTTTCTTGAGAATCCTTATGATTCTGAACCTGATTAGTGAATCTTGAATCTTGACTCTTGATTGAAGAACATTGAAGCATGAAATAAGTTTTGATTTTGTAGTTCAAATTGCATTGGAATCTTGAACATGAGTAATTAGTTATTGAACTTCTTCAATTTGAATATTTGTGTCTATGAAGTTTTAAGTTGAACTATCAAATATGAAATATCTTGAATCTTGATCAATGGTAAAGTATCATTATTCTTACTATCAAATGATTTATTTTTGTATATTTCTTGCATTTCTTTGCATATATATAATATATATAATTATAAATAAATAAATAAATAAATATATATATATATATATATATAAACCAAAGTAACGAGAATCAAAATCGGCAAGGCCGAATTGAATCGCGAATCGGCCATGAATCGAAATCGAATCGGCCATGAATCGGCAAATTTAAAACACCCTAGATTTTAACAATTTAAAAAACCGTTGAGCCGATTCAACGGTTCATAAAAAATCGGCCAGAGTGAATTGAATCACCAAACCGGCGATTCTGGCGATTCACTGGCAATTCTCATTTCTATGATATAAATGCATCTGCATCCCCTAATAAACTTTTCAAGCATCCGCGCACCCGATTCTCGCATCTGAATCCGAATCCGAAACCGCACCCGAATCGGCAACTTAGCAATGTTTTATGTCCTAAGCCAAAATAGTTTTATGGTTAAAGAGATGTTTCATAAGAGATTGCCACTCCCCATTCATCATCCAACAAGTTATTTATCATATCAGCTAAAGGATTTCTTTGAGAGCATCATTGACCATATATTTATAAATTAAATGATCTATACAGAAAGGCATATTCTAGAGAGAAAGATAACACATATTTGGATACTCGCAGTCAACAACAAAAATATTGATATTTCTTTGTAAGAGTGCTTTAAAACACGTCTCAATTTTATGCAAGAAATCAATGTCAAAATATCATTACAACCCAGGCATCCTTAGCAAATGAATCTATATAACAAATACCCTTTCAAATTTCTGTATCACCCCAGTAACAAGTCAACCTTGCATATTTCAGGGTCGCACTCATTTCTCCATGCACCAGCCATCAGTCTTGTATCTTCAAAATTGAAACCCTTTTCATGCACAGCTTCAGCTGCTCTTCCAATCTGACACAACAGTTTAACATATAAAGAAAACTTCATAAACATAATTCATAATGCACAACATGCTTCAGCCAATTTGCACTCAAACTGAATGTGCAAGTAGAAAAAGTATAATTTTTCAGACATACAAGAGGAAAGCATCAGAAAACCAACCTCATGAATGTTCACTTGATTGCGTTGGGCTGCTGCTCTCTCAACTTCAGTGACACCCTTTCCATACATCTCACCTCCAATGGAACACTTGAAAAACTCCATACAGTTTCTTGTAAGAGTGCCAGTTTTATCAGAAAATAAATACTCCACCTGTTAAAAACATTATTCACTAATCAACCCATCATATACAGTGCCATATGTCACTAGTAAATTATAAAACAATAAAAACAGCTAAAAGGTTTCTATTTACACAAAGATGTATTTACAATTTAGTGTTTCCACCATCCAAAGCCATAATACCCCTGAGAATTTATTACAATCCTAATAGGAGGAAAAAGTGTAAATAAATTTAAGCAGCATTACACAAAATGGAGCATTAAAACCAAAACTATTATTTAGAAAACAAAAATTGTTACCAATTTAGTAACATACAGTAACATCAAGTTAGTCTGATGCAAACTGGAATGTTTAAGCGGTGCTTCGTTTTCGGGCAGAGTAGTGCTTTTATACTGTAGATGTTTCCACTCTGAAACTTGGCAAGCTTGCTTTAGCATAGAGCATTTTCTAATACAACATTTTGAAAACTTTAACATTTGCATTTTTCTCATGGTCTCCATTCCGAGATGCCTTGACATACCTTTTGATATCCTTATAAATTTTTGAATGCTGATGTATTTGACTAACATGGATATCCTAAATTGTCAGAGATAAGCATCTCTCAATAGTTCCTTGGCTACATTTGTCCCTTGTCTTAATTTCCAGGAGAGTGGAGACAACAGACTACATCTTAGGATTTCACTGAGTCTTGGAATGTTGAGACGGATATACTTATTGATTATCCTAATTTATCGGAGATTAGCATCTCTCTGTAGTACCATGGTTAGGTTGGTGACTTGTCTCCATTTTCAGAAGAGTCAAGACGACTGACTGCATGTATAGGGTCTCCTTAAATCTTGGAATGGAGAGACAGAATTATTCTAGTGATGATGTTTATGAAATATGCAATTACTTTTCACAGTGATGAAAGGATAATTGCTATATGTACTTCAAAACACTAGAGTGTTCCCAATCACTTGGGGATTCCATTCAGAATAAGAAGAGAAAGATGCATCAACAGACTGATTATAAGTAATGATGGATGTTAATATTGAATCATCCAGGTCAATAGACCAAGTTCCATTTAAATACATCCTAGATTCCCATATGAATCTTTCCCAAACATGTAAATCTTTGACACACAAGGGCAATGCAAATGAAATTCTTGAACCTCAGAGAGGCTTAAAGCCATCATCCATGCTCGTCCTGCAATATCCTTAAGTCAGGAGATTAAGATGATACCAAAAAACTGAACACTAAAAGAAGCTTATGACCCCTCAAAATTAGATAGGCTATTCTAATAATTCCGAAGGACATTGGACAACGAGGTTAGAAAATTATAAAGACAGAAATTTTATTAATGCTCATAAATTTGTACAGTGGTCAATGACATTTGAGTGTACACAAATTACAAATGTAAAGCACCTTAATCCTTGATACTATCCTTCCATACTGAAAATGAATCCCCATATCAAAAACCTACCTAATGACTGTTTACTCTTATATTTGATAAAACTTGTAAATAACAAGTAAATGTAAAATACGTGCTGAATAAAGTTACAGAAACGTATCTTTAATCACATTAAGTTCTTATGAAAATAGACCAAAAACGAGCTTCCAAAGCTCAGACCATTTCCCCGAGTACAAAAATCTATATAAAGCACATGACAGTTGCCAAAAAGACAACCATTCATAACTACTAACAACTACCTCAAAGTTGACAAGTCAATAATACATAGTCAGGTACAAGCATTACAAAAACATTTCATGCTAACTATAGGTGACCTGAGTGCAATCTTGCATCCTAACCCTTAGTACTCACCTTCTGTATAAAAAACATGTCCCCATCTTTGAAACCTATATAGGAATGTCTTTAGACAGTAGGAGACCTTTGATGAAGTCTTTGCACCTCTCTATATATTATAGAAGCATCCTTTGAAGGTTGGGAAACTTCCTATATAGATTTCTCAAATATATCATATAAATTAAACTAGGTTTTACCAAGCGCCAATGCAACACGGGGATGCATCCCAGCCAGCATACCCCCGTGTTACCGGGATTGGGGGACGGGTACAGGGCATCCCCCCACTGCCACCCAAGCGACACCCAATGGCCACCAGAACATGGGGTCGGCACGGCATCCCCAAGACAGCGTGAAGACACCCAGGCATCCCTTGACTGTCCCAATGCCGTTTGCACGACCCCTATCAGCGGATGGACCATAAAGTGGGATTTTAAAAAATTGCAAGCTTTTTAATTTTTTTAGGTTCCATTTGAACCCTAATTTGTGGTGGGTCTTGTTGTGACCTTTACACACCATCGCCCCATTGCAAATGGGGACCCCCTCTTTTTGCCTTGGTAGGTAGTAGTTTGCTAGCTTTAGTTGTAGTTTAGTAACATTTTGAGGTCTTGACGGTTGATAAGATAGAGATTTTGGGCAATTTTTCAATTGCAAGTCAAGTCTCCAATACTTAGCTAATTTCCTCAACAACTTTGTGAAGGAGCCCAAGCAAGCCCTCATTTCCGCCCTAAAGTCCAGGGAAAGTGTAAAATCTGTATGCAAGGCAATGAAGATGCTAGAGAGTTATGTGAAATTGAAGGTTGCCTTTGAGCTTGATCTGATTGTCATGACAAATAGCAACTTTCAAACAACCCCCACACAGATTGGAATTAAAAGGTGATTATGTTGATTCGAATGATGAAGTAAAAAACATGAAACCAATGAAATATCGGCAAAATGCAAAATGGTTTAACACTTAACAGAATTTTGAATTTGAACTTGGGATGGGGCCCAAGAGGGGCCTAATTTCCAATCAGATTTTGGGGCCCCAAGACCAAGAGGATGCCCTTTTCCGTGAGATCTGTGGGGCTTTAAAACTTTGAAACCAAGACAAGATGAAGATTGTGTTGCCAAACAAGATGAATGCTTGAGTAAAGAAATTGTATGGATGAAGTTTATTTGCTGTTGGAAAGTTGATAAACTTTGGCAAACACATGATGAGTTGAATCCAAACCTAAAACCAATCTGCGAGCTAATAAGCCAAAAACAAGTCAAAACATGAAAACTTGATAAAACATTGTAGTTTTGCTGGGAATTGAACTTGGGAGGAGTCCAAGCAAGGTCGTATTTCCGACCTCCTTTGGGCTCTGAGCCCAAGCAAGGTCGGACTTCCAACCTGCTTTGGGCTCCAAGCCCAACCTCAAGCTGACTTCCGCCCAGCTTTGGAGAACAATTAGAATGGTGCCTGATGATATTAGACTTTGACATGGTAAAAAAACAAAATGGAGATCTTGTTGGAGTGTTATGAACTCAGAATTTCAAGCAGGTGGAGAAAACCTCTGATCTGATCTTAAACATTTCAAGAAGCAATTTAATGAACAGTCTCAACACTTAAAAGATTTTTAAGTTAATCTCATGGCTCAAGCCCAAGAGAGTGCTAAATTCTGTCCAAGGTTGCTGGCGTGAGCCCAAACACAAGCTTATTTCCAATTAGGTTTGAATGCCAGCCCAAGAACATGTCCATTTCCGCCTTGAGTTGAACTGGAGCCTTCATTGGGCTTTGAGAGGGGCTTCCAACAGTGTCGAGATGGATTTTGAAGTATTTCCTGAGTATGCAGATTCAGCACTTTTGAGCACATATTGGTATTGGCGGCAGAATTTTGGACTTTGCACATTTTTCCTGTTAGGTGGATATTAGAGTTCCTGGGCGCATGGGTGTTATTGGACAGATCTCTAAATTTGAAGAGATTCCTTGATATCTTAGAAATGGTGCCTTTGGGTGCATTTATACTTTATACCATGGAGGAGGAATTTGTGAATCCTGACTCTGAGGAATTCCTTGGCAGTAATGAATTGGCACTCAGGTATGCTTTCTTATCTTGGTGAAGGATTTTTCTCTTGAACACAATTCATGTTTGTTTTGAATTTAGCATTTGAAAAGGCTCACATTAAGCATGACAATAGATTTTTGTTGCCTAGAAGAATTATGTGCATAGTGCAACTCTACAGTCATGGGTGCAAACTAGTTCTTGTTGGGGATTTAATCATTAGAACTTGAAATCCATGTCCTCTACAATTTAGTCCTGATGAACTCATTCTAAGTCCCGTGAAGGAATTTATTAAAAACTCAGCCATTTTTCTATTCCTTCTCGCAACCACGATCCATAATCATTTTGATGTTTTTCCATTCAATTCCCATACTTAACAAATTTGGGTGCACTTCAAAAGATTTCATCAAAATTTCCATGACTTGATCATACTTTATCATTTTTGTGCCCGTTTTGATCATCACTTAGTTCATTTTCTCACATTTTTCAATTTTGGGTGTTCCCAGGGGCATTTTCAGACTTAGTGAAATTTCAAGCTTTTCATGTTTTTTCTGTTTTTGAACATTTCCAGCCTTAGAGATTTCTGCTCATTTCTCCAGAGATGGATGCTATTCCAATTGTCACGCTAGATTTAAAACTCGGTGCTCTTTCATTCTGCTTTTTCAGAGGGGCTTTTAACTCAATACTTTACCCAAATTCATAGTTCTCAATCGGGAAAGACAAAAAAACTAAAACCCCCAAGGGTTGGAAAATAACTCTTCGTTCTAGACATAGCTAAATCCAGTACTTCTCACATGGAACACGAGGAGGCTCGAGAGACTGATGCCAGAACTACCAAGAAAACAAATCCAAAAAGGTCAAGCGGACCAAAAAGTAGCGAGGTCCCCATTTGCAATGGGGCAATGTGTGAAAAGGTCACAACACTACCCTTGTTGAAGTGTATGAGTGCATTGATTCTATGCTTGACCAGATGAGGATTGTGTGAGAAGAGCCCACTTTAGCATTTTAAAATGAGCACACTCAGCCAATCATTCAGCGCAGATGGGACATGTTGAACACTCCCTTGCACATGGTTGCTTATGCAATGAATCCAAAGTGGTACATGCCTATGCCTAATAGAATTACACCGATTCAAGATAATAAGGTGGAGGCATGGTTCTTCAAGTGCACTAATAAGATGTATGATGCTGAAACTGCTGGCAAGATTTGCACTGTGTGGATGAAATTTGCTACTCTTGGGGGTTATTCAGATGCGACAAAGGTGGATATAAAATCTATGGCACGGGAGGACCCAATTTTGTGGTGGAACTGTCATGGACAGGAATCAGAGACTATCACGCTTGCCATTCATTTGCTATCTCAGGTGTCTAGTTCTTCAGCAACAAATAGGCAATGGTCTACTTATAGCTTCATCCACTCTCGTAAGAGGAATATACTTGTCTCTAGGAGAGCAAAGAAGCTAGTGGTTGTACATAGTGCCTTGTGTATCATTGACCACAAGGCACATGTAAAAGGAGAGCCCAGCAGCACAATGGGGTGTAAAGCCAAAGGAGCCATCACAGATTGATGAGGATGAGGATGCAATGGCTTGCAATGCAGGGCTGGTTGGTGTTCGTTTGGTGGATCTTGACCATAAGTAGTCCAGTAGTTCTAGTGATGAGGAGTTTGCCTTAAGAGGTGATTAGAGGCCTTCCTTCACCACATTTTGACATTTTGTACTTTTTCTGATATCATGCTACTCATTGTAATCATCTTTATGATATTTTTGATATAATAGAAAACTTCCATTCGCCGATTCAACAAATTTCATTTGTCAAATTGAAATTTTATTTAATATTCTAATGTCTGATTAGTAATTTGATATTCAATGTTTATTGTTCAATCTCCAAGTATTTGGTATTTGGCATTTTAAGTACTATATGTATGGTATATAGTATATACAGCACCCCCCTCCATCCCCAACCTAGGACCTTTGTCCACCCAATTTGACGTCCCCCTGTCCCTGACGGACGGTGGAACACTGCAAAGTGCTGATATAATATAGAGATTTCTCAAATACATCTTATAATCCACCCCTTCACCAAATGGATGCAACTCTCCATGCTGATTGGACAAGGCAGCAATTAAATATTTTATTTAGTTTCATTTTCAAGCCCAAAATGGGCACCCAACCCAAGGGTGGCCAGCCAAGAAAAACTATGAAACATATTTTTATTATATTCAAAGTGTAAGAGCAGACATAACAGACATAAACCAAAATCAGAAACAGCAGTCAAGGCAAGAAGCAGTTATCATCATAATATAAGAGAAAGTGATCTCCATTAATAACTATGGCAGAGATCAGAAAAAGTTCATGGTAAACAGCTGAGATTGAAATTCATTGTAAGAACAACGATTATACCAGGTAACTGCACCGCTCAATTACACATGTCATCTGATCCTCAAAGGGTGCAATTATTATATTAATCATACACGTACAATAATCAACTATATTAGGGAAGGAAAGGAAGTGCAAGGAGGGGTAGCAGTGAGGCCTCACTAGGTATGCCACCTCAACAGATCGGTTACGGACTGCATGAGGCCAAGGGGGACAAATATTCTGCTCTTGGGCCTAGGGTCAAGTTAAGGGCACCCTATTGCAATCTTCCCTCTGAGACTATATGGGTCAGTTATTGAGGTAACTAAGGAAAGGATCCTCAAGCAGAGAGAAGGATAGTGTGATGAAGGGGAACAATGCACAAGCTCCGCTTTGTACACCACTTCATGAGTATGATTATGACCACATCAGAAGAGAAGGATAGTGTGATAGATGGGAACAATGTATAGGCCCCACTGGGTATGCCACCTCATGAGCGTGATTACGACCACATGAGGCCAAGGGAGGCAGAGTTTCCACTCTGGGGCCTAGGGTTGTGGATAATTAGGGCACCTCATCATGTCTTTCCTAAACACTCATTATGGTTGAGCACATGAGAATTATGTACTATAAGTATTTCTCTCTTAAGTTCTTAACCCTAAAAATGGATATATTACATGTATTGTGATTATATTATAATCTAGTATGGATGCAGGTTTCTCCAAAACAGGCTTATCTTACCTTATTCTTAAGTAAGGATTATATCTCTAACCAAATCTTGCTCTTGGTCTTATTTGGATTTGTGAATTTTGGGCAAAGTATACAATGATCCCAAAAGGGGACATTACAATATACATGGAGAGAGAAAGAGAGAATACAGGCATACCCATGGAAATATTTGGTGTACCCGTATCCAATCATATATCCAAAACAGTAACTAAGAAAATTTTAGTAAGTTATCATCGAAGTGAAAGATTCATTTTCAATCCTCTTAGTCTTGTCAACCATACTTGGGAATGTGATACCTGATTCTTCAGCAAGGTCCTGAACCATAAAGTCAAGTATGTTGGCCACCACTTTAAGTGGGTTCTTCTCCTCACTATGGCCTTTAGGTTTTTCTCTTATGTTAAAACCCCTTTATAAGTGCTATCATATTACTACCACTAGTGAGAAACAAGGAAGAAATTTTGTCAACACCTATAAAAGACAAAGTAAGTCAATGATACTCCCGAAAGACATAAGGTTATATTTTATTGATAAGAATACATATTTTTCTATTCGCTCTTTTATTTGATTATAGGGTGGTTATGATACAAGTTACAACACTTGTTTATAAATACTCACATACAGTAGGCTACATTCAATGTAACATTTCCCGTTACTGTTGAATGTTAGACAAATGACGATTCATGATCTTTCCTATTGTAGTCATATTCCCTGCCCTTTTCTTATTCTAGTAATTTTCCTGAGCATTTTCAAAGAACCCAGACAAACTTTTTATATATTTTCTTGATAAAAAGTGTGATCATAGTTCAAGAACTCAGCTTGGACTTTCCAAGTTGTGGGCCCCCTTCACAGGCTACCAAGTCCAGATGGCATAGGAAGGAAATACCAAAATAGGCTCAAGTAAATTCATGATGATTTTTCATTCACTTGCTCCAGGAATTTATTTTGCAAGGTGAGGATTTTGACTCGGAAAAAAAGAAACAAAAAGAAAATTAGAAAATTGATTCAATCTTGAACTTTAATAATAATAATAAAAAAGTGGAAACACATCTTTCAGCTCTGTTTGCAATTTCTTATCAAGAAATTGTTAACAATTTATTTCATACACATTTAAATAGTGACTTGCACAGACCTGTCCTAGCTCCTCGTTCAGATTCGATGTTCGTGCCAAAGCAGGAGTGTTGCTTTCTTTATGATACATACGTCTATCTTTATTGATGAATTGAGTAGACTGGATAAACTTTATCATCTAGATACCATTAAAAGAGAGAAACAAGTCAATGACAGTAATGCAGTTATAAGAAAATTAGTGTGGCTTCCATGTCAACCATACTCGAATAACAAATAGAATTTTGAACTTAACCTCGCAAGCCATGAAACAAGAATCCTTACCTCAATTGACACATAGAGTGAAATAGGAATAATGGTTGAATATAATGTCACAAGGGTAAATAGAGTAAGAGCAGCAACCTGTGTAGTGATTATAAAATAATTGTTATTTATTCATGTCATAGCACAAAAATGAAGAAATCATGTTTAAAGCACCACAAAATGATGAAAGAATACCACAAATTTATTTTTGGGATTGAACTGGTTCTCAACATCTCCATTAAGACCAAGATAGAAGTATTTCCGATTGATAAAAACTCCACTGCAAGGTCAGAAATTTAAAACGGTTCAATAATGCATCAAAGAAAAATTAAACAAATTATGTTTAATTCACTAATAAATTTATTAGTTATTACCACTATATTGACAAAAATAACATATGAGAAATGTAGAAAGCTGTTGAGAAATGTTTATCCCAATTAATACACCACTGAACAATAAAAAATTAAAATTCTCCAGATTAAATTCTTCAAAGTTCAAAGAACGTTCTTCATGGTCAGGTATAAAAGAAACAAATAAGAACCCAGCATTATCTACCTAGATCACATAAAAGACCTGTACCTTAAACAAGTGAAGTCCTACTGATTGATTGATCTGCATAATATTTCAATTAATGTCCTCAACACACCAAAAATATGATGCAGAATATACTCAAGAAGAATGAGAACAAACCTGCCAATGGCACCAATAAAGCACATTGCGAAAAGGACACCAAAAAGAATCAGTATAAGCTTGTCAAGCTTACGCTCTAAAGTACTTCTTTTTGAAGGAACATTCATGCTATTCATCATAACCTGCAACAATAAACTCACACAGATTACCTAAAATTTTAAAGAATTTTGAAGACAACTACCAAATTGGAAATATCAATATTTATATCAATTAAGTGAACAACAAATAAATTCTGAACATAGAATTAGTCACCATAGATTCTTAGTTCACTTTCGAAATGGAAAATTTTTACCTTTGTTTCATGTCCTGTGAAAATTACAGCACCAACTATGCACTCTGTGTTACGAAGGCTGCATCCCTGTCATGAGACATGAAAATGTTCTGATTTAAATCATGTGAAAGTTCTACAATACATAATGCTCCCATAATTTGCAACGCAAATGCAAGAAACTAGTATGAAAATTTTCCAAGGGTTCTTAAGCTGCCCATCCCACATGATATTAAGGACATAAGAGCAATTGAATGCAAAATCCAGAAATAATTTAGGCACATATGTTTGAGTTATATTTTAAATTGTATTAAGCACAACAAAGTGGGTCAAATATTAAGCAACCCATTTACATTGTTGATGTTCCAAATTTTCAATATCCATAAGATTCATATTGGCAAACAAACAGAAACTATCAATGTATGTGTTCCACACATCTTACCTTTAGGTTATACTGTATGGTCTGGACACTGATCTATTAATTTTTCTCAGATAGACAAAACTAGTACGATGCCTTTGACAAGTTTTTGATTGATGTACATTTTTACTTTGTTTCACTTCAATGGCTTTTACTTACCCATTTTGTTTTGTTTCTGTTCCTCTTTCTCTAAAACAGAATCTACTAGGGAAATTTCGTGCACAAATTTGCTAGATATTCTTCATCAGCTTCATGTTTCATTGACAGGCATTTATTTCCCTCACTTAGCCATCCCTATTTGTGCTCTGATCTTAGAGTTTGTGGTTTAACATCTTCAGGCTTACTCATAGGTTTGCTCTCAGTACCTTACTGCTTAGTGTTCAGTTACTTTCCAAAACAATAGGGTCCATTTTACCTGAGTACCTTTCTAATGATAAGTACTGAATGTAGTTTTGAGTATAATTGAACTGCACTGATCAAGTGTAGGCAATAGCTTATTTTGGCCTCTTAGCTCCAGTAGTTGTAATTTTACTCTTAGCATCCTGCCTATTTATGTACTGTCCATGCATGGCATAGCTAATGGGTCTACCATCATTTGAATCTTCGCCAAGCATTCAAAATTTGCCAGAAAAATGCAGCATGCACAATCTACTAGGGAAATTATCCAGCTTGGCAAAACTAGAGAAATAAAATACTTGTGGCCTCATATTTGCCATTGTAATTTTTGGCATAAGGAACATGATAATGAAGCTTTTCAGGATTACACATCAATTTGTTCATGTTCTTTCTGGATATACCTCCATTTTCTTTGTAACACTGTGATGATTCCTTTTTACTTGTCTTAAGTTCAGTTATAATTAATAGGTCAGTTATAATTAATAGGTCATTATGACTTCTTGAAACTATAGTACGCAGAACACTGCAATCTGTAATAGCTAGATCCTTATGACTTCTTCAAATTCTAGTATGTGTAACACTACGAACAAATAAGGCAATCAAAACATCTCTGGGAATGCTAATGTAAATAATATCCCAAACAATCAACACATCCTACTCTCTTACAACTTCTAACTTGGACAAAAATGAGGCAGCAGATCAAGCTTGAGAACATCATTAACTTCCACACTCAATGACTAACAAATTAATCATGAAAATGGGCACTATATAGGAAAAACAACCCCTTTAAAGCAGTTAATTCAAGGATGTGCCAGCTGCTTGAACTGAAGATAATACAATCGCCATATTAAAAGGGCCTTGCAAAAACATGCCCAACAGCAATTTTTCATGGATTTGGAGTATTTTTCTTGCCTTGGCACTATTAAACTAATATTGTAATATTTAGTATAATAGTCATGTAACTTGCTTTTAAGTCGGTCAGTCAGTTTTTAGTAACTTTCTATTCTTTAAGTTGTTTAGTTAGTTTAGTAACTTTCTATTCTGTCTTTAGTTCTCCATCATTTCTGTTATGGAAAGATCTTCTTGTAATTACTTATTTAAGGAGTATTCCTCTCCTTTGTTTAATATTGAATATGAATTGATTATCATTTCATGTTATCACAGCAACAGTTGGTTTTTGGCTAATTTTCTCATTAAAACTAGTCGTTTTAAGTTTTCTGCCCAATTTTTTTAAAACAAATATCCTGGGGCTCTTTTGTGGATTTTTTTACATAATAAAATGTGTGCTTTTTCCTGAACATTTTGAGTTAATTTTCAGAAAAGTTCTTGCTCGATTTTCAGTTTTTGGCGAATTTTTAAGAACAAATATCATGGCTTCTACAGCTTTTTTCAGATCTACAAAGGGTTTTTTGCAATTTTTTCATCATAAATCATCCAAGTTGCCGGTTCGGATTCGGGGACAGATTCGGGTTCGAGAATCCGGTTCGTGGATTCGTGAAAAAAAAATTTCCAATTATGGATTCGTGTGTATATATATATATATATATATATATATATAAATATATATGTGCATTATATATCCAAAAACATAAGAGAAATATACATAATTCTAAAACTAAATCATTTCATACTATGAATCTATGATGCTTGATCATTGATCAATGCCAAATGCCGAAGTTTTCATAACTAGGTCTTAGGTAGTCTTTGTTGGTGGCTGTTTTCAAGTCCCTAGGTCCGGCAAATTAGGTTTGAGTGATTTTGGCCTATTGGGAAGTCATGTCTGACTAGGATTTGGGCAAGAGCTAAGCTAAGTCTGTCATAGAGATGGGGTCGAAACCAAGTGATTTGTGATAAAAACGAGTTAAAACCCTTTGAGAATCCTTTTGCCAGCTTCAGTTTGACCTTAGAAAGCCATGATGGATTATGGGAGGTAACCTTGCTAAAGGCTTGCTGAAACCTTAACTTTGGCTAAGTCTGACATTTTTCGAAAACCCCCAAAATCTAGAAGTTGCATCTTAACTCCTATGAGGTTGGAACCTATCTCAAACATCCTAGAATGTATTTATACAAATATAACTTAAAGTATAAGTTTGTCAAACTTATACTTAAATGCTCAGTTACTGGTGCGTCCACCTAGCCCTGGGATGCGGGAGTGGATGCGTGCGGGAGCGGATGCCAGAGTGGTGCGCACAGGATGCGTAGTTTGCTGCAGAAAAACCAAGAAAGAACAGAGTTGCTCTCGCCAATCACATCAGTAGCCACCGTGCCACCTCGTCCAACGTGACACCGTTCACCCTACTCTGTTTCAACCTGTTCTGTTTCACCCGGCGTGACACCGTTCGGTGTAAACAACAAGCATTCAGTAACATTTCATTGACTTCGAATGACATTCGATAATATTTGATTCACATTATAATAGACATTAATATTAATAATGATATTAATATAACAATATTAATATTATTATTTATTATTATTTTATCTATATAATATTATATCTGATATAAATTTATAATCAATATTATATATTATATTAATATTAACAATAATTATGTCAAATATTATTATATTGATATATTTATTATTATTATTAATATAATTATATATTATATTAATTTTATCCTCTATCTGATCAAAGCTACTATATATTGTTATTGAATGATCACGGAGATAACTAATATATTATGTCTAACTGATATATTAATAATTAAAACATTACAAACATAATATATTAATATTTATTAACATATATTAAAACATTACAAACATCAAATATTATTTTAATCAAATATATTATGTCTAACACACACAAAGATATATATATATATGAAACGCATCTGCATCCCCTAAAAACAAAATTTGCGCATCCCGCACCCGCATCCACATCCGAATCCGCACCCAAATCGGTAACTTAGCTTAAATGTTATATTTGTATAAATCCTCCTGTCAATTTAGGGTTAGATGAAAAAAAATGGCATATTAAGTGCTTTATGCCTTCATAGGCCACAGGTCCCTAGGGATTTGCATGGATCCGCACGGGATCCTCAAGGATTCGCGCTAGATCCCCCCGGGTCTACGCCGCATCCAAGCAGGGTCCATGCACGGACTTGTGGGTCCGTCCGGATCCGCAGGCTCGTGGATTCGGACGGACCCACAGGTCCGTGCACGGACCCTACCTAGATTCAGCACAGACCGGACCGGTCCGTGAATACAGACCCGGACCCGGTTCAGGACCTCTAAGGGCGAATCCAGTTCGGGACCTTTGTTCATGTGATAGATTTTAGCAGTGTTGCAGTATTGTACAATGGTTTTCTTGACCAATGAAGGGTTTTGCATACTTTTTTCCAAACCTAATAATTTTTTGATGTAAAAGGTTGTCATTTTTCCCAAATATTGTGGTTTACTTTGTTGTGGCTTTATTGGTCTTTGACAAATTTTTTGAAAAATGTGTGTTTTTTACCATTTTCCTCAAAAAAAAGGTTTTTGACAATTTTTCCTAAAATCGTGGCTTTAAGTCTTCAACAAAATGTTTCAACATTTTTTTATATATTCATGGTCTCTTGCAGAGTGGTTTGGATCACACCTATGGTTTCTAGGGCAAACAGTATTCCTACAAAAGTACTAGAGTTTTTACCAATTTTTTCACAAAATTGCATGTGATCTCAGCATTGCAACGAGGGTTTAATGAATTTTCCACAAAATAATGACATTGTTTTGCAACAGCTTCTTTTGACAATTTTTGGCAAAATCATGGATTCCAGTGTTTTTTTCAGACTTTTTATAAACAAAAATTGAAGTTTTTTGAGAAGATAATTTTAGTCTCTGGATAATGGAAGGGATGGCTTGGTTACCCAACATCATGTTGGAAGGCACTCAGTTTGTTCTTGTACTTAGTCATTTACAAAAGTTTTGCACAAAGAGGTTGGTTGTTCATAAGTCCAACCAAGGAGGGTCTCAAAACCAGACTTATGTTGCAGAATTAACTGAAGAAAAGACATTGTTGCCAAATAACCTGCTCATTATATCAAGTATTTAGTAGGGTAGTTAGTAGAATGAGCATTAAGTGAGGGTATTGAAGTAATTGTAATATTTAGTATAATGGTCATGTAAGTAACTTTCTTTTAAGTCAGTCTGTTAGTTTTTGATAACTATTTGTTCTTTAAGTTGTTTAGTTAGTTTAGAACATTCTGATCTGTCTTTAGTTCTTGAGCATCTCCATTATGGAAAGATCTTCTTGTAATTTCTTATTATTTAAGGAGCACTCACCTCCTTTGTTTAATATTGAATATCAATCGATAAGGCACACTAGGGCACTATAGAACTTCTCATTTCTCCTCTTGATTATTAACCAATCATTTATTCCAATTCTGTTGGAATAGTCACACATGGCGTGATCAAGTGCATCACTAAATCTAACTTCATATTTGAGGAATAAGGACAGCTTTCCATTTTTACCTTTTTGTAAAATCACCAAAAACCCCTAACTATTTTTATCATCCAAACTTTAGTTGAGGTGGCAAAAATTATCATGTTCTCTTTTTACAGATTTCCCTAATGAGTCACGACTAGACTTCGTTAATTTAAGAGTTGGATTCTAACTAAATAAAAACAGTTCGGAAAACATACAAACTAACTCAGCAAAATTGAAGACCATTAACACTAATATTTAATTCATTATGTAAGTTTTCTGCAAATTCTGAAGATATAATACTGATGAAGTATTAATACCTTGCTGCAAATCGATCTACTACAATTCTCGGCTGAATGTTATTGTTCTGGAATTCTGCAATAAATTTTGGAAATTATATTTTATTTCTGCACCAAATCGCCAAGGAGCAGATTGCTAGAAGAGCAGACTTAAGATTGTATTGTGTGTTATCTATCCACAATCTTGCTCCTACTTATATATTAACCAAGGGTCTTGTCTTTTCATAAGACACAACCCCTTCTAGGTTGGCCCTCCATGAAACAACCTACTCCTCTACAAATCAGTGCCCTTGTCCATTAACTAATAGTTAATTATTAATTAACTACAATAGTCAAATACAAGGCATATAAATATGCCTAGCAAATCACCAATCTGTTCTAGGGAGATGTATTTATCATGAGGCCATATATAAAGGAAATTACATGCATTTTAGATCTGTCTAATCTGAAAAATCAGAACATTAATATGATCAAGTTATCAGGATTTAACACATTATATAAATTTTGGAACTTGAAGAAGAATAGAATTGCTAATATACACAATCAATGATTCATATGGTACTGATGATGGTGAAAATTAAAATAACTGAAACCAGAAAAGAATTACAAAATAGATAAACTCAGAATCGAATCCATGTCGTAAACCTCTCAAACTACTAGAGCAAGTTACAAACCTTTTTTTTAAAAAGATGTCCATGAACAAAGTTTAGGATTAGCCACATAACAGCAGCTACAAATTAATTTCACATTTCCACAAAAAAGTTATCATGCTAGAATAAAGAACCATTGTTTATAAAATTATAGGCTCTAGGATTTCAATTTGATAGTGGACCCTGCTATCGCAAAAAAAATTCATGATGATTATTCGTCCCCCAAATATTTCCAGTTTGAAATGATGCAGTATCCCAAGCATTTTGATTGTCTTATGATAAACATACATAAATAGACATACAACCATCAAATTTAAAACTCTTCCAACAATTTTGATTGTCTTATAATAATATGCATAAATACAGCCCTATAACCATCATATTTAAAAACTCTTTCAATGATTTTGATTTTCTTAAAATAAATATGCATAAATGCTGCAATCCAACCATCAATTTAACTCCTGTTTATAGCCATATTAAAGCAGCACTAAGTCTGCACAGGAAAACCAAATCACATATTGCAGGTGGGTTGACTTTGAAAGCTAAAAGCACCATACCTTATTTCTTTTAAAAAATAAAGCCTGATAAGTGCTTGCTTTCTTGACAAGAAACAAAATTTCTTTTTAAAAAAAACTAGCATACACAATCTTGAAAATGCTAGAGGGAAGTTACTTACATCAAGCCCAAATTCATGTGGTTGACTTGGGATGGTCCTAAAAATATACTAACATTATTAAATTTCTAATTTTTCTCCAACCTAAACACACAGAAACATTTATGAATGATAACAATGAAGCTATGGTTCAAAACTTTAAAGAGACATTGATATGCACAGTGTGAAGCATGGGCATAAAAACTAAAGGAGGAGGTAATTTGCAGCATAGTTTAAAACTCACAACTTTACGAAACTAGACAAACCCAATTTCAACTAGGACCCAACTACTCGGCAAATTATAAAAAAATACTTAAAATTCATTACAATAAATAAATTTCCAGCAAAATGTTGGTATTGGCATGGTGTGATGGTTAAGTTGTGGCGGTGTTGTTCTTGCCATCAAGATTAAACCCTGCTGGGGTTCTGTTGTTGAATGTTTAAGTGGGATGAGGTCCCCTATTAGTGACCTCACCAGTTCATAGCTTCAGGTCAAAAGCGACTACTACTTAAAAATAAAAGAAAAATCATGCAAAATAGAGTTTAGAATATATGAAATGAATGTGGAGAACATTGAGGAACTGTTTTCTATTACATTTAAATTATTTTTTCAAAAAAGAGAAATGTCACATCAACATGGGAATATAACAGATGATTGTATGATATGAATCACAAGACGATTAAAAATCATTATCAAAAACTAGAATCTGAAGCAAGTTACAACAATTATAATTTTATGTTCCCCCATATACATCCTAGTGATAGTTGGGCTCCTACTCCAAGTCGCTTGTGGCTCTACTATTGATCCTAAAGATGACTCCTCAAAATCATGCATCATCCAATTCAACAATTCATTCTATTTTTGCTGAATCCTTCTCTACTATCCTCTCCAAATCAGTAATATCATCTTTTGTATAGATGTTGTCCTTATCCTGCACAATCTAGCAATTGTTGAGCTAGAGTGAAAACTAAAAAAATTCATTACCTAGAAGTTCGGTGGTTCTTCTTCGGATAGCAAGTGGCAAAGAGAAAAGAATGTAGAGCGGTGCTGGTATCTCGACAAATCTCCATAAAGTAGGTCACTAACATCTTCCTTGGGTTTTATCCTCTCAATGCATGTTGTGAGACCTTCCATAACCCCCCATTAGTCCTAAAGTCCTCTTTGTAAAATAATTTGGTTTTAAGGTAGAATGTTGTTGCATGAATGGGTTGGCCGAGTTTTGTTCCACTTACAAAGAATAATGTTCCAAATGGATTCATTTTTTTTCTATCTATCTTGTAACACTTTTGGATGGCCTCCTAACCTTGTCCATCACCCCATACAACACCCCAATGTTTTGCTCTTCATACACCAAGGAAACAACCTTGACTTAAAGCTCCAACAAAAGATAAAACCAACAGGCAACGCAAGGGCTTCAAAGTGTTGGTTACCTCTCCTCAAGTAGTCTCTCTACTGCCACATACAATGTCGCATTATCTATCATGCCATGGAGCACAGTTTGTATACCAACCTCTGTGACAACCTCCTCCTAGATTCAACTCAAATTAGCAATTGTATGTACTTTGTTAGAGGTGTCAATGCATCTCAAAAACACCACTTGACCATTTGAAGCCACAAGAAAGATGATGAGTGTGTGATTCCTTCCATTTGTCCAACCATCTAATAATATAGTAGATAATTTTTATTTTTGCTCTTCCACAAATATCTTTATATTTGTCACTACTTTCTAGAGCGAGAGCCCCTTTAAGATGTGTGGACTAGGAGCCTTGAGTCCTTTCCCTATAACAATCAAGGCTTTGACCAAATTCTAACCGTGTTCAATGGAGGGTGGTTGTACAAAAAAAATTGCACAAATTGTACTTGCTTCAGTATACTTCTCGACTACGAACTTGGTATACTTTGCTGATCAAACAATTCCTATGACTGCATTCAGTTGGACCTTGATGAAGTCAACATGCTAGAAATTCATGGACCAAGAGAGGATGCCACAATCTCTCTCTCTCTACATGTGTGTGACTCTAGTTCCTTCCAGCTAGCATTATATGCTCTTTGATGTCAAATTTCTCAGGCTGGGGAGTTGCTGAAATTGTTAAGTTGGTAAAAAGATGTATGATATGAGTAATAATTAATGAAGAAGATTTGAAGGATTATTGTTTGATGAAGAAGATTTGAAGAATAATCTTACTAATATTTCTTTTGTTGATGATTAGTTGGATCAATAACTAGTAATTGAGAAGTGTGGCAGAATATTTAAAATATTTGTTTATCGATGATTTACTCCCCCCCCCCCCCCAGCATCCAATGGTGTTCAACACTTCCATGTTGGGATTCAATACTATAGGTATGGTTGTAATTGTTTGTGCCTTCAATTCTTTTTTGTTTTGAAGGGAGTTTTTAAAGTGCTAAGAAAACATATAGAATGTTGTAAGAATGAACTGCAACAAAATGATTGAAAATATAGCTCAAATTAAGAGATTAGTCTAAAGAATTCAATGTGGGAAGAAAATCTAGAAGAATAAGACCTCACCTTAAGGATCTTGACAGAATCTCTATTTTGAAAACTGTAAGCTAGCTGCACTGTTCAGGCCTTCAAAATGTCAATCAACATTAAAAAGATATCCTTACACTTGCAATGCTCTACAAGATGTTTTTCTGCACTATCTCCAACTGGATTAAGGAACTCAATGAGGGAAGAACATCTAGAAGAATAAGGTCTCGCCTTATCCTGACAGTATCTCTATTTTGCAAACTACAAGCTAACTGAACTCTTAAGCCCTTCAAGGATGTCAATCACCTTTAAAAGTATCCTTACACTTCCAATGCTCTGCAAGTTGTTTTGATGCACTCTCTCCAACTGAATTCAACTTGCTACACACTCAACCAAAAAGAATCAACTGAAAGAATGGAAAACTTCAAAGAACAATTGAAACTGCTTTGCAATGGCCTTCAAGGGAAAATTCATACACTTACAATCAAAATAGTCTTGTTAAGAAACCCAAAAGCTGAAGAATTGGAAGAGACCATGTTTGCAACCATTACCATGTCTGTCCATTTACCCTGAGAATAACTGCCACATACAAGAAGGAAACCCTAAAACTAACAGGAAATACTGTCTTGACACAAGTGCAGTCATCACTGACACATATGCAACAGCCACTAACACAAACAAAGCTGCCACCTTGTTGCATATAGCAAATTTGTATTTGATAAAATTGTACTTTCTTTCGTTGTGTTTTCTCAGGAACTTGCTTCAGCCATGTTTGACTCAAAGGCATCCAGTTCACTTTAGAATCATCTCTAACTTTTATAGAACCCCACACAACCTTTGTACTTTGATCTTGATTGAAATTCATTATTTCAGAGTGTTAAGAGAGTGTTTCTAGTTAAACGTAAGTTACCACATTCGCTCGGCAGACCTGGAATTCACAATTCAGTTCGCTACGAATTCGAAGTTGGTTTGTATCTCTGCAAATTCATTACCAGTCTGAGAAATTCGTGTCAAATTCGCCAATCAGGACCCTAGGCGACTTTCAGGAGAATTTGGCGGACTTTGAAAACCGCCGTGCAAGCCCGAGAAAAATTCCAGCAAATTTGGGGCGAATTTGGCTCCAAACAGCAGTTTGTTTGAATTTTCAATAAAGTTTTTTTTGACTTTTTAGGTCTATTCAACCCTCCAAACCTAAAACTTTTATATAAACTTTTTTTGCCATTTTATAAAACTGACTTATTTGCTGCAGCATATATATATATATATATATTATTAAAAAATCTTGTACGGACAAACTCAACAAGACCCGAATCTCAAAACCACATCTGTACCAGACTCCAAACCGGCAACTTAGAGTTTAAACCTTAGTCAATTTCCCTAATGACTTACTTATAGCTAAATTTACTGAATTTCATGATCCAATTTTGATCAAACAACCAAGACAATTTTGGGAGGAATGTGGTTAGAACTTTCACTGCTTTAACTCATTGAGGTAATGGGGCTCTTTGGTATTTTTAGCCTTTTACAACTAATCAAGCCCTTGCAGGACTATGTTTTACAGCAATATTAAAGTAACCACCCAAACCTGAAGATGCAAAGACCAGCCAAACACTCAAGATGGCTAGATCTAGAAAAATGATCACAAAAATCCTAGTGCCATTAGATCCATTAAGTGTAAAAAGATGGAAACCCTTGAGTGCCTTGAGTGAAGATAGAACTGCAGGCCCTTATCTTCTAAACCAAAAGAGGTAAAACAAATTTATAAACAAGGTTCCCATGCTCAGTCCTTGATATGGACAAGAAAGCAATTGTTCATATATGAAACTTGTTACCCTTGAGTTTAGAAAAGGAAAATTTGATGGCTGAAAGTAACATATTATTAAATTTTCACAGAATATATATGAATAACAGAGAAATGATAACCTACCCGCAACAAAATTTGATTTGGTGAGAGAGGTAGTGTCTGTTTCCCCATAACAAGATTACCAGTAAAAGTATATAGTGAGTTATTTGGCTGTTCACATTGTATTTCACCTGGAAAAACATATCAAATCATCAGGACCATCAGGAAATATTTATCAAATAAAAGCACAAATTGAATGATTAAGTATACATATACATATCTACATGTATACATGTATTCGTACATGAAGGCTCAAGTCAATGCTAATAAGAACTAAAGGCAACAATAAAATCCTTTGTTTTAACTGTGTTATGATATCAATGGCAGAATATCTACATATTATTTAGAGTTACAACATTGTGTGTCTGTGTGAGTAAATTCTTTAGATTGAATTCCCAGCTTTGTCTCCTCAAGATTTCCAACAATCTCACTTAAACAGCAGATAATAATTCAAAATGCTGAGAAATCTGAAAGGTTTAAAAATTAAGCAAAATTAAAACTTATTGACATGTTATAAGAGACACATTTTAATACCCCAAAAGAATATCTAAGAAATGTTAGAAGAAAACTTTTAAAGAATGCAAGCATATCACCTACCCACCTATAAAGGCATTTGCAGGGAGGAATTCTTATTAATGACACATTAAATGACCAAGCCCCTAATCCACAATTAAATTCTCCTTTAGCCCAACTATATCAATAGGTACATGTACTAAAATGCTCTTTAGGGGTTGAAATCTAAGTCAAATAGAACAACCTAAGGCAGAGGATCATTGCATATAAACTTATGGTGAATTCACCATGTATCTAAAGAGTGGATTTTGATAGTGAGAAGACATAATATCTATTTTTCTACATTTTAATCCTTCAATAGTTACAACATAATATCTATTTTTTCTTGTGGAATGCATAGTTTAGTTTCAGAATTCTGAGGACGAAAGCCCTCGCCATTATTTATTATGGGAAAAATTAGGAAATTCTAGATCGGGACATTACACCCAACTACTCAATCAAAATTTCATCAGTATGCAGGAGAATCCATGTTAACAGTTGTGCTTGAATTATAAATTGGAAAAAGCAATGAACAATAATTTCTTTTCAATTATGTTATTATTTTTGCATCAACGTTTCAGGTCACACTCTATCATCCATCATCAGGTTGAATAAGTGCCAGCAGAGAAAATAATAATCCATCATTTTTTCTGCTTGCACTTCTTCATCCTGATGATGGATCATAGAGTATGATCTGAAACGTTGATGCAAAAATAATAACACAATTGAATCCAGAAGCTCTTTCATCAATTTATGGATTGTGGAAAAATAATGAATTTGAATAATTTCTATGTTTTTGTTTTTGTTTAAACTATGACTATTGTTTGGGGCCAGCTGACCATCCCTAGGATGATTGGGGGCGTCCCCAAATGGCTAAGTACCATTTCAGGACATATAAGGGCTTCCAAGGTGGACCCAGAAAGTTTCTAATGCATTCCCAAGAAATAATGGGTATGGGAACAGCAGTAAAACCTCTCAGAATATGTCCCAGGGTATACTTGGATGTTATAGTTCTTGCAATCCTTTCTTTCAAGTTTTCACCTCGAGCCATTCCAAAAGCATCACTGCCTGTGTTTTATTAAAAAGATATTTTGTACTTGCTAGATTCTAACTGTTAAAGTTTGATCAGATTTAGATTGAAGAATTTTAATTTTAATTTCTGTTTCCTAGATGCATAATGTAATGCTTTCCACTTGAGATGGTATGATATATATTTCTGCTGTAACTTGTAATTACACTTATTGATTTTCTGTATTTTCCAAGTTACATTTGCAATCACAATATATAAGATAATGAAGAGACATTTCTCTACATGAGACATGTCCCATTAACAACTAGTAAATGACGTAACCTTAATATGATCACTGCTTAATTATGAATTAACACAGATAATATCTCAGTCGATATTCATATCGCTGGTTATATCCACAGCAAGGTCGATATTCATATCGACTATTATGATTGATATGATATAGCAGCACAGTTGACATTCATATTGATTATCATAGTCAATATGATATCGACAGTTTATGTTTGCAGCGAAGTCGATACTCATATCAACTATTATGGTTAAGTTGATACCATTGTTTAACAGCAAGTCGATACAAATGATTTTGCACAGAATTTATATCGATTACTTATAATCAAATCTCATGTTATCGATTTCACAATCGATACGGCAATATGATAATTTGGTAAATACTCAATATCGACATATGTTATGATTTTCATTATTATTGTATAACGAATATTTATTAGATGAATAATAACAATAGTAGTATACAAATAATATATATATGGATATAATATATCTCATTAAATACATACATATATATACATGTATTATATATATATGACAATCTAATAAATATTTAATTATATATAATATTTAACAATGCTCATAGAGTCATAACAATAATATAGAGAAAGGATAGATATCAAATGCTTAAGGCCGATAGGCCACTTAAGCATTTGATTTCATCGATTGGATTTATTTGACCAAAGCTACAAATCATTAACACTCCCTCTTAGCTAGGGAGGATGATTTCCATCCAGATGAAAAACACAAAATGCTCATGTATTGTGGGAGAAGAATATCACCTCAATGATATATCCGGAATTATGGCATATCCACGAATATCAAAATGACATCCACCATAAATGATGTTACCTCACGGTGACATCAAGAGTATGGCATGTCCATGAATATCAAGTCACATGATATTCACCATACTGGTATCTTTTTTGGTATGTGCACTAGCATCAAGTCTCATGATGCCTACCAAAGAAGATATCTGCTCATGCAATATCCATGGATGCTATATCTCATAACATCCACCATGACATCTCTCAGTAATATAACTCATTGTGGTTACACCACTTAGTTAATATTACGTAAGAGATATGAACTATCATGACATGGCCACGAATATCAACCATATGATATCCATCATGATAGTAGGTTAAACTATAGTAAAGTTGTCACCTTACAATAGTAACCAAAGTATACATCTCAGAAAGATCATCACCTTTCAAGATGTTTACTAGGGCCCATAAAGTCATGTAATTACACACATGACATCCACCATGAACCATATCAGAGGGTGGATCCACCATGGCTATTCCAGAGGGAAGAACAAGAGCTATCACCTCAAACTTCTCTCTCCCAGAGAAGAATGTAAAAGGATACAAATAACAGATCATTGATGCTAAAACTCTTCTTCAGCTAAGGCTTCATTCTCCAACATACCAAGCTTATTCCAAAAGTACATGATGCAGTCAAGAGGTGGTGGATCCAATTAAGGGCAGTCCAACCCTTGCAGCCAATATCAACAACACAGCGGAATTTCAACTCACAACAATGATATAATCAAAAACAACTCTTTATTCTCAATAACAGAGCTTACAAGCAACATGTCGAGTTGTAGGGCCTTCTCGGTTACGGCCAAATACATTAGAAATTACAACAAGATCAACAAGGATCCAATCTTTCCCTAGCTAGCCCAGATCAACAACAACAGCAACTAGTAGAACACAACAACAGATCTAAACTTGATCTCACAAGCCACCAAGCAATCTCCTTGTCTCCAAGCACTCGAACTACTAGCTCTACTATTACAAATATCAAAAATACTATCTGATCTGCTATCCCTCAGGAACTTCTAACCTGCTTCCTTTCGCGCCTCTGCCTCCACTAAACACTACCCATACCTTCCTTATATACTACTCAACCACAAGTCGGCTTACAACAATAATTAATTACAAAACATCAGTCTTCAGCCTTCGGTTTGTCTTTCACCAATTGTTCTTGCTTTTCCTTCCCTCAGTAATGTTGACTTGGTGGTCAGCACCTCCTTGAGGACTTGTGACATGGCTTAACCACCTCTCGTGGATCAAGTTAAATCTGACATTTGTATCGGGCATTGATAGTTTGAGCTTTTGGTGCAACGGCAAATGATTCCAACAATTGGTATCAGAGCCTTGGATCATGGGTTCAAGTCCCCTTCAGTGGGTGTTGAAGGCTCAGTCGGTGCTGAGGGGGAGATTGTTGACTTGGTGGTCAGCACCTCCTTGGGGACTTGTGACATGGCTTAACCGCCTCTCGTGGATCAGGTTAAATCTGACATTTGTATCGAGCATTGATAGTTCGAGCTTTTGGTGCAATGGCAAATGATTCCAACAGGTAATTACCATGATTTCTTCTTTTCAACTTCTCTTCCGCCTTCAGGGCATATTGATAAGCATCTTCTACTGAATCAGTCTTCAACATACCAATCTCATCCTGGATATTGAATTTCAAACCATTAACATACCTTGCCACCTTTTCTTTAGAAAGTTCTCTATGCCCAGACCAAATTGTTAACTTATAAAACTCCTCGGTATAATCTTCTACAGTCGATTTTTTTTGTTTCAAATTCTGCAATTTCTTAAACAACTCAAGTTCATAGTCCACATTTATGAACTTAGCTTTCAATTTTGCCACCATCAACCTCCACCGATTGATCTTCATCTCACCTACCTCTTTTCTATCTCGCTGCAATTCTTTCCACCAAAGAGCAGCATGTCCTTTCAATTTTGTCTATGCCAACCTCACTCTAAGAGGATCTTCAATGTCTTCTAGCTCAAAGTAATCTTCCAAATCACCGATCCAATCAATCAGGTCCTCAGGTTTCAATGTACCTAAGAAATTAGAAACCTCCATCAGGTAAGATGTACTTAACCGAGCTCTAGGTCTTTGCAACCGATCAGTTCTGTCTCCACCAGATCTATCCTTCCGGTCAGCTTTGTCATCACCACTAGATCCACCAGTTTCAAAGTCTTCAGCAACTTCCTCATAACCATCATCAATTCCAAGATTCCTCGGCATACCAGCAATAGCCCTCATAATCTCGGTGACCATTTCATTTTTCATTGACATTATCTCAAATCTGACATATGATTTCAATTTCTTTGCTATCCTTGTTTCAACAACATCACAGAGATCTTCAATCATCCTAGGGTCCAATCTTCTCGGAGGCATCTCCAAAGATTTTTGAAAACCCTCCGCAACAAGCCCTAAGATGACGACCTGGGACAACCTCCGAACTGTCTGCATGTCATATCACAACCTGCTACTTTACATGAACAATTAGACAGGATTTCACAAGTTCAAGAACATGAATCTGCAACACGGGTCTCTGAAGGAAACTTAACTTTCGCACGGATCAACCCAGTCAAGCTTTGGCTCAACAAGGTCAACTTCTTCCCAACAAGATCAAACTTCGGCTCTGATACCACCTAACGCAGTCAAGAGGTAGTGGATCCAATTAAGGACAGTCCAACCCTTGCAGCCAATATCAACAACACAGCGGAATTTCAACTCACAACAAAGATATAATCAGAAACAACTCTTTATTCTCAATAACCGAGCTTACAAGCAGCATGTCGAGCTGTAAGGCCTTCACAATTACAACCAAATACATCAGAAATTACAACAAGATCAACAAGGACCCAATCTTTCCCTAGTTAGCCCAGATCTACAACAACAGCAATTGGTAGAACACAAAGGCATATCTAAACTTGAGCTCACAAGCCACCAAGCAATCTCCTTGCCTCCAAGCACTCGAACTACTAGCTCTACTATTACAAATATCAGAAATACTATCTGATCTGCTATCCCTCGGGAACTTCTAACCTGCTCCCTTTCGTGTCTCTCCCTCCTCTAAACACTACCCATACTTTCCTTATATACTACTTAGCCAAAAGTCGGCTTACAACAATAATTAATTACAAAACACAATCGGCCTTTACAATAATTATTTCTTCATGTCGGCCTTCAAACGGTTATCTGATCCACATAGAAGAATGCAACACGCCAGATTTAGGCCCCCACACGTCCAACGGTCAATCCATAACTCGAGCAGCGCAACCCAAATTAAATGCACCAGTCAGCCAAGTCGATTCATCCAAACAAACAAGTCGGTCAGCAAGAATACCGAGTGCCAGTAATATAACACTGAGACCCAATCAGTAAGCGAGCACCGAAATCCACAACCGAGCAACAAATACACTGAGTCACCGAGTCTATCGGTGAAACCAAGCAGACTCCCAACCGAGAACCATCACCGAGTGACCACCACCCACCGAGCTCCATCGGTGAAGCCAAACAAGCTTACCACCGAGAACTAGCACAAAGAACCCAAGAATCTCAGGTCTCCAACTGAGATACCACAGAAATCCAAAACCAAACACAAACATATTTTTGGTTGATACAGGATTGCCAACTACCCCAGGATGCTCCTACATCAGTACACAACCTTCTCTTGGTGAGAATATGAGTCGTTCGTTCTTCAGTGATAATGTACCTCAACTGAATCAATAAAACTAAGAAATATGGAGATTAAAATGAATCAGATCCTCTAGCAACTCCCTCTATCACGGAAGCATGCCTTGTTCACATATTACAATCATGGAAGATATCTTGCTTCAAGAGACTCTCAACATCTATGGCACATATCCACAAATGTTCACAACATTTTCACAAGGGCAATTTCCCGTACACAGATGTACTTATCTGATTCCATAGTAACATGAGTGAATATAATAAATTGTGGATTTATTCCCAGGCAACATCAATCATTCATGATAAAGTGGCTCCCTTTTGAAGCTCCAAGTCCATGTATCAACTTCCTAACCTCCTCATTTACGATTGCCTCGGATGGATTTGATATACTCCCTCTGAATGTTATTTCCTCTTCTTTGAAGAACCATCTTCAGTCATCAACTCAGTCCCAAGACTGCAAGCATCAAGTTCTTTTCTCCCTTGAATGCAATCTTTTATGCTTCTTAATTTGTCCTAATTTTTTCTTTTAATCAATGTAATTTCATGAACTAATGACTACGAATGAAATTCATGAACTTTATAAAGTACTTATCTCTTTATGTTGATTCTAATGCAGCCACTTTATATTTCCTGTGAATGCAATGGAAATCCGCTCCAAAGATGCACTCAAGTCTCAACTATTAGCTGCTCCAAAGAATGATGTCAAAAAGTACCATAAAAGCCAACAACATTCATGAACATCTCTCCAGTCCACTAGAAGAAATCACCTCCACATTGAAGAACCAAATCACAATCTATACAGACTCTTCCTCTTCGAGAGATGTCTCAATTTTTCTCTATAAATCCTAGATGCTACCATCACTTGCACAAATGCCTTGACAAAATTTCTAATGCATTGTTCAGTTAAGAAGAATGAGCCTTGAGAATATCGGTAGCCTCTACACAAACTAATGCTTTATTTCCAAATGTCAAAAGTTTGTACGGTAGCTCCAAATCCAAAGGCTTTGAAGCAACCAGACGGTTTTTGCCCCCATCATGATGGCTAAAGAAACCATGCATTTGCTTGAGTAGTAGAATGCCCCACTTGTCAATTTATACAATAATCTGTATTAGACTCTTCCTCTTCAATCCTTAACGACAGCACGGGTAGGCTCCTCACTCTCCAATTTAGAGACAATCATCCCACTATTAATACACAAAACGGTCCAGCAAGAAGGGCAGAGTCTACACAAACACGGTCTCCTCCCTCAGCTGTGACTCGCACCATCACTGCTCACACATCTTGTAAACATGTCTACGCAGACATTTCTATCTTCAACAATACATTCCTTGCACATTATATGAAATGATAGTCAAATAAGGAGTCACCATGGAATGTTGTTGGGTATCAATTTGAAAGTGTGCAAAGAGAAATAATCACCACTATAGTTTCCTTGACTCTATGCTACCGTAAACTGATTCTAGGTTACTTTATTCGATCACATATTCTGATCACTCTTGACAATACATCTGACTACTCAAAACATGTATAATTAACACCACCAATGTCTATCCCAAAATCTCAGAGTAAAACTAAATGAATCTAATAATCTCTGCATTCGGACAAGAGTACAATCTATTTGAAAAATCGACATTCACAGCAAAAATGTTGTTCCAGACTTTATTCACGAAGCAATAGTCCTTCCATATGCATCAAATCAAGAAACGCCTCCATATAAGCATTTGTCAAACAGTTTGGAGCACATCCTCTGTGCTCCCAAATTTATTTAGTGCAGACCTGATATTAGGAAGTTGATTCTCAAGGATGATGCTATGACTTACACTTCATTGTGCAGCAAACACACTCTCAGATTGTTTGAGAGACATCTCCCCTTGAAAGAGGGTCACAAAATGTAACTCACGCTGAAAGAAAGAGCCGATAGTCTGGAATTCATAGCACTCACAGGTCAATGGATAAGAAATCCCAATGAATAATAGAAGTCCTACCGTTAATAAATAAAGTTGTCTACATCAAGTTGTTTGCATCAACAAATAACTTCAATCACGGTTCACAACCCTTATGCTGGTAATGAAGTCTCACAAATTAATCAAATTATATTCCATCACATGTGAACAATATAATGTTGTTAATCCCAGGAGAATGATACCCCCTGATGACCACAGATTTTGGAAAGCATTGCCCACTACGGCTTTCTCTATATGCAAAGATTATGTAGTAGCAGTCGTTCATGCAAATTTCTCTATACACTTCGACTGATGGCCCTGTAGAGTATCCTTACTAGTGTTTGTTGAATCTACAATTTTGAAACCCGGGGGATACACACACTGAGCCTGTCCGATTACAATCACAGATATAAGGCTGCCACAGCAAAGGTCGATGCAGTATCTGCCTACCAAGGAGGAAACTCAGCACTCCAAATAAAAGGATCTGTTGCTGTCAATCATCACAGAGTTTTGACCCTCCAAATGCAGGCTCCTATCACTTATATAAATCTGATCGGATCTTCCTTAACCTGGCTCTGATACCATGTTAAAGTTTGATCAGATTTAGATTGAGGAATTTTAATTTTAATTTCTGTTTCCTAGATGCATAATGTAATGCTTTCCACTTGAGATGGTATGATATATATTTCTGCTGTAACTTGTAATAACACTTATTGATTTTCTGTATTTTCCAAGTTACATTTGCAATCACAATATATATGATAATGAAGATACATGTCTCTACATGAAACATGTCACAATACTACACAATACTATACTTAACTTATAAGGTTGAGTACAATAGTTGTATTCTAAAGTTATATGCATATAAAAGCAATGCATCCATGACATTAGACGTATGGTTCAAAGTGGAAAAACCATCCTGTTGTGCAATAATCTATAATAAGTTATCCTATGCATTAGCTCGATTCATCAAATAAAATTTACATTTCAAAATAAACTAAGATCACGAATTGTGTTGTACATAAAAAAATAGTTCTGTACAAGTAAACAACTACAAAAAATAAAGAAGGGAAGCCTGAGTGGTCAAACCATACAAAAATGAAACATAGATATTTATGTGCATAAAACTGCAGAGATAAAAACGCTCACCAGAAAAATCAAGGACATTATTTTTCCTTATTGAACATTATTACAGAGACGCATAGACATGGATTCACTGTGGCACAACTCACATTATGATTTCAAGTTATGGAAAGACTTGAACTAATATCCTCATTTTCTGCATACATTCCCCGTGTCTTCGGAAATGCTTTCAATGATATTTAAGGTTTCATCACGTTCAACTCTACTGTAATTAAAGCATTTAACTTTAAATCCATTATGAAGCAAGCCACACTATTTAGTATTATCTGAATCCTCCCCACCTGTCCTCTTGATGAGACATGTCTATGTGGAACCTAATCATGAACATAAATTAGTAGCATCTCAATATGAATATAAGTGTTGAACAGGAGAGAATATTGATTGTAAGTCCTATTTAATTATGGATCAACAAGCTGGAAAACAAGTTTGCAGCAAAAAAGAGAACCTATGAGCCCTCTTCTTTTCTGGTCTGTCAGAAACTCAAATTTCCACTCCGAAGTCCAGAATTCTGTCTATAATAAACATCTTTTTCAGATACTTTTTCTTCTTATTATTTGTTGGCTGATGATCCATTTCAGATCCAGTGACCAGCACATAGAGAACCACTAATGTAGGTGCATCCCCTTCACTGCATACACTATAAATTGGTTCCAAATGCTTGCACTGCCTATAAAATTCATATCAACGCAAGACTATATACCACAAAGTAACAAATACATATATGTATATATATATACACATACACGCATGCATGTGTATGTGTATGTTATACAGGGACAAGGAAGAGGGGTTAAGAGGTGAGAGATTGGATGCCTCTCCATTGCATTTTGCCACATTTTGCAAAAGCTTTAAGCTTGAATCAAAATAACACCTACAAATTTGAAGCCACGGCAGTGTCAACCGTCAAGGCATGCCATTCCATTTTTCAAATTTTTAGCTTGTTTGAAAGTTTCGAAAAATGTTTTCGTTTCAGATTTTCAGTTTTCTGTCATAAAAAAACACCACGATATGACCACTAGCAGTAGTGCAAGTGATGACAATTATAATATGAATGATGGCAGTGAAGAAAAGTTCAAGTAAATAGAATATCAATAGTGTTGAATATTCTGTTATTGATGTCAAAGGTTGATGATCAAGGTCGTATTAATTTCGGAGGATTATTCAAAGTAATAGAGAATTGGAATGAGCTGCCTGTTTGTCTGCTTGAGCTGCTTGATTGTGTGGTTGAGCGTGTGGTTGAGCTACTTGGTCACTTGCTTGAGCTACTTGGTTGTCAAGTTGAGCTGGTTGCATGTCTGCTTAAGCTGCCTACTTGTCTACTTCACCTGCTGACTTGTGCCAAGTCAGACTATTTGCCAAGTCACCAGGTCAGAATTCAATAATCTCCTTCAAGCACGAGACCCGACTCTTTCCTAAAAGTCTTGGTAGCGAAATGAGAAAGTAGATGTTTGGAGTTATTTGAACCACATTATTGGCATTATAAGACATTTGGTGGTGGAAAGAAATCAATAAGGAGGTTTGAAATATTCCCCTCTCACTAAGCCATGACATTGGCTGAATATCGTCAATATCAAGACTATTGAGGCAAGATTAAATATTTGATACGGTTATTTCAGACAGAGGAAATAAGTTGATGCAGGGACTTCCGAGGGTCATAACTTTTATGACCCTCGGAAGTCCCTGCAGCATAAGTATTATGGAGCGGCTTTAATAATTGAACTACAATCATTTATTCTATTCTTGGACTGACAGCTCTGTGGCATGTGTATGGGGCGGCTTCAGTAATTAATGCCTGGCATTTTCATTTGATAAAAATTCTTTTATACTCATTCTTCAGGTATTTTTGGCGAGAAAACTTCTTTTGGTGAAACATTTTCTGACCTGGGCAGCTTTCAACTGTAATAATGTCTTGCATTTAGATAGAGTTGCTTTTGAATTCTCAAAAAATGAAATTATACATGAGCTGATCCTTAGTAGAAGCAGAATAGATAGAATCGTGCAGCGTTTTAAGTCAAGTATGCAAAGAATCGAGCAGTAATTGGGTCAGGGTATGGTACTGTTAAAAGAATCGATACATGGTTTCCTGAGGCAGCATTAATCATTTGAGCTATTCTGGGCAGAGGGTTTTTATATTGTATTTAGTGTACTGAGTTGATTATCCTTTGAGGCATTGGGTGGTGTTATTGTGATCAAGTATGATGGTGTCATACTCTTAAGGAAAGAGGGGATGCATTGTTTGGGATTGAGCGAGGTCTTGTTAGAAAGACATGTTTTTTTACATCAAATTCTAATCACAGGTTTGTGTGAAGAAGTATTAGAGTCTGCTACAGGGTGTTGAAGACTCTTCCTTCTTGTACCATGAGGTTTCTTGGAGCTGCATTTTGAGTAGAAAATGTCAAGCAAGTCAAGCATGTTTTCAGAAAAAGATGGTGTTCTGAGTCGGTGCAGATTTGTGGTCAACCGCTGGTGGTCTTTTGGTTCAAACATACTACAAAAGAAGTGTTGTGTAATTTTTGCATGGTGTCTAATGTGTTGTGGATTCTGAATGGTTTTATTGAGTTTTGCAATTGAGCTGGTGCTCAAACTGAGGTTGGAATCTCAGCTAATAGGCGTTGGTGCTTCGAGGAGGGATGGTGCTCTCTGTGAATTGGTGCTCAAACTGAGGTGGTGCCTCAGATGATTGGACTTGGTGCTTTGAGGAGGGTTGGTGCTCTCTGGGAGCTGGTGCTCTCTGTGAGTTGGTGCTCAATTATGTAATCTAGGTTGGTGCCCATTTCAGTAATGAAAGCTATCGTGTACTGTGGTTTTTTACCTGAAAGGGTTTTCCATGCGAGATTTGGTGTTTACATCTTGAATGTTGCTCTCTCTCAATTTTATGTGGTTTCATATTTTTAAAAGTTTCAACTACTGATTCACCCCTCTCCCCCAACCCCTCCTCCTCTTAGTATTTTCTGTGTGCTCTTCAAATAGACCCTTCTTCTCAATCTGAAATTCCAAACACAGCTTATATTGGAACTCCAAAAGACAATTTTGCATGCCCTTCACCTTCTCTTCAAAAGTATAGTGACTGGGTTAATTAATATGCAAAAACATGAGTAAGTCAATGATTTAGTGACTAAATTTTTTTATGCCCATGCTATTCAATTTCATTTGGCAAGGTCACCTTATTTCAGAGCTATGTTGAGAGATCCAATGGCAATTGGACTCTCTTATGCCACCCCTAGAAAACATAGATTGTGCACGTCCCTCCTTGAAAAACAATATTCAAAGGTGAATATGTTGATAGAGGAGATGAGACAAAGATGGATAGGGACCAGTCGTTCCATTGTTATGGATGGGTGGACTGCTAATCAACATCAACCACTCATTAATATTATTGTTACATGCCCTGCTGGTTCATACTATCTTAGAGCTATTGATTATATTGGGAAACACAAGGATGATGTTTAACAATTTGCCATTTTAAAGGAGGCCATATAGGAGGTTGGGTCTTCTAATGCCATACAAGTGGTGACAGATTCACCTCGTATTTGTAAGTTAGCTAGTTTGATAGTTGAGATACTAGCAAACATGTTTATTGGATGTTGTGTACATGCTTTGAATAATGCTTCAAAACACATGTTGTAACTGAAGCTAGAGACATGCAAATGTTTGTATGAACCATCACACTTCACTTGCACTATTCCGGTCTTATTCAAAGAAAGAATCCCTCAGGCTCAAACTAGTTGAGACTAGATATGCCAACTATTTTATTTTGTTGGGGAGGATGATGGCAATGTATTTTAATATTTTATTTTGAAATTTTAATTTTCATTATTAATAGTGTTAATGTCATAATTTCTAATTTTAAAAATTTTAATTGTTGCTTGCAAATATATTTGCTCGTATATTTTCTTTGGAGAGATTTATAAGACTTTTGATAGCATGTTTAATCAAATGAAGCAAGTAACTTTTGACAAGGATCCTAGATTGCAATTCTATGAAGCGCATATTACGACTACAATTGTCACAAAGAGGTGGAACACAATGAATACCCCTCTTCATATGGCTGACAATGCTCTTCAATGTGTCCCTTCCGTCCCCATCCACAAAATGTCCTAGAACACACATGTATACATATAGCCTCTAGGCAGGGCAAAGCTTTCTGAACCTATTTATTATCCCAAATGTTGGTGAAACTTTCCTTGCCTAACTAAGCCTTCTAAACATACCAAACATGTCAATCATATTGTTTCTTTTTATTGTGGCTAATCTTGGGAAATAGAAGATCTCAATCTCAACCACACTATAATTTATTAGGTATAGAGAATTCAGGCACTCAAGAAATGCCACCCAAGAAAGCAAGTTGACCAGACTCTCCTGGGATGTAATCTAAAAACTCCATTACAAAACCTACTGTTTCCAAAAGTCTCAAAAGGTATTAAGTATAAAACCCTCTATTGGCTTCCAATATTGGACATATATCACACAACCAAATGCACAGACATGAGAATGACATGTAATTGTCACTTACTACTGCCAAACAAGGAAAATTTTAAGTAGCAAAACACAAGCTGTGCATCAAGCTAATTTAAGACTTCAGATCGTGCCATTAGAGATATCAAACCTTTAAATTCAGCTGCTTTGTTTGGATGTATATAGTCCCATGTTTTTTCCAACGCTTTTCTGATTTTCAAATTTGTCTCTCCATCTAGATTTGCTGTCTGCAAAATAAAAGTGATAGTCAATCAAATTATCATTTTAATTTTTAAGCACAAACTAAAAGCATTATCATTCTAAACTTAAAGGAACTTTAAAAATAATACAAGCATTAGAACAAGAACCAGCTATCTTCACCTCGATGTAGCAGATGCCATCTGGGTTTGTGCTAGATAAGAAAAGAAGGTCTGCTGGAAAGAAATTATCTTGCTTAACCTGTGTGAATATACAAGTTCAGACTGATCATCCATTAAAACTATAATTCCTATGTGTTGGTATTAATCCCACAATTTGTTTTCTATTCTATTAGCAGTGAAATTAGATGATCTTATATCTCCTTAGAAAAAACAAAAATCTTTCAGAAAAGATCTCAAACATATTCAAATTGTGCATTATTCACAAATAATATGTGACAAGCATGTTTTTAAAAATACATGTAATTTTTATATACAATCATTTTTAAACGCAATTTTTGTAGAATTACAATTAAATCATTAGATCAAATTTCACATAACAATGTAATTTGTATGGTGAGAAAAATGTTCCGTAATTACTAATAATCTAAAAATCACAGTGCCATGCAACTTAAACTGAACACATTGAAACTTATCAAAACATATCTTTGCATTGTCACCAATTACTGGAATTCTGCATGTGCTTACAAAAAGTAAATATCTTCTGTTGATTTCAATTCCAAGTTTAAATTACTCCTGAATATCTAATTTTTATTGGACACCATATAAGAGCAATAACTTTTCAGTATCTTGACATGACTTGTACCAAATATCATAAGTTATCCCTTTTCTCAGTATGATAAACCCCATCAGCACAACAACCTGAATTTTCCTTATCATTTTACTTACTCGTTTGAAATCCATGCTAAAGTTTCAAACACTTACTCGAACCAGGTCTCCAACCTGCAATTTCTTCCACGGAATTTCTATCCACTTGCCATCTTGAATTATCTCGACCAGTGTACCATTGATAACAATATCATTACTGAAACGTTTCTGTGTTCAGAATGTACAAATGTTAGTTGAAAAAGACCATTGTACTAGTCTTCCAACACCAACAATCCATCCCTAATCCTGACAAAAGACTCTAAATGCTTACTCAAAAAGAATTAAAAAGTAAATTGGGCTTTTTATGAGGCAAAAGAAACTCTTTGTCATTTACTTACCCAATCCTCAAATGCCTCTTTGATAAGAGAAACACAGAGGACAAGAGACAAAGGAACAACATTCGTGACAGGATGCACAGGACTGCATAGAGAATTTGAATGTTAGTGGAAACTTCAAAGTTTGTAAGCAAAATAATAACAGAAGTTTTAGGAAAAGCACCTTTATGTGACATGAAAATATTCACATGAAAATTTAATAAGCAAAATAGATGAACAGAAAATTAATAGACCCATCTATGATTCTATTGATTCTATAGCTTTCATCCTTGAAAATCAAAAACCAAAAACTTTAGGACAAGACAGCAATTTGCTTAATATGGTTGACATCACAATAAATGTGTTTTACACATTCAAAAAATTATTGGAAATTTTAATACAGAGATTGCAATATACCTTATTGGAGTCGTAGACAATATAGAGATCATCAAGAAATACAAATTTGCCACTCGTCTAAACTGTCAACAAACAAAAGACCCATATAATTAGAAACAAGAAATCACTTCTGTGCCAATATTGAAAATGTCTAAAGAAAAAATTTAGGTGGCAAGGCAAATTTCCATGAAACTGATTAACAGTCAACTGCATGGTTCTGCACAGTTCCCAAAATAAATATCTCTAGAATTAAATCTTTCTTATCATCTGGTGATTACCTGTTCAAACAGACCTTTCGGCAAAAATGTAAGAATATTGTACTTTGTTGTAGAAACTGAATTTCCCTGCAAAACATTCATTACAACATTATGTATAAGACAATTTTGTACTGCTTGCTTTTCAAATTGTGGTACCACATATAAAAAAGAGAGTGAGCATTGAAAATTCAAATAAAAATACCATAACAATGTAGTATTTCTCAAGTTATCAACATCAGAATATGAATAGATCAGATTTGTTCAGTTATCCACACTAATTATTTGCAGATAAGCTTTAGTCTCAAACTATAAACAAACAATTTGTCATTACAGTTATGGCAGAGTCAATCCATTACTTTGCTTAGCTTGTTAAAATCATAGTCCAAAAACACAGAATTGGCAAAAATTCGGCAGCTCAAAAATTTCACTCGAACTCTGGACTTGACAAATAAAAATATTACATAGATACACAAAATAAACTCAAATAATACATGAGATGCATAAAGAATAAATTTAGAGAGCACATAAGGCAATTTTGATCATAACAGCATCGTTCAGAATCAGAATTGAAAATAAAATTTGATTACTCAGGATTTAATCAAGAGAGTAAAAACAGCTGTATCTGTTAAACAAAAGACGAATAAATGGAGAAACTCAAGGCATATATCCACTTAATATAAAAAAGGTAAAATATAGGAGATTTGAAATAAGATGGATTTTTTATTTAGAGCTCCAATTTCTGAATTCTTGAAAAGAAATAACAAAGTGCTAATTACTGTGAGAAAAAGTAAAATGCAGGCTTTTAGGTGTGTATAAAGGTCCTTCCAGATCACATAATCCCTATTTTGAAAGGAAGAAGTCAGAAAATTGACCGAGTGATCAAAAATTTTCGTAGACGAGAACAATTAAGACATTTGTGAGTTGTGCTGAAGCATTTCACAATCCAAAGCCCCAAATTGGATTAAAAAAGCTTAAGTTAGAAACAAGGGAAGAATAGCCTCTATCTCAAGGGGCAGATTTATTTGGTTTTGAGCATTTAGATTGTATCTGTTGTCATTTAAACCATCATAATTTTAAACTTTGAATTCATCTCAAGGCATGATGTCATGTTTGACTCATGCCAGATTTGTATGTCAAGGATGTTGTCAGTATTGCTGAGCATGAGGCAGGAATTCATAAAATAAATGCAAATGGTGGGAAGCTTCGAAGTACTTAACAGTGAGTTGTCAGAATTTACCATGCTGCTGGCAACGAATGGAATGTTCCTCTGTAAATCTCAGACCAATGAGATTGCTCATCAAACAGATATAGAATAAAGTTCATATATTGAGATGAACTCATGGAGAGTCAGTTGTTATTAGAAAAGGAAATATTGGAGCCACATGCAGAAACTGTTCAGTAAAATAGAAGAATTGTCTGTTGCTGCCTTTTCCATTCATCAATCTCCAATATGTTCCTTTTCTTTCACAAATGCTTCTCGCGTATTTGTTGCTTCTGAAGGAGGTATAGTTTCAGTCATCAATCTACACTCGTTTTCAATTTTGTTCCATTGTAAATCCTCAATGGATGCCAGTAAAGAATTTATTTCCTTAATAACAAAGACAGTTACAGCATCAGAGGGTCTCCTGCCTTCTCCAGCACATTAAAAATACAAAGACAAGGAGCAAATGATTCAACCAAAGAGTTAAGCAATGTGTTTGTCTTAACAGAGGATGAAAATATGATCGCTGTTAATGGTGATACTGGTGCTTTCCTAAGTTCTCAACCCTCACATCCTAAACGCCAGTCAACTGCACCGTCATTTCAACTGATGGATACTATAGGTTGGACTCAAGATATAGTGATACATTCATTAATTCAAAATTCAACACATGGATGATCCACAAACACATTCCAAAATGAGCTTAAAGACAGCCAGAGGAATCCTGTTAATGAAATTACACTACAGCCAGAACTTAAAGAGCCGAGAATGTACAATTGCAAATTGTGGAGAAAGCTTGGAAAGTTTACAACTGTGGGAGCAATTCTACTCACCCACAAACATGGTCATTCATATTGCGGGTTTGATCTAAGTGTTGTGTGCAATTTGGCATTCATTTTGTTCATTTTTATGGGTCTATCCTGTCTTCTGTGTGTCTTTTCACACTCTAGTGCTCTGTTGGAGTCATCTACCCATGTCCAATTCCTTTCAAGCATATCCGAACTGTTGTTGGGCACACTGGATAGGCATTTCATCCCTTACGCTGGGTGATCTAAGTGTGGTTGTGGGTAATTTCTTACCTACATTAACAGTCAGTCACCTTATTAGACATTTCATGTCAGAATGTGCGCATTTCTCACATGCAACCAAAACCTAACTAGCGGTTATATCTCTAATCCTGCATGCCTATTGTTGGCTGCCAGCAGTCCTGTCAGGCATTATTTCCTTCATGTGCCTATCCCAGGTCATGAATATAGTTGTTGGGCAGTAGCTTATCCTTTTTGGGCATTTCATGCCATAAATCTCTGATAGGCATGCCAGTCTTCTTCTTCACACGCACATTCATGGTTGAGCCATTTACACAGCTGGGTGATTTCCTTTGCTAGTGACTCAGACCCTCTTTATAGACATAACCAGATATGTGTGAAAACGTATGGAACAAGTGCAGGGTTAGTGTATAGTATTAAGAAAGGTTGAGGAGCATATTTGTTGGGTTGCATGAGACTATTCAAGCAACATGTCTTGTAACCTCTGCTCCTAGGTCAAGTGCCTATAAGCAAAGAAAGTCATATAATTTGAATTCTAAAACATAATTTATGAGTGTTGTTTGAAATGATAGTTAAATGCTGTTTTAAACAAAGGAGAGGAATACTCCTTATATAAGCAATTATAGAAGATCTCTCCATAACAGAAACAATTGAGAAATAAAGTCAAAATGGAAGTTACTAGAACTGACTGATTGACTCACAAGAACAGAAAGTTATCAAGTATACTACTTAATTGACTAACATGACTATTATAAGCTAAATATTACAATATTACTTTAATACCCTCCCTTAATGGTCATTCTACATCTACCGTGTTGAATCTGCTGGTCTTTTGGCCATGAATGCATAGAAGGCTGACTCTTTCTCATCAAAACGCTCTGCGACATGAGCCTGCTGCTGAGACCCTCCCTGGTTGAATTGCTAATCACCCAACCGATTTCGACAGAACTTCCTCATATGACCAAGAACAAGAACAAGAACATGAACATGATGTTGGGTAATGAAGCCATCCCTCTCATTATCCAAACAAAAACAGCTTCTCAAAAAAACTGACTTTTGTTGATAAAAAATCAGCAACAAACTCAGATACCACGATTTTGTCAAAAAAAAAAAGAAGCTGCTGCAAAACAGCACCACAACTTTGTGAAAAAATCGTCAAAAACCTTTGTTTTGTGGAGAAAATGATAAAATCCCACAATTTTGTTAAGATATCGTCAAAAAAACAGAAGTACTCACGATTAATAGGGAAAAAATCATGAAAAAACCTTCCACAATTTTTGGGAAAAAATCATGCAAAACCCTGCCAAAATTTTTGGGATAAAACATGCAAAAGGCCACCATAAACTTTGGGGAAAATGTGTAAAAACCTAGTCCAGCCAGAGAACAATAAAATCATATTCCACTGCAGCAGAAATGAACAATTGTTTCCAAGTCCTCACAGGAAGCACGTTGAGAACCCTCATAGGAAGAAAGACATTCACGCGAGCCAAAACGCGAATGAACAAAATTGTTGTGCGAGGAAAAAGAAACTGTTATCACAGATCCAGCAGTCAAAAACAGTAAAAACAGTGCCATCCACTTCAAAGCAGTGCCAAAAAAAAAACTCTTTTGCAAGTTCCAAACACAGACATGGCACACCAAATTTGTCACACGGCCTGAGAAGAGGTCAAAACCTTTAACTAAAGGTCGCACGGTCAATCTAAAGAATGCAGCATTGCAAAGAAACGACCCACAAGCCAGAAAAAACAGCACAAAAATGGCACCAAAAAAATCAGACAGACGCAGCTCTCAGGTCAAACACGCAGAAGAAGCCACGAACTAGAATTAAAATCACCTACAAGGTTGCGGAAAACCCTTAAAAATCGCTTGAAAATCTTCTTAAAAGGTTTCAAATTTTCAAATGAAAAACCCACAGTTTTTATTAAAAAATCATTCAAAACACTTTTGGAAAAGAATATCTAGGTAAACCACGAAGTTTTTCAAACAAAAAAATTGCCAAAAAAAATTCCATGATTTTTGTTTTAAAAAATCTGAGATAAACTTCTAGAAATTTCAAGGAAAATTTTCTAGGTAATCAAACCATGAATTTTAGTGGAAAAATTTGCCAAAAACCAACTTCCTCTCCGATACCATGAAATGATAATTGGATGCTGTTTTATACAAAGGAGAGGAATGCTCCTTATATAAGTAAATACAAAAGATCATTCCATAACGAAAACAATCAAGAAATAAAGACAAAACCGGAAGTTACTAAAACTGACTAGCTCATAGAATAGAAAGTTACTATATAAAATACTTAATCGACTTAAATGACCATTATAAGCTAAATATTACAATATTACTTTAATGTTGTTGCTATTCCATACTAATTTTATTGTTAGAAGTTGTTAGGATCATCAGCCTTTCATTGGGTTCTTGATCCTTGTCTACATCAAGTGGTATAAAAGCTAGTTAAGCTCACTAGGTTGTTAAAGTATCTAAAGGAGTAAATCTTGGAAAGCTCTAAGAATTGTAGTTGCAAAAGAGGATCTTGTGACTGTAGAGAGCTCAAGTAGAAGTCATGGCTAATAGAAATAGACCAAAAGGTTAATGAAATGTCAATATAGTAGAAATGGTAAGAGTAATGGTAGCTATTTTGAAGTAGTAGAGGCAGCAAAATGGAGAGGTGTGTGTTGAAATTATGAGTGAAGATGATGAAGCAGTAGGCCTAGAGGAAGGAAAGGAGAACAACATAAATGAACAATTTTTGAGAGTTGAGAGTAATGTCACACATAGGAAATTGACCACAAATGAATATTGTATGTGTAGTCGACATACAATGGCTATTGTTATGTTTGATAATATTGGTTATCTATCAGTGTATTAATTGTCGTCAATGTATTAATTGTTTGTTGGTTGTCACTCTCAGGTAGTTTTAAGTGTCAATTGGTTGACGGTTGTGTCTCTCTTGGCAACCATCGAGTCCTTTAAATATGTTGTGTACCACCAAGGAAGGGATTAGTGTATAGTCGAATGAATTGTAATCCTTGGCCAACCATCTCTAGTCTTCTCTGTGATGAATTCATAACTGAATAAAGATATATTTTACTGCTATGTCTAGTACGCACTACCATCTGTATTATTATTTCATGTATGTAATTTACCAAGCATAGCAGTGAACATTTGGTTGTTGCCTTAAAAGAAATCGGGTCAGCATTGCGTGAATCATGCCCCTGGATCCCAATAAAGGCGAAAAGTGGCCACAAGGTGGTCAAGAACAAGTGATCAGATGATCTTTAAGGATTGTAGAACAAAGAGAACAATGGAGAAGACTATGAGAAACATTTCAAGAAAATCCCGACGGACGATTCCTGAGTCAGAAACCTTCCATAGAGCCAACATCAGACGAGGAGTACAAAGAAGGAAATCTTGAATTGACAGACATATTGCATGACATTGAAAATCTATTTATCTGAGGAGAACCTATAAGTAGACAGTTTGAACCAAAGACCCTCGGACAGGAGTACAAGAACAAGTCAAAGCTTGAAAGTACCTGAGAGGTTGGGGACGCTAGAGGTGGACGTGTAGAGGACACACATGTGGCCGAGAGTGTGGGGAAAGCACCAGAACATAGCAGTCAGAGCAACCCACCCAAGTCCGATGCACAAGGGAGGAAAGCAAGAAAGAAAGATGGTGACTCCTCTGACAAGTTCAAATGGGGATCGGCAAAAATTGCCAAAGTTCACAAGAAACGAGTCAAAAGATATTATGACGCACTGGAAGACATGCAAGACTATCTGGGTAGCAAGCGGTCAAGTTGACAAGGACTATTGGCTGAGAGTTTTTCCAACAACACTGACGAGTACAGGCATTGACTGGTTCACAGATCTAGATGCTTCATCCACAGCCTCTTGGGACGCACTCAAGAGGGCGTTAAAAGCTTAGTTTAAATTGCTATGGGACGACAATGAGATTGTCACTGAAATTTATAATACCAAGCTGAAAAATTCATTGTGCACTTTATTGAACAAGCATATATAAAGGCGATTAAAGAGCTTCAAACTGGAGCAAAAATAGAACTACGTCTTCTAAAATAGAAGCCTAAATAAACTAAAAATAAAAACCCCTAAATGACCATTAATAGAAGAACTAAAAAAAGCGAACTAAAATTAATGAAATATTCTAATACCCTCCCTTAATGGTCATTCTATCAACTACCTAACCAACACGACCAAATCTGCTTATCAAAAAGCATAGAAGGTTGACTCCTCTTTAGAACGCTCTACAACATAAGCCTGTCACTAAGACTCTCCCTGGTTGGTCTTCTGATCAGCCAATCGCTCTCTGCAGAACCTCTAGATATGACCAAGCCTCCCACAATAGTGACAGGTGATTTCTTCTTGGAACCTTCCTCAGATGTGTGCTATCCTTTCTGATGAGGACGCGTCTTCGCCTTTATCTGTGGCAGTAAATTCTTGTACTATACTAACTATGTCACTGTTGCTGCCAAACTGTTGTCTCCACCTAGCTTGCGGCTATTACTTATTGCACAACTCATCAAATTTCAAGTCAACATTAGTGGAGGTAATGTTGAGTGTCTCAATAAAGTGTTCATAGAAGAGTGGTAGACTCTTTGGTGTAATCACCACCATGTCCTCTTCCATCTTCCAACCACCGATTTCCAATTGATCATGTATATCCTTGATCTTCATAAGATGTTCCTATAGGGACACCTTCTCATCCATCGTGATCTAAAACAATTTGTGCTTGAGAAAGAACGCTCTACTTTTAACTGAGGTTTCATGAAGATCCTTCAAGTGTTTCCAGATTTCTGTAAAGGTTTCATGAAGATCCCTTAGAGTTTCAAAAAAGCAGGAGCGAGAGGGTAATATCGTGTGCCCCATTCCCAAAACAATCCACATCAAACACTGTCATTAATTAAAGTCTTTTTTCTTCTAATGTCCTTCAAAAAGATATTTAATTGAAAAAAGTTGTCATAAATCTTAACCTTATAAAGTTAGTTAGCTGCCACGATATGGAGCACAATCTCAACAAAATAAAACAAAAAAAACTAATTCGCTAAATCTTCCCTCTTCTAAGGCTTTGACCAACTTATTGAACTGACCTAGTAAATCCAGCTTAGCTTTCAGGTAGAAAGAGCAGTTTCAAAAAAATATATATCATGATTAAATAAAACTTTTGTCTTCTAAGGAGTTTCAAAAAAACTGCAGAGGCTATCATAGCTCACGAACTCGTAAGTCCAGTTGGTCAAAGATATAGCCGTTTTTATTCGTTCTGAGCAATTTTATTAACATAATGAATTATAAACTTCATTATAGGTCCTGAAATTCTAAATCCAGTTAGGCCGCCCAGATATACAACACAATTTCAAAAATTTATATCACAATTCCCTATGATTTTTTTCTTATAAGATCTTCCGATATAAAAATTCGAGTTAAAAAACTATCATGTCAATCCGGTCCTTCTGCCCCAAAATACAGCACAGTTTCAAAAAATTGTAAACGATAATTAGCTAGAATTTTCGTCTTCTAGGGTCCTTCGATAAATGTATTCAAGTGAAAGGGCTATCATGTAAATCCCGTTCATCTACCCCGATACAGAGCACGATTTCACTAAAACCATAAAATTCACTTAAAGTTTTGTTGCGCAGGGGTTTTGACTAAATTTCTTGAATTGAAAAAAGGCATCATAATTTCTAACCTTGAAAATCTGGTTTTTCTCGCGATCGTTGCAGACAATGAAGCGATGAGCGGGATGCTGAGGCTGAACGTGGTTGTGGCGCATGTCACTGAAGGAGACGTGACGAAAGCGACGATGCTGAACCTCATCGTCCCCTTGTTCCTGCGCATCGTCCATTTCCATACCCATTTCTTTGTCCTGATCATCCAGCCTCACCCGCCCCGCACGAGACGGCCGCCTCGAATTGTTCCAACCCCTCATTCTTCCACGCTCTGAATCCCCACAGCTCCAAACAAAAGATCAGCACTTCAAAACCTCCCCGTCAATATGTGTTCATTTCAAACCCTTGCTTGGCTACGAGGACGGATTTTCGAAGCCACAAGAATCTATACGCTTGAGAACAGATTTCAAACAAGAAATGGAATTGGTTGAGATCTAACGGAGGCTGACGCCATCGCTTGAATCTATATGCTCTGAGGCTCCTTGTTATTTTCGCTTTCCAATTTAATTTACCTCGGATTTTTCTTTTATATTTGCTCTCGGCAAAGTCGCCGGCCAGTGGCTTTTCACTCGTAAAGCGAATTATAAAATGCTTAGAGTCAACGAAAATAGGTGAGTTTGGCAGCTTATAGCGAATGAATTTTACGGTCGCTTTGCCGTTAGGCAGTTGCAAATATTTCAAAACAAAAAAAATTCAATACAAAAATATATATGCATATTTGAATTTTTTGTGCTTGTCTTCTCAGGTCCCGTACAAATATCGATATCGGCCGGGCTTTATGTATTTTTTATCAAATGGTATGGAACATGCTACGAATATATTTGGGATTCGTTGAATTGTGAGACAATGTGTGTAAACCGAAAGGTGTGTTTTTAAATAGTTATATCTTAAGGTCAACAATTTCTCATATGGTTACTATTTATCGACATGTATGTGGAAGAATTTAATGAGTTTTTTACAATATTGTTCTTTTATATAAGTATCGCTGATTTAAAATAGTTGTTTAAGAGGAATAAGCAATCATTTTGTAAGAGGAATTAAAATGGAGGAAGAAGACTTGAAGGAAACAAAACAAAAAGTGGATGGACAAGTAGGAATTAAGTAGCATGAATACCCCAATACTAAAATTGAAATGAAAAAGATGGTGATAAAAAAATTTAGGATTGCAATGTAATGTGGACAAAACAAAATGGTAGAAAAAATGTACATTATGTCAAAGAACTCAACCTCGCATAGAAGCATGATGAAAAAGTCTATTTGAAGGCTGCAATAAAGAGGAAGGCTAAAATTTTAATAGTGCAGTTAAGGATCGAATCTCATCACCTTAGATGTGAAAGGGGTAGATGGACTACACCCAAAGAAAAGTGGGAGGACGTGTCTTTTGTAGCAAAGACATTGCAACCGAATAACACTTCATCATAGAGTTTGTAGCAAATAAGGATATCCATAAGCAATTTGAAGATACTCTGAAGGTGGATACTCTAGACGAGCTCTTTGAGGAGACAAGGCTTCACAAGTTTACAAATTTCTTGATCAAGATTCATTATAGAAGAATTTGACATAGAAATAAATATGAATATGAATTTTGTACGATGCTTCTAGATTCGACTCCATGATCCATTTTTCTCTATATACTCTCGATCGTCATGATGATGGATCATGGAGTGTGAGCTAAAACGTTGATGCAAAAATACTCACACAATCAAATCCAAAAGCAACATACAAAACTTATCACATGGATCGTGGAAATCTACTCACTATTAATATGAAAATGTGTTAATGTTGTAGCTTCTGGTCCCTTAGACCTCTTGTTCTCGTGGACGTCATTAAAAATCCTTCATTCACTCACTCATTCATATATGAGGTTAATTATGGAGAGTATCTAATTAAGACAATATATTTACATTTATTTCAATTAATATTTATAGGTTCTAGCTATCAAGTATTCTATTTGCACTAGTGAGATTTTTATTTTTTTTGCTTTATGTTCTTTTAATTATTGTTGATTCAATTTTGACTTGGCATTATATGATATAATAAATCATGGTGACAATGAATAGGTAAAAATAGGAAGATCAAGATAAACATAAATAAAGATATGAAAGAACATAAGAAATTACAAGCATCTCAAGTACTTTTTTCCACAAGGATGATGGATGAGGTTGATTGCGACCTAATATGAGAAACAATATAGCCTATGAAGGCCAATGATGGAGACTAAAACTAGAATATTTATGACAAGTGACAGTTAAGATGCCTAATAACTCATAATGGTTGGTAGTTTTTCTTGTAGCACCAACTAGCTAGGGACATAGCCTTGATAATACAAAAAGACAATTGACACAAAGATAGGACCTGAGGACATATGTAAAAATGAGCCTAGGTGATAAAGCCCGACTGGCACTATGTGTTAGACACAATTTAAAAGATGCATAATATATATAAAGGATGGTATTTATTTTTAAGTCCAATTGAAAGATTATTCTAAGTGGGAATTCTATTGTAGGATTTTAGAATGTTCCTAAAATAGGCAGATGAACCTCAAGAATTGGGACAATAATCCAACTTTTCTAATGCTTAGATATAAATTTTAGAAGATAGATTGGATATTATTAGGTGAGGAATAGCAAGGATAGATAGATGGACTAATATGTATAAGGATGGCATGGAGAACACAAAACTTAGATGAGGACAAGTAAGATGATGGAACTACCACTTACACATAGTGCATGTTGCTAGGTTTTCACTACATACATATATCCAAGGTTCCACTACGTGTGGTTTTTAATATATAATAATTTATTTATCTTATATTTTTGGGATGTTTAAAAAGTGGGACAACTCAATTGGTTCATGCATGGATCTGTTTGAAGTGGATGAAGAACCATCTAAAGGTTCTCCTTCTGAAGTATCCAATTGATATGCACTTAAACTATATTTAGCAATGATTATGTATAAGGACCCGATTAATTAGGCTTAAATTTTCCTTTGTTCTCATGGTCCTATTAATGTTGAGGACAAGATCACCAATTTTAAACTGGCAAGGTCTGATCTTTTTCTTGAAGTTTCTTCTAAGTGTGCTTTGATATGCTTGGATATGATTATAGGTGTTGAGGTTTTATTCATAAAGAACTTCTAAATCACTAAACCGTACAACCTAGTACTCCTCATCATGATAATATTTTTAATGAGATATGTAAGGATGGGAATTTAACATCAATCAGAAAGATAGCCTCGACACCTTAAAATAAAGAGTATGGAGCCAACACTATTAAGAATATGAAAACTTGTGTGGTAAGCCCAAAGGGTGGGATTGAGGTGGATGTGTCAATCTTGGTTAACTTCATTGAAAACCTTTTTTAAGGATTTTGAGAAAATTCTTATTGGTTGCCTCAACTTGACCTTTACCACATAATATGGAATAGACCACTACTAGTCAATGTGGAATTGTTCACAAAGGTCACAAACATATTGGTTTTTGAAAGGTCTACTATTGTTACTAATGATGGTGGAAGGGATACCATAATGTTAGATAATATGGTATATGATGCAATTAGAAATTTGGATGTTGGTGATGAGGATGAGTATGATGGATTTCACCCATTTAGTGAAATATTCAATGGTGTTAATAATGAACTTATTTTCGTAAGAGGATGATGGATGTATCTTTTTTTATGACGGCAAGGCCCTATTAAGAAAAGGGACAAGATGAATCTCAAGTCTCCATGTTCTTGACAAGGGGATATATTTCTTGACACATTTGCATGAATCATGTTCCATTGCAGGCCAGTAGTATCCTATTATGAGAAGATTTTTTACAAGGACTATGCCACTATTATGAGAACCACAAATACCATTGTGAATTTCTTGTAGTGCAAGTTTAGCTTATATCATGTTTAGATGTATTGTAGAAGAGAGCCACATAGCTTCAACAATATAAGGTGTTACCCAAGACAATGTATCAAGATGAGCATTGGATAAATTATTTATGTTGATTATGATTGAGATCATGTGGTAAGATGTTATCATCGAGGTAGGCATAAATATCGTGGTACAAAAAGGAATCATGACCAACAATTTTGAATACCATCACAGTATTATAAATATTATACAATGGGGATAAAAGTATTTTTAGGAAAAAAGTGTATAGCCTATATATTATATTAATTATATGAATAAGAAGTATACAATATGATAATAGTTCCATATTAGCCTTCATAAGCTAGACTGCGTAGATTCAGAGGGACTCAAATCAAATACATGGTTTACACTAAAGCTAGTATGAATCATGCCTAGCATTAATAATTACTAATTTATGCATGAGTAATTACACCAACGTCCTTATAGGCTTCCAAAATTTAAATGAGAACCCAAAACCCATAACTAAAGTTTTGAATAAAGACAAAAACCCAAAACCCATTGTCCTTAAACTGGGATAGAAGTTATTCCACCAAAAAATTACATTTATCTAAGGCATCTCCAACAAGGATTCACTAATAGCCATTGCATCTATAGCATTATTTCAAAATATGAGAGACTTGGTCAATTTGGATGTGCACAAAGTATCTTTTATAATTATCTTCCATGCATTTGTAAGGAATAAATTATCATCTTTGATTTGAAACCCATTATTGAATGTTTTGATGATTGCTTGGAAGTCTCTATAAAATTGTAACTAAGAGATATTTTATTATACTACTGCTCTCAACCCAATAATCAAATCTTCAAACTCTACTTTATTATTAGTGCATGGAAAAGCCAATCCGAATGCCTTGGGGTAAAGTCACCTTGGTGGATGATGAAAAGCACTCATGCTCTAGACTCATTGTGTGTAAGAGCCATCAAAATACAGTTTCCATAATAATGGTTCATTGATGGTGAACATGGACTTATCTAGAAAGTGTGCAACTAGTGGATATGCATCAATAAGAGGGGCCTTGGCCAATTTGTATATAATGGTTTCACCTTTATAGTTTTCGATCCATGTATTTGATATCAAACTCGTAAAAAAGCACAACCCCTTTAACCATTTTACCTATTAAGGGTATTCTTGATAATAGATATTTAAATGGATCAACCTTGAAGATGAGCTTGATTTAATGACAAGGCATGTAATGTGATTTGAAGACCACTATTGGACATGCTTTTACATGGGGGTGTAGTTGAGCTCGTAGCCAACTAGAATGCAATTAATGTAATATATGGTCCTCTCTTTTCTATTTTATTCATGTTGGACAACTTGAATTCCCTAAGTACAACTGAAGTATAGCAACAGAGTTTTTTTTAGAATGAAAGGCATGAGAATACACAAAGTAGCCAAATATTTCCTAATTGTGTTGAATTGTTTTGACAAGAAAAATCTCATTTTAAGATTTTATCCTTGCAAAGTAAATGGGTGAAGGGTTGGCACATATTCATGATTTGATCTATGATTCTCTTAAGATATTATAGTTTCCCTTGAATTATTCCTTGATTATTTAAGTGTCCTAGGGGACACATATCCATTATTAATTTGACTTTAGTAAGATCAACCCTCAATGCATTTCAT
>BSBK01011383.1:0-7500 GCA_027943335.1 Chamaecyparis obtusa
GAATGAATGTTGAATATGTCTTATGGGGGAGTATTCAAGTAGTTCTATAGCAGTTGTATGTTGCATTCATGACTGTGTTTGTCATTGATGTCAACACATTGATCTACTAAAGAATAACAGAGAAGCAGACAATGCTTGTATTAGCGTACATGGAGAATTATAGATCAAACTATGCAAAGTTGAGGACTTGTTCTATATTGTGTCTTGAGATAATGGTTAAAAGTGCATACAAAAATTCAATTATTCATGACAGTTATGTGTAATCTAGTAGAAACTGTATTCTGATAGTGTTCCTGAGAAGCGACTTGTGATAACTAGATTATATCTCCTAATCAGGATAGAATATGGACATGCAAAGTTGTAAAAAGCTTGATGATATTTTAGAGGTGACCTAGATGAGACAACATAGTCAAAGGTCACGCGTGTGAAGAATTATTTAGTTTGGAAGCCGACAATTTTATGTGGTTATGAAATATTATGTAAGGTGTAATGATTTATATTTTGTATTTGGTTAAGCCTAGTTGGACGACTCTATTGTAAATTATTTGAGTGTGGTATAAAGGAAGGATTATTTTCATTGATTGTAATATGAGTGAAGTAAAAAAGAAAGATATGATGATATTGATGTTGTAAGAGGATATGCGAATTAAGAAGATTCGGTAAAGCAGTTGGTGTGGTTTTGGCACAGACAAAGGAGTTGCTAAGATCAGTAATTATTGGTATTATTCTACTCATATAATATAGAGATCGGTTGGATAGTGAGTTTGGTGATCTTCCCCTTGAAGCTATTTGGACAGTGGGTACTTCTGCCTTCCATAACTCTTAACCAGGTTAGAATCTTTTAATAGGGATTCAAAGTCTCCTAACAAGGACTAATATGTACTGAATGTATTTCATAGACTCTTAATAGGGTTCATCCTCCCACAAGTAATTTTCATATTAGTACATCTTTTGTGGGTACCATTCCCACCGGGGTGTACTCTATGATCAAGAGGTTCCCTAGTCAACATATCTTGTGTCATTGTGTATGTTTATCTTTCTATGGTTGTTGTTTATATTGGTTACATGGTTGAAATATGACAATGGTATTATAATTTTTTTTAATTTGATAACTGATTCACCACCCCCCCCCCCTAGTTATCTTGGTGGACTTTACTTTCTAACAATTGGTATCATAGCAGCAGGTCCTTGAAGGAAAAGTTTAGCAACTTAAGGAGATTCTATGATGAGTCATTTCAGGAAAGAAAGCCTTAAGTTTGATGGAGTTGATAGCTGGAAGGAAAAGATGAAGACACATCTGCTATGTTTAGGACCAAGATATTGGTTGATTACAAAGAATGACAAGACTATCATTGAAGAAGACAAACTTGAAGATTGCACTGATAAGGAAAGAGATCTATTTATGTGTAACATACTTGCTAGAGAAGCACTTTTGTCAGCTCTTCCAAAGAATGAATACAGTCAGGTAAAAATTCTAAGGACATCTCATGAAATTTGGTTAGATTTACAATCTACTTTTGAAGGTGATGTACATGCTAAGAGAGTCAGATTATAGAATTGGATATGTTTATTTGAAGATTCAAGAATGATGGAAAATGAATATGTTAGAAGTTATATTGTAGGATATTAGAGATTGTTGCAAGTATCAAAGCTTGTGAAGGAAACAAAACTAAAGATGAAGTCATATGGAAGATATTAAAGACACTGACCCCTGTGTTTAAGCAGACAATGCAGATGATTGAACGAGTTATACCTTGTACTGAAAATTTTACCAAAGAAACTCTTCTTGGAAGATTAGAAGCAACAGAGATAGGCTTGAGATAGTCTAGAGACTTACCTATAATTGAAACAACATTCAACACACTTAGTGTTCACCCTACTTTGTTAAGAAGTACAAGTGTCAGTGGAGATTATGCCAGTTGCAACAAATCTAAGACTGAAGAAGACTGAAAGATTGAGGAAGGAATTGCCTTGCTTGTGAAAAGAGAACCTGAAGTAAGAAAATCTTAAAATGTTGGAGATGCCAAGAATATGGTCATTTCACATCTAAATTCCCTAAGAGAGTAAAGAAATATAAGAAGAAATTTAAACCTAGAAGATTTAAAGAATGTTATTATGCTAATGATGAAGAATTTGAAGCTAGCATTGAGAAAATCTTAAGTGAAAGTGATAATGAAAGTGATGATGTAGGATTTGTAGCAATAAAAGAAGAAAGCTCTAAAACTAAAGTCAGAGAAGAAAAATCTTTAGTTTCTCAAGTAGAAAAGAAAATTGACTCGATTATAGATAGTGGTTGTTCACATCATATGATTGGAGATATGAAGAAATTTATAAAATCTAACAACTATGATGGAGGAATTGTTAGAGTTGGAAACAATGCACCTTGCTTGATAAAGGGAATATAATCTATTAATCTTGATGGAAAGACTAACACTGATGATGTTTATTTTGTGGATGGATTGAAACATAATATTTTAAATGTTGGACAGTTAGTTGACAAGGGATATCAAGTTTGGTTCACTGAGAAGACTTGTGTGACCAAAGATAAGAATGGTAATATGATTGGAACTAGATCAAGAACCAGAGGTAATGTATTTCAGTTGAATCCTACTGAGAAGACATGTTTAATTACTAAAATGGATGATAGTTGGTTATGGCACAAAAGGTTCTATCACATTTAAACTTTGATAACATTGTGAAAATAAGCACTACATTTGCAGTAAGAGATTTGCCTAAGATTATGAAACCTACTAACATGATATGCAAAGAATGTGTTATGGCTAAGTAGAAAAGAAGCTCTTTTCTTAGTAAGAAGTTCACCCTGGTAGCAAAATTGGAAATTGTTTATATAGTTCTGAGTGGTCCCACAAGGACTAGAGGATTCTATGGTGAAAGGTATTTTATGATTTTTGTTGATGACTTTACTAGAATGATGTGGATAGCATTTCTTAAAGAAAAATATGAAGCATTTGACAAGTTTATATTGATTAAGAACAAAGTTGAGAATAAATCGGGAATGAAAATTCCAAAGGAATTTAATACTTTTTGTGAAGTGAATGGCATTAAGAGACATTTTTTAGCCCCTAGAACATTGGAAAAAAATGGTATTGCAGAAAGAAGGAACAAATCAATAAATGAGGCAGCAAGAGCTATGTTATTTGAGAATGATTTGGTGAAGACATTCTGGAGAGAAGAAGTGAACACAATAGTATATAAAATGAATAGAGTACAAATCAGAGCAGACACAAACAAGATGCCCTATGAATTATGTTTTGGACATGCACCATTAGTTAAGTATTTCAAAATTTTTGGAAGCAAATGTTATATTAAGAGAGATGATGACATTGGTAAGTTTGATCCCATAAGTGATGAAGATATATTTCTTGGTTATTCATTGAAAAGAAAAGCTTATAGATATTTTAATAAAATAACTAAGACTATTGTTGAGAGCACAAATGTTAAAGTTGATGAGGAATTCAAAATTCAGGAAAGAATACCTGATTATGAATCATATGAAGAAGTTCATCCTAGAATTGATCAAGAAAATGTTGAATTGTTTTATGAAACTGATAGTGATTTGCAAAAGGAGAATTACATTGAGGAAATAAGAGAAGAACTGAGATCAAAACAAAGAGTTGAAGCAAGAATTAAGACAATGACACCTAATGAGAATCTAGTAAGGAATCATCTTGCTGATCAGATTATTAGGAGCATAAAAAAAGGGAGTTATGACAAGAAATAAGGTGCAAGAAGAACTATGTTTGATTTCTCAAATTGAACCTAAAACTACTGAGGAAGCCTATAAAGATGATAACTGGATTCAAGCAATGAAGGAAGAACTAGATCAAATTGAAAAGAACAAAACTTGGGAGTTGGTCCCTAGACCTAAAGATAAAAATGTTATAGGAACTAAATGGGTATTCAGAAATAAGATGAATGAACAAGGTGAAGTTGTAACAAACATAGAAAGATTGGTATGTAAAGGATACTCACATCAAGAAGGAATTGATTATGAAGTAACCTTTGCACCTGTTGCAAGAATTGAAGTGGTAAGAATGTTTTTGGCTTATGTAGCTTATAAGAAATTCAAAGTGTATCAGATGGATATGAAGTTAACATTTCTGAATGGAGAATCGGAAGAAGTCTACATTGAGCAGCCTGAAGTTTTTCTTTTAACTCAAGAAGGAGACATGGTATGTAAACTGAACAAAGCTCTATATGGACTAAAACAAGCACATAGAACATGGTATGCAAGATTAGATAAATATTTGATAAAATTGGGATTTACTAAAGGCATTGCAGACAATAATTTATATATGAAAGAGATTGAGAATGGTTTATTGATTGTAGTTATTTTTGTTGATGATATTATCTTTGGAGGAGAAGATGAAGCTAGTGATAAATTTGCTAATGAAATGAAGACTAAATTTGAAATGAGCATGATTGGTGAGATGAAATATTTTTTAGGATTACAGATAGAATAAAATAGTGATGGTATTTTCTTATCTCAAACAAAATATCTAAAAAACTTGTTGCAGAGAATTGGAATGGAAAATTGTAAGCTTGTTGGCATACCTATGGTAACTGGTCATAACTTATCTAGCATAGATGAAACTCCTATAGTTGAACAAAAGAAATATAGATCCATGATTGGAGGATTACAGTATTTAACTCATAAAAGACTAGATATATCACATGCAGCTGGTATTGTTGTAAGATTTCAAGCTGATCCTAAAGAGTCACATTATGCAACAATAAAAAGAATATTTTGGTATTTGAAAGGCATAATTGACAATGGGTTATGGTATGATAAATCAGATGACTTTACCCTATGTGCATATACAACCACAAATTGGGGAGGTAGTGTTGATGAAAAAAATGGTACAAGTGGTGGCATTTTTTCTTAGAGCAACATTGGTTTCTTGGCTAAGTAAGAAACAAAATTGTATCTCACAGAGCACAACAGAAGCAGAATATGTAGCAATAATAAATAATTGTAATCAGATAATATGGATGAAAAAAATGTTGAAGGATATTGGAATCAAGTTCAATGAGCATGTTATCATACACTGTGATAACACTGGTACAGTAAGTATGTCTAAGAACCCTGTGTTGCATTCTAAAACAAAACATATAGAAATCAAATATCATGTTGTAAGAGAAAAAGTTGTAGAAAAAGAAGTCAGACTTGAGTATATTGGTACAAAAGAGAATATTGTAGATATTTGCAAAGCCTTTACCTAAAGATACATTTGATTATTTGAGAGGTATGCTTGGGGTTATGCCTCAGCGTACTTTTTAGTAGTGATGTAGAGAGTTGCATCAGTCTAGTGGTATATGAGCTCTATCCATTCTGGGTTGTATGCTAATACTTCCTGTATGGGGGAGTGTGTGTGTTTCTGAGATGATTCATGAAGGACTCTTGTGAAAGCTCTTTTTTTGACATTCGATCTTGTATTGGATTGACATATTGATGTTCACTTTGTCATTGATGTTAATGGGGGAGAAGGATACATGAAAAACACTTGATGATTGATTGATTTGATTGATGAAGAGGATTTGAAAAAGTAAAATACTGAGGAGAAGGATACATTTGATGATTAATTGATTTGATTGATGAAGAGGATTTGAAAAGATAATACAAAAAAATAGTGTTGCATTTTGGTATTCATGGAACTTGGATTTTTTCATCTATGTTGCCATTAATTCCAATGGGGGGAGATTGTTAGGAATGAATTCTAAATATGCCCTATGGGGGAGTATTCGAGTATTTTTGTAATAGTTGTATGTTTCATTCATGACTATGTTTATCATTGATGTCAACACATTGATCTATTGAAGAATAGCAGAGAAGTAGACATTGCTTATATTAGTGCACGTGGAGAATTGTAGATCAAGATATGTAGAGTTGAGGACTTGTTCTATATTGTGTCCTAAGATTATGGTTAAGAGTGCATATGGAAATTCAATTATTCATGACAGTTATGTGTAATATAGTGGAAATTGTATTCTGACAGTGTTCCTGAGAAGCGGCTTGTGATAACTGGATTATATCTCCTAATTGAGATAGAATCTAGACATGCGAAGTTGTAAAAAGGTTGATGATATTTTGAAGGTGACCTAGATGAGACAACAGAGTCAGAGGTTGCACGTGTGAATAATTATTTAGTTTGGAAGCTGACAAATTTACGTGGTTATGAAATATTATGTAACGTGTAATGATTTATATTTTGTATTTGGTTAACCCTAGTTGGTCGACTCTATTGTAAATTATTTGAGTGCAATATAAAAGAATGATTATTTTTCTTGATTGTAATATGAGTGAAGTGAAAAAGAAAGATATGATGATATTGATGTTATAAGAGGATATGCGAATTAAGAAGATATGGTACTGAGATCTGGTAAAGCAGTTGATGCAGTTTTGGCACAGACAAAGGAGTTGTTGAGATCAGTAATTATTGGTATTATTCTGCTCAGATATTATTTCTTATTGAAAATTTGTCAAATAGTGCTTTAATAGGCATCTTTTGTTAGGGGCATTCATGCCCTTAACATTCCACATTATGACCTTCATTTATCCTTGGTGAGGTCTTTCCCCTTCTCTGCATGAAAAAATTGAAGTTAACTTGACTTGATCTTTTGCTGCCCCTGCCTTATTAATCAATTCAGTAATGGGTTTCCTACCTCTTTTTTAAAGAATTTTACCACAATCTAGACTATTTTTATCAAGGAAATTAAGGGCCAGTCCCAATTTCTCAAGAATTATAGAGTTTATATCTAGGTATTGATCTTCCTCCCCTAAACCAAAAAAGGTAGTATTTTCTTCCATTTATTTATCATCAAAATCTATAAAATTCATAGTTTATCCTTCTATATCCAATCCCTCCCTAATTACTTCCAATGATTCATGCTCCCTAACCTTTAGAGAGAAGACACCCATTATTTCATATATGGATTGAAATTTAGGGGGCAGGGGGACTTCTACCCTATCCTCTCTAATTTCACCTTCCTCTAATCCATGAGGAGTATCATTCAATTTGATTATATCATATAGGGGAAATCACTTCTATTGCCTTATCATTAACCTCCATTTGAATCTTAACCTCCTCTTGGCAAGAAATGGCCTCTGTCATCAGTTCATTTAGGATTTTTTTGTTATCTAATAATGTTTTTTACCTCTTCTTGAGACCGAGGGTGGTGACTATAGTTTGAGTTCTCAGTCTTATTTTTGAAAAAAAATCCACAAATATTTTCATTAAACCGAAAATTGATCCCCTCAACCTATTTGAGTTTCAATGTATTATTGGCCCTATCCTTTTGGTGGGATAAGCTTACCATTCTAGAAACAACTTTACCAGAAATCGAACCATGATAAAATTAGGGTATTATAAGATATATTTATCTTTCTGTGATTAAATCCAATGGTTTTGGTTGTTTTCAGTTAATATTTGTATCTACTAGAATTTGATGTTACTGGAAAATAGGAATTTTGGGTATGTA
>BSBK01011383.1:15000-66012 GCA_027943335.1 Chamaecyparis obtusa
GGTTGAGTGGAATGCCTAGGTTTCCCCTTTGTCTCATCAATTACAACATCCCCATGCCAAAGAACAATCTAGGTCGGGGTGGTCTCCTAAAAACTTTGCGGGCTAGAGTAGTGGCTGGGGCTCGGGGGTGATTCAAAATTATGATCTTGGCTGGGGTAAGGACTCGGTTCCTCATAGGGATTTTGTTACATAGGGTTCGGTGGAATATGGGTGGTGTGAAGATGTGGGGGATGTTGATCCTCGCCTAAGAAGGATAACTCCAGAAAATGATGCCATGGAAGAATGAGAGTTGGAGTTGGAGGTTTTTTTGTTGCTTTTTGATATCTTGGATTTGTGTTATTCACAGTGAAAATTTTGATGTATGTGATCAGAGGATATTGTCTTTCATATGCTATGTAATTGGAGGTAGTTCATACTCCAAATTGTAATTAAGATGTGTAGGCATCTTTGAAATACTTTGAAACTGTATATTCGTTAATTCAAATTTTGTATTGAGCGACAATGTTGGGTTTTCTTCCTGATTCTTTCTTGGGTTTTCTTCCTGAGCTTTTTTTGAATCAGTTTTTTAATATAAATATTATACTGGCTTGTCCATTTTTGCCTAAAAAAAATAAAATATTATAGACTAGAATATTATATTGTATTTATCTATAAGATTTTTTACGGGTTAGTAATAACTTAATTTATTGTCTTATTACTGTGAGAAATCATTGGGAATGTCCTTAATAGAGATGGATAAACATGAATTTTGATGGTGCATCAAAAGGGAATCTAGGACCCTCGAGACCAGGCTATGTTACTAGGGATTGGCAAGGAAAGCTAGTTGTTTTGGGTGCAAAACGTCTATGTGATGTGACTAAAAATAAAGCAGAACAATGAGTAGTTTTGAATGCACTCTACATGGAAAAAAATTGTTTGACTCTTGGATTCATTTTGAAGGGGATTTCCTAATTGTTGTTAATGCAATCATCAGAGGGAAAATGCTAGCATAGCACCTGAACAAATATATTTTAAAAAAATAAAGGTCATTTTAGCCACCTTTGAGAATTTTAAAATTTCACATGTGAAGCAAGAGGGGAATGTAATAGCGGATGCCTTTTCAAATTGTGCCCTTTCATTATTACCAGATTAGCTAGGTTTTTTTTTTAAGAATGTGGAAATTGGGGATTTATTGGCCCTAAACATCATCAAAGGACAACACATTAGCTGATGTGATAGGAGTGTTGTGTGATGAGTGTGTGTAGAGGTAATTAAAACCACAAAGAGGTTGCCTTTTTCATTTGGTGTTTGTTCAATGATTGTGGAGCAATGAAGAAAAGTTGCAAACGAGGAAGAGATGGAAGCTGATTTTTCTCTAATATTGTTGAAGCAATAGTTATGCTTTAAGGGTTGTATATCATAAGAGTGTTTGAAGGGAGTCTTCAAAATTGATGAACCGTTATTTTAGCAAATTACGGGCCTTCTTTTGGGTGAAGAACTCATGTGGTCTAAACACAAGTACCACTAGAATATTTATATTGCTTCAAATTTTATGCCTTGGTCATTGGAGTCATTGGAATTAGGGTCGAAAGAAGCAATAATGTGGGTTATGAAAGAGTGTGTTCATAAAAAATGGTCATGGAATGGTGCTTTTCTTGGCCATGGTAGAATTTGGAGTTGGTCTATAAGCACAAGCTAGATATTGATAGAGAGTGAGAGATGGGGAGCTACTAGTGCACCACTTCCTAGTTTGGAGTGCTTAAGCAACAGTAAGGAGTGTCATGCAAATGCTATAGTTGGATGGGACTCTTTGAAGGACTTTCTTCATTCCTGAGAGAAGGAGAAGCTAAAGCAACCAACAACTATTAAAAAGTTAGGCATGAAGGTGAAATACGAACTAGAGGACTACTAGTGCAATAGTCCCATGGCAAAGTTGAGAACAACATGAACAAGAATCGAGCACACCCTCTAGGTCTTTGGTGTATCATCCTTTTATTATTATAGTTTTATGTTGTAACTTAGGGTGTTGAGGTTGGATGGGTTTCAAGGTAGATCCCATTTTGGTTAAATTGTAATGGCGTGGAGTTGGTATTTGGTGGTTTCGAGGTTTGGGTGTAGCCTTTTTTGCTTATGTTCTTCTTGTTTCTATTTGCAATGGGTTGTAATTTTGGCAATGTTTTTATGGTGTCAATGGTGACCCAATGAATGTTTGATGGTGAATCTCTATAGGGTACGTTTGGGGAAGTTGGATTTATCATTTTTTTTCATAGTTGATTAAATCTTTATATGTAAAAGCTATTTTTATAATATCAATGAAATAGACCTATTTACCGAGCAAAAAAATAACTTAAATTGTCATATATACTGTTTTAGAAAAATATAGCATGTCAATCCATATAGTAGATAAATCAGAGTGGTTATAAAAATATACAGTAGAGAGGTGTTCACACTAGCATACCTATAATTTTTTTAAATTTAATTAAGTTATATTATTTAAGTAGAATAATAAAAAACATTAAATTCTCAATATCTCTTGCTTTCCTTTTATGCAATTGCAACTGAAAATAAGTTAAATAAATAAAACATTCATTAATTTATAAGTTCAATAATTTATTTCTTATTAATTATTTATATAACGTTTTAAATAATAATTATTTTTAAATTTAAATAACTTAACTTTGCTTGAATTACTTTAATATGTAAATAAAATTTAACTCTTATTGAAGAAAACTCAAATTGAAACATAGACATTATTCGTATATACTCATAATTTTATCATAACCTTAACCCTAATTCAATTTTGGCCATAATTGTGACCTTTTTATCCCTAATTTAAGTTCAATCCTAGAGCCATAGGTATAATTGATTCATAATCTTAAATGAAGTTTTACACTAACTCAAAAAAAAAATTCAAGGTTGGGGTTTAATTTGATTGTAGTGTTCATTTAGGTTTAGGGTAAAGATTGAATTTGATTTAGTGTTAAGGTGAGAATATAATTTAATTTAGTTTGAGAGTTCAATTTGGTCTAGGTCAAGGGTTCATCATCATTTTATGACTCATTAGATTCAGTGTAAGGATCAATATTTTTTAGGTTTGTGGTTCAATTCGATTTATCATTAGGAGGAGGGTTTAGTTTCATTTAGTTTTATTATTTGATATAATAACTATAAATTAATAATAATTATGATAAGATTGAGTTTAGTGTTCAATTAGGCTTAGGGTCAATGTTCAATTTGTTTTAGTGTTCAAATATGCCTAAGATTAGGATTAGGGTTCAATAAGGGTTAGGGTTAGAGTTACATATCAATTTGGGTTTAGTATTAGTATTTGGGTGAATAATTTGTATAAGGGTTAGGGTTTAATTTTATTTATGTTTAGGATTGGGTTTTACTTTGGTTTAGGGTCCAATTTGGTCTAGTGCTCAATTATATATAGGGTTAGGTTTCAATTTGGTTCAATGTTCAAGGCTAGGGTTCAATTTTCTTTAATGTTAAGGTTAATTTTATGTTTTTTATGGCTAGGGTTCAATTTGGTTTACTATAAGGTTTATTATTCTATTTGCTTTAGGGTTACAATTTTTGTTTTACTTTTAGGTTTCAATTTGATTTTATATTAGGGTTTAATTTGGTTTAGTATATAATTAGGTTTATGGTTAGAGTTCAATTTGGTTTAGGATTAGGGTTTAATTTGATTTAGTGTTCAATTAGGTTTAGGGTTCAACTTAGTCGAGTGCTAGTGTTACCATTCAATTTGGTATAATGTTAGGGCTAGAGTATAATTTTATTTCTCATTAGTCCTTTATCTTGAGAATGCTTGTGGAACTTATCCATAACAAAAGCCTTTATCTCTTTACTATTTGTGGGGCATGAGTTTAAGTAAATATCTCATTTACTAAAATATTTTTTGTTTTGACATATCAAAGTCTTCCTTCTTTTGCACAATATGTCATTGAAGACAACCTTAGCCATTTGACTTCTTCCATTTACTCAAATCTTTTTAAATATCTTATATTTCACACCATAGCAATTGCTTCAATAGGAACAACCCCTAACTCACTCAACATGATACCATAAGCTGGACTGAACTTTTAATTTTTAACTTGTTTTTAATATAAAACAATAGTAAAACAATTTCTATATTGAGCTTGTTTTTGAAGTTTTAATTTTAATTAAGTGTTTTTTAATTTTCATAATTTCGTTCCACTATAAATAACTAGTAGTTTCATGATTTTTTTGAGCAACAAAATATCAATATTGATAGGCTTATTATGGTGAAGACATCCACTGGATTATTCAGATGTCTTATGTAAAAAATATATGCTAGTTAAAAAATCTAAACGTGAACACCGCAATGTTTGCGTGATAAATGATATAAGGTCATTTAATTACATCGTAGGTGTTTCCCTATGAAAGGGTTCAAGCTAATATTTTCATATGACAGTGGGAAATCCTGTAGACATAATGACTACCATTGAAGTCATCTGAAGCATTCAATGGATTGTTCATTCATTTGATTGTCGTCTTCCTTTGCTCACTTTTTTGCTTTTCCCGTGAATGAGAAATATTTTGCCTCCAGAAAAATAATCTTTTCACTGTCCTGGGTCTCCACATTGGTGACTATAGGCATGTACATTATTTGTAAATGTGTAAGGCGGATGCGAGGCAAAATCAATTATTCATTGTATTAGTCCATTTTAAAAACCTTCCATATCACTTTTATTGCATCATAAAAAATAATTTATTAATTTTATTATTACTAATTGTTAAAAATATTCCAAATTCTTATCCAACAAAAATATTAAGGAAACAATGAATGCTGTGTGGCATGCTATTTGTGCATTCCCGATTTTATTCTTTTATTTGAATTAGACTGGAATTAGGATTGTCAAATGTTAGAATTAACATTTTCGATGTTTGTGTTCAAAACATGAAACTGGAATAGGGATTTGTTAATTCCCCTGTACCCTCAAAACCAACATTTGAATCTTCCATCTAAATAGGTGTAATTGGAAAATCAATTCGAATTCCACTTAAATGGGAATTGGGGGTAAAGAAAAATTTACAATGTTTTGAAATCCATATGCAAACAACATTTTCCATCTTCTCATTATGAATTCTTAGTGAACCAAACGGTTCCAGCCTTATTCCAAAAACTATTTTCCGAAGTTAAAACTTTCATAATTGTCAAATACTAGAATTATGTTCCAACATTATTTAATTACAACTTATGTATAGATTTTGAGGTTTTGAGTTTTAAGTAATTAATATTGAATTTTAAATAATAGGTCAAATTTTGAACTTTAACTAAATAATATTCATTAAATATATTATATTTTAATTAATTAAATTTTTTTTATCAAAAATATATTAGGTTTTGCATTTTCATTCATTCATATTTATGATGGAATATATTGGATTTTAACTTTAAATTATTAAATATCTATATCTAAATATATTTAGTTTTAGATTTCAATTAATTATATTTAATAGTATTAATATTTGCATAGTTTTAGAGTTTTACTCATTGATTTAACACACATTGCATTTAGGTTACACATGCATTTGGAGATTTTGTCTCTTTAATCAAGTCTTACTCATTGATTATATTTTAAAATAAGCTTTTTATAATGACATAGTATATATTTTAGAAATAATGAACATTTTATATATTAGATTATAGATGATGTAAATTCATTTTAAAAATAATATAATATTATTTATTTATTTTATTTTGCATTTTACTTCTTTATACAGGTAAAGATAATTTTTTTAAAAAAATTTATAACTTCTAATTTGAGTCTTAGTAAACTACAATGATATATTATATCAAATATTATATTTATATATTTTCAGTAGAACATTATATTATAAAATTATATGTTTAAATTAAATATATCATATGTTTATTTATGTTATATAATTTAATTAGAATAGTGAAAAGAAAAAGACTTGAAAATGCTATCTCTCGCCATATTTTTATAGATTATTTCTAAGATATGTAGCATATAATAGTTAAATTTGGTTTTTGTTATAATTTTGAGTGTAATATACTTTTTGATAGAATATTGTATCCTAGATTTGTTAGTGGTAAAAAAATAGGTTGTTCAATGATCAAAATCCATTGTCTTGTAATAGAAAATTGTATGTTGGTTGGTTAATAATAATAATAAGCAAAGCCTTCACATACTTTTGTTTATGTCTTTAGATGGGTCTTCATGTACTTCATCTTACTATCATGCACTTCATCCTTGTAGTTTCCATTGTGGCATCTATCCCTTTTCATCACCTTTTTTTTTTTTCAAGTACTCAATATTCTTAATAAAAGTAGAACACCTATTTATTATTTTTTAGTAGAATGTAAGATTATCATTGATGGTTGAATCATTGAAATATGTGATGTCTAAGTAAAATGTTTATATAATTCACATTTATCAAGTTAACACTTAACTTCTACACAACCACTCATCATACTTTTTTTTTTCTTCTTTTTGGTTACCTATAATCAAATTGGATTCAATAAAATCTAAGTGAGCATCGAATATATTTAATGTATTTTATGTTTGATTGTTATCTTCAACATTTTTCCATGATTATGAGGTTGATCTAACCATATAGTTGGCCTAAGAGAAGAGGACCCTCTCTCCTATTTATATTCTAGCATATTCAATTAGTGTAGGTTTCTCATTAGCCATTTTCATTTAATATATCTTAATTAATTGTGCTTCATTTTTCTTGTCTTAGTTAGACTAGATCAATGTTAAAAAGGAAGAATGTTTCCATTATAGTACCATTGAACATCATTACCATACATTGCATCATGTCTTACAATTTGTTTTGGTATTTCTCTCATGTGGTTTCCCACACAAATGAAAACCACTCATTCTATATGTTACATAATTTTTATCTTATTATAGTTTAGAGTTGCATAAGTTTATCATACTCATCAGATTTTATTGCCTATGATGTCATTATATCACCTCCTATCATATTTCTACATAAAATTTGCTCCTTGTCGACATGGATCCATCTACCATTTTTTGTTTAACAACTTTGTACTTCAAAACCTACATGAAAATCTCTTTGGAAATTAGGATTTCAAATTATTTTAAATGATTGAAATTTTGAAATGCCAAAATGTGTAATAATAGTGGTGTATTTCCTATACAATCTAAGTAACAAGAATCATGTATTCTTATCAATGGTTGTTATTGGCACATTAGAATGCCAGCACCTTTTTAAAAAAGTATTTAATTTAGAATCAACTAGATTTGGATGTCTTTCTACTAAACAATCTATGATGTAATTTTTAATCTAAGGAAATATTTATGTTCATTTTAGTTTTAGCTAAAAATTTCATCCGACGATTGGAAATTCTGTAGATAGAATGACTACCATTGAAGTCATCTGAAGCATTCTATTTTTGCCACTTTACATGTTGATTTTAGATCTTTATTATCTAAGAAAGTTGGGCTAATTTTAGAGATCTCTGGTTCCTAGCATTCCAAAAGTATATATGACCATTGAATGCTAGTTGGTCGTTGAATTTTATGGCCATTTTTTTTTGCTCAGTAGATAAATAGTCACAACACAGTTAATATGAATGTTACTGCATTGACTATACTTTTCACATAGAGTGAATTTGATTGATGGCGAGCGGGTGGAATCCCTATCGATAGCATCAATCCAGACTAGTCCCTCCATCTCACTCAAAGTACACTAACACAGGCAGACACAGACGGAGAATCTTGCTTGTCATCTCTCGTTCCCATTGATTGCACAAAATTGGTCACAATGGTACGCTATGGGAAAGTTAAATTGCCATACCAAATGAGATGAAGATTGAGAATGGGAGTTGTGGTAAGGAGAGGGCCATTGTGGTATTGCAGAACAAATTTCTCCACTGAAAAAGGGGTTGAGCGACAACATCCATTGCACTAGATAATGCCACTATACATATTAACATGTGAATGACAATATTTTCAGAAGATAAAACAACCATTTTTTGTTGTGTATATTGCAGATAAGATGTGGAATGAAGGGAATAACTGTAGTGTGGGAAGAAAGAAGAGGAGGGGGATTAAATATGCAAAGAGAGGCATGCGAGATGAAAACATCAGCTAGAGAGCTTATATCATTGGTAATCACAGGAGTGTATACCACTGATCAATTTACAATGGGGTATCCTGGAAGATTCCTTTGTTGGCATGGGGACAATTGGTAAAAGATAAACTACATTATTTATTTACTTATTACGTGCTGCTTCGAAGAAGGGGGAAGAAAATGTTACAGAGAAGATGTCTCTGCAAATGTTTGGCTGGTGGAAAATTTGGTGTCATTGACAAGCAGGCACTTTGTCACTGACAAAAGATAGACGCATTAATTCTAATCAGTGTGACTACCACCAAATCAACTTGTTTCTTCATCCATTATGAGTCCAATTAAAAATCTTTGTCTTTATTTTCAAACCAACCCCCTTTTTAGTCCAAATCAATGTACTGTGTGGTAATGGAACAGAACAATTTTATATAAATATGAGTAACTATAAATATCTTGAAATGGGACCTTTTATCTATATTTTATTGAGTCCTGAGTTGTGAGATATCATTTAGGACTTATTCATACCATATAATATAAATGAAAAATTATATCATGTTGAAATAAAATATTTATATTAAAATACTTAATGCAGTTCAGTAATGTAGTTGTTTTGTAAAAGAATGTATTTAGGCAATAGATTCTTAAATGCAGCTTAGTAATGTAAATGTTTTGTAAAATTATGTATTTATTTTAATGAATTTTTAATAAATTTATAAACTTACTAGGAATCAAGTCTCTAGAATGTGCCTGTGACAAAATAGATAGCTTAAGGTTTTGCTCTATCACAAGAAGAATATTTATGAATTTATATTATTATTATAGATAAATACAAAATATATTATAAGATATTTTTCTATCTATAATTTACTCTAACAAAATAATTACTAAATAAAAGTTAATGTCAATTATAAATATTTTTTTATATTGGATGGTGAGATTTTTCTCTTAATTAACTTTGCATTAATAAACTAACAATAGCACAATATTAACAAAAAAAGGTTAATAAAAAGTCACACTCACAAGTCCAATCAAAATTAACCGAAGGACTCAGCCTTAATTGGAATTGATAATATATAGGAGGAGATGTGATAACTGTGGTTGAGCCAACTGTAAGAGAGAGTTGCCCAAAGGATGTGGTGGTACGATGCATTCATGTTGCATTTTTGCAACCTTAGACTCCATGGGAAGAGCTAACACCTTGGTCAGATGTTATGAACACCATTATTGTCATTTAACACCTGGCAGAGATAGCTGGTGTTGGTTTTGACAACGTTCTCAAAAGCTTTGCAACATTCCGTTGAATTACAACTTTACAAAAAAATTATTTAATTGATATGCATCCTCGCAAGCATAAACTAGAAAGAATTTAAGGAAGGGATAGTTGCAGGGTCTGCAATGTAAGGAAAAATGAGGGGACATTAGAAAATAGTTGCGAATAATATATCTATATATAGTAGAAAATAATTATTTTATTTTTACTAATGCTGGGTTTCTGAAATTCTTGTTTAGAGATTGAGAGGGGAAGATATATATAGGGAGAGAGGAGAGATAATGTGATAGGGAGAAATAGAAGTAGATGGGTAGACAGAGTGGGGGAGAGAGAGAGAGAGAGATGAATATAGAGTGAAAGGATGGGGGGGAAATAAATAGAGAAATAGAGATAGATTGATAGAGAGATGATGACATATAGAGAGGATGAGAGGGAGAGACAACAAAAGAACACATACTTAATTAACCTTCTACATCTGTACGACGTACCCATTGCACACTAAGGTGTGATTGCTAGTTAAATAATATCTTTAGGCATTTTCAGAAACCCATAAATGTGGAGCAGCTGAAAACTCTGAAGCTGGGAAAATCATTTTTGAGTTTCATAGGGAGTAGCTCAAGAATGGGGTTTTGACTGTGAATGCTTCCAAAACACTCCCCACTCCTAGATGTTGCCAATGGTGGTAACATTAAATTGATATTATATTAGAATGAACTGGTTTTGTAATACTTATGCACGATTTTAATATGAGATGTTATGGCATCAGTACTAGCAATTATATCTATAGACTTACAAATAAATAAATTGCAGAAATGTATGAGTTTTGTTTATGATAATTTTGAAGTTAATTGAATAGATGTTTGAGAATTTTGTATAAATGTTAATTTGAAGAGAGTTTTTTCTGAAGTTTGTGAAAGAGTTCGATATATGTTGGAAGAATAAATGGCGGATATGTAAATGTTGTTGTTATGTCATGTTGTTGAGTTGATATCAACATGGGGCTCGAGTAAACTCGAACCCAAGACCTCCCAGAAGAGGGGCTCACAACTTACCATTGTGTTGCAGGGTGTTCCCCATGAAGAATTGAGTTATTATTTAATTAAAAAATAAATTAAAAATATTATCAGTTTAATGCTTTGAATATTATTATTTTTTTAAATTAGATTGTTGCACTATGGAAACTATGATAATTTGATTAAAAAAATAGATAATACCCCTTGGTTTATTTTATAATAAAATAAAATAATTATTGTAGTAAATTTATTTTAGTTCAAAACTAATAAAAGTTATTTTTGTTTACATAAATTATATATATTTTATTTTATATACTTAAAAGTAATTTGAAATTATTTATTTTACATCAATTTTTATTTGGAATTGAAAGTTGTTTTATATATTTAATAGAATAGATATTTAAATTTAATTTTAGCTAAATTTTGATTTAACTTATATATAAGATTTCTATTATTTTATTTTATATATTAAAGATTTATTTTAAATTATTTTATTTATTTAATAGTTACTTTTTTATTTTAGAATTATTTTATAGTTTTAGTTTTTTAACAAGGCTGTAGTTCAATTAAGTTCCTACCAAATTAGCTGCCACAATTTTAACAGGAGTGTTTAGTTGTCAAAATGTTAACAAGAGTGTTTAGTGTTTGAAGTGTGGCAAAGAAAGACAGTTTGCAATGCATGAGTACTAAGAATGTTTTTTTTTAATAATTGCAAAGTACACTTACACCATTGATGTATAATACAGGTCTACATATTTGAAGTTTACAAATTTAATCTAACAATGTGTTGTCACTCAATTGCTTATATTTCACAACAAAGCACAATACTTGCAAAATTTAATTTTTGGCATAGCATTAACTTATGTGTGCTAAAATGTTGACACACTTCTATGAGTCATTATATCCAAGATTTCTCAAGAATGAGGTCTCAAATGGCAACTCATAGCTCTCTATTCATGGAGTGCAAGGGTTTGTAATGGAGGCCCTCAGTTTAGACCTAGTTTGTGCCCATGCAAGTACACCATAAAATGAGAGATTCAAAGAGGAAAAGCAAGAGTGCTAGTCTCCATGATCATCAAATATGCATGCAAATGAAAATGGAAGCTTATTCTATATGATAAAAATGCATGAAAGAAAACTAATCTATGAAAAAAATACACATGCAAGATTATTCTATGAAATGAAATATGAATCTAATATAATATGCAAGTGCACGAGTAATCTAAATGGATTTCCATGGAGGCATGAGAGAAGAAGACAAGAAGAAAGAAGTTGTAATTTTCAAGCTCAATTGCTCAAACTCTCCTCCAAAATCACTCTCCAAACCTGCATAAAAATAACATAAAATCTGGATGCCTAAAATGAGAAGGAGAGGGCTCCTTATAAAGGAAAGTGAATGGTAGAGATTAAGAGGCAAAATCCAAGGGTGGAGAAAAATTGTCATTTTGACTTTGGTGCACAAGATTCTCAAGAGGCAAAATCAATGGACATGGTTAAGAGGCAAAAAAATGTGTGGAAGAGATTAAGAGGCAAAAGGAGATTCCAATCATCTTGGAAAGTGTGCATTCAATGTATAGACAAAAAGTCTTTTTCTTTTTATTATAAATTTAGAAATTCCTTTTTCATGTGCACACATAGGATAAGCTAGATTTTATTATTTATTTAAAAGTTTTTTTTTAATTTAATTAAAAGGGAGCATGTTCTCTTTATTTGAAATATTGAAATAATTGAATTAACATTGATTCATGAAATTGATAAATTGATTCCATCATTTGATAAATTGAAGAATGGGGGCCCATATTCTAAGAGACCATTTTAGGGTCCATACATTTGCCCCTCTTTGACTAATATGTGATCTTTATGGGAACACATGTAGTCAAAGAATGCAGTTGAAGTGTGAGATCGATTTGGGATCACAAAACAACCCAAACGTGTGATCGACTTATGGGAACACATCAGGACAAAGATAAGTTGATTGAAAAAGACAAGGTCAACACCCCTATAAATAGGTAATTTACATGTCCAAAATAAGAATCTCAAGTAAGGTTGCCCCAAGCGAAGCAATTGATAGGATTGATAAAACTGAATCAAGGATTTAAGTTTAATAGGTACTGCCCCCTCGTCATCAAAATCGAAATGAGATAGAGGAGAAATAGAGAATTGATAAATTTAATCAAATCAACCTAAAGATAAGGTTCTTGATGTAAGATGAAAGATATAAGGATCACATAACCAAGGTAGATCATCAAGCATGAAAGATTATGCCCCAAGGTTGAATTAGAACAAAAGAAGTGGGGTGAAAGTGAATGGAAGATAGAAGTTTGGAAGAGGTGGAAAGAAAAGGAGAGAAGAAAGAGAATTTGCCTTAAGAAAGAGAAAGCCCCAAAATCAATCAACTGTTTAAGATAGAAAATTTTGATTGAGATCACGAAAGAAGATAAGGGAATGAAGATCAAAACATGACCACATTTGATTAAAATTCCAAAAGAAAGATGAAGGAAAACCCTTTCAAACTCATAATGCAGCCTAAAAATGCAAATTAACATGAAGTCTAACAATTCAAGCTAAATGAAAATGCAAAGGTGTACTTGCAATAGAGTAACAGTAACATAGGATCTTGTGTTCATCATTCATTAGAGAATGTTAAGGAACTTATTTTCATCATTGGGCCATTATTAACGAACATTGGAAAATCACACAATTATCACTAGTCACAAGCGCAACTATGAAGATATGAATGTGATTTATATCGGATTGGAATGTGGAAAGATTCTAACATAAGCATCAAAGACATAAAGGTCAAGATGACTTTGATGTTAGCTTACCCAATTTAATGTAGCAAAACCATGCTCGCATCAAGGCATAGATATCAAGACGACTATAAGAATGGTTGTGCCAAAAATAGTCAAGGATGATGCCTCAAATCTCCTAAGTGTTCCAAGGGGACAAAAAGAGACACTCTAGAGTTTCAAGACCACACCCACACACAGATAGAAAATAAAAACATGCCCCATGTCCCAAGTCCTCTAGCTATGCATACCAGAGAGATTTATTAGACAAGGACACTCAACAAAAATCAATAACAATCAGCACACAAAGAAAAGATCATGACATATCTCAAGCATTAATTGTTGTGTTTAAAAATGTAAGTGTGTTAACTGATATTGAGTTTCGAGGATAAGGATTGAATGCTTGCAAGTAGGTAAGATCACATGAAAAAATTGGGTAAGACCAAACTGATAAGTGTTGAAAAACACTCGATGTCAAGGGTTGTGTTGAAAAACACAATTGGGATGGTGTTTAAAAACACCATTTGTGAGGTGTCCTAAAGACTAACGCATCCAAGAGACCAAAGCTAACACAGTTATGCCCCCTAGACAAAGACAAAGACTAAATCCAAACCAAGGCAACAAGGACAAGGCCCATAGTCCAGGCGACCATTTTAGGGTGCATACAACTTGATGCCTCTCAAGATTCATGTAATTGGTTAGTCAAATAAAAAATATCATATAGTCATGAATTTTAAGTTTTCAAATTAATTCTTACTATGTACATTTTAGTCAGCTGATTATATTTCACAACCAAGCTCAATACTTCATAAATCTAAACTTTTGAATAGACTTCAGTTTCTATCCCCATCAACATTCATATAATAATTACTTGATCAAGTAAATTACCATATGATGTTCACTCAACCTTATCCATATCAAAATTATAATTCACAAACATTATAATTCTAGTATTAAGAATAGTTCTCTCTTATGCCTATTTGTACGACAACACAACATTAATAATCAATTTCATAGAAATCTCAAATGTACGTTGTCTATAAAAATATTATCTTGCATTCACAAGTTTTGCTTGCCCTTCCTCTCATAATCTGCAACAATCAATCTAATGCAAATTTGAGATTTCCCAAAAGGACAAGAGCCAAAATGTGAGATTCTGGGATAATCCCAGTTCTAAACAAGATGCTACAAATAATAACTATGACGCCCATATGGAGTTAAAATGGAAGAATTATGTCTATATTCTTCTAAATATTTAAAGAAAGGATACCCAAAATAAGTTTAAGAGATTTACGATAGTAGTGTATCTTTCTAGATGCCATTTAGAGTTTCTTGAGATCCACAAAATTTAATGGTACGAGGAAAAAGTATGATACAAGATAAATTATAATTTTATCCTAAAAAATATAAGTCCCTACATCTTTGTTATGAGATTGTCAGCAAAAACTTCAGGGTGGGGATCACATTTAGCAAACCCTATGGAAAACTATGGTAGTAAAAGTAGAGGAGGTAAAGTAGACTTGTCTCATTAAGAGATTTTCTATTCAAAAGTAAAAAATGCAATGCCATGTATTTTAAGAAAATAATTTAACTCAATGAACCATCTTCTAAATCTAAAGGTGCATCCAATAGCCCAAAGAAAAATCTTCCAGATTCAAAGTGCCTTCGTAAATGAGGCCATTAGGACCTCATCAAGAAGGAAACAAAAACATGAAAAGGAAAATTGTTAATTAAACCAATTTACTTTCACAAATCTAGAATTCAAAAGTCTGAAATTTATTCAGTTTGAAAATTGGAGTTTCTTCCAGTCAAGAAAAAAGAGTGTTCAACATGTCTTAAATATAAGACAAAGAACTTCAAACTAGATAAGCATATGCATTTATAAGAGTCAAACATATAGGAAAAATGGAAACTACAATTTCATTTCTACTAAATGAAACCCTCTACCCTAGTCAAATGAATGTTAGTCAGGTAAATCAAAACTGAAAATAAATCCCAAATAGTTGAATGAAATAGAACTTTACAATAAATAGTATAGATATGAATTTTTCATGCTCAAACCCTTCTTCATGCTAGGGAAAAAATATAAAAGGAAATGAAAATACAGACTCTGAAGCTAAATATACCTCAGCCTATTTGAGGTCATAGACATTGAACATGAAAATACATAGCCATGATAGAATTAAACAATATTTATTGGTCACCATTACACTTGAGTATGTATCCTTCGAGCTATTGAAGAATCGAGTAAGTCTACGAGTGAAAACAAATTCTACTGTGCATTGTGAATCTTTAAATTTCTAGCTAAATTGTATCCATTCAGTTCATTTTCTTTAGATAAGTCAAGAAGAAACCCTAACATAATTATTTCCCTTTAATATTTTTTCAAGAAAAAGGAATGAGGCAAAGCTTATTGGAAAGGACAAAAAATCATTCAAAGGCATTGTTGTGTGTTCTTGAAGCAATAATAACACGAAAGCTACAGGAGACATATTTATAGCTTCATCACTTGAACCACAAGAATGTGAAGCTAGAAGAGAAAATCAAAGGTCTCATGATCAAATCCTAGGCATGGAAAAATTGATCCAAGAGAAAAGATGCCATGGTCATCTCTCTCAAACTAAATTTGATCAAATAAGCAAAGAAGGTAGTGGAGATACAGGAAGGGCAGGAACATAATAACTTTGATCAAACTGGCCTTCCCTTTTCTTGAAAAGCCATTAAATTTTTCTCACATTTTTATGGTAGAATAATTTATTTTATTTACTTATTTTCATGCTTGTTATTATTAGAAATTGACAATATCCCTTAATTTGAAATCATATTTCCAAAAATATTAATACAACAAATTAGTTGTCATTTAAATTATGATAAATGTGTTTTTGTATTTGAATGGATGGGGATGATTTATACATTTGAAATGCCTACCTCATTGTAAACCACACTCATTTCTTGTCTCCAACTAAATTGGCATGCTCTTAGCTACATAACAACCTGTTCTTTTGTTAGACAAACTTCTCTTAAAATCATGAAATTGACATGTATGGTACATATTGGAATAGTAAAGATGTAATTATTCCATCAGATGTTTTCCTATGTAGGAAATATATTATGACAAATCTTCTCATATCAGCATACAAATATCACCATTTTATATATATTTTACTATCGACATAACCATTGCACCCCTCAAAGGTGCAAGTGCTAATAGATATTTATCCAATAAACTTTTTTATGCTAAGAAATCACCTACTAGAAAAGTGCCTCACACAATTAAATTTATCATGTTGGTCATGTTTTTAGTTCTCTTTCCCAACAATAGTTGCGTTGTTTGTCAATTCTTGCGATGTAGTTTCTCCTAAAATCAAATCAACATATTTTCCCACACTATTATAGATCATAGCCACACGAAATCAATTCATGCTAGACAAGACATCATGCAACTCCCTTGAAGTTATGTATCCATATTTATTATCATTGAAAATGTTAAATGCTTCCCTTGAATTCTCAGATTCATCTTTCTCTTTATTGTATTTATTTCTTATAATGGATTCAAATGCCTCAATAAATTTGCCAAATTATAGTCCCACTACAATCCTCTTCAAGAAAAACATTGAACATAAGTCTCACATCTTCTTCTGAGGTTGGTATTTTGAGCTTGTTGATGAAGCCACATATCTCACTCATGATCACCTCTCCATCTACATTTCATCAAAATTATCCATTTATTTTGACATTGTGGGTTCGTCTCAATGAGCTTCAAAATTAATATAAATGGTCTTGCATATCAAAATTAGTTAGATACATGTTCATGTTGGATCCACCAGATGTAGGACAAGAAAAATGAGGAAAACATGCACACAAGAGGAACCATCAAACTCTAAAATTATGCATAATTAATCCTAATCCTAACACAAAATAAATTGAGATAAAAGATATGCAACTTGAAATAAAACTCCCTCAATTTGACAATTGTGCTCTTTCTTGCTTCTCCACATGTTGGTATGTTGCTCCCATATTGACGCTATGCACTCAAAATATGAAAGCAATAATATGATAATGATGATAAGAATATTTGAAAGATGATGGTTCAAGATTGAAGGAAAAATGAGCTCAATTTATAGGAATTGAGAGCCAAAATGCAGGATTAGCAATTGAATGTGCAAATTGGAATATTGTCATAATTATGATAAATTTGATGCAGAGATGGAATGCATAAATCAATTCATAATTTGGGGGGATTGTGGAAGGTAAAGAAGATGAAAAATTAATAGGAAATCATGGAGGCTAAATTAGTGGGAAAAGATGAAGGGAAAGGTGGAAGAAATCATGAAGCATGATTTTAGGGATGGAAACACAATTAGGGGGAAAATGGAAGAGTGGGATTGTTTGAATGTAAAAACTCATTTATTCCCACCAAAATGGAAAATTAGTAAATTAGGAATTTGGAAATTCAAACATGGAAAATTGGTCAATTAATTAATATAAATTAATTAATTGTGGAGACATAGGAAAGAGAGAATAAATAAAATTAATTTATTTACCCAATTAGGGCATAGGGATAAACTATGTGATAAATTATGGGCTGCTTACCCCTAAGGGACAAATTTGTTAATTATTGACCAAGTTGATGACTTTGATGCAAAGTTGAACCAATTTTGATGATTTTGATGAAGGTTCATATTGATTTTGATGGTTTTGAAAAGGTTTAGGAACAACATTGATGACTTGGACAATGCGTTAGGTTGATCGTGAAAGTGACTGATAAGATTTAAATTGATTTGAGAATGAATGATGAGAAGGCATTGATAAACTTTGACAATGCCTTTTGATGGATTTGAGATTGATTTGAATTGACTTGATAAGATTTTAAATGATGTTGATAAGGTTGGAATTATGATGAGGCATTGATGAACTTTGACAATGTCTTGAACTGATAATGATGAGGCATCAATGAACTTTGACAATGCCCTGAATTGACTTGATAGGACTAACATGATTTGAAAACATTGAGGCATCGATGAACTTTGACAATGCCTTGGACTGATTTTGAAAGAAGTTGAATGGGTTTGGAATGGTTTTGAACTGATTTGAAAAGGATCAAAACTGATCTGAAATTATTTTGGAAGGTTCGATAGGGGTTTGAATCAATTTTGAAGATGTCATTAAAGACTTGAAATGAATTGGTTAGTTTTGATAAAGATTTGAATCATGATTAATTCGGCCAAAGACACAGGGGTTATGATGCAAGATGAGAGAAAAAATAATAATCAATTGAACAATTTTCAATGTTCAATCGATGATGAAACACACAATGTCGATATATAATGAAAACAATAGAAGGATAATTAGAGTGCAAAATGATGTTTCAATCATAATGCAAAAATGTTAACACATAGATATGCGGGTGTGAACCATTTTTTAGCATCTACAAAAACAAGTCAAAGATCCTAAGGAAATCATAATATTAGAAGACAGAACTCATCCCATTGCATATCTTTTACGCTTAATAAGAAATTTATAGGAGAGAATAGAAGGAAACAAGAGCTCTGTGGAGCTACAGCCCTTGCCTCGTGGAAAAATAATAGAAGTATAAAATGTGCATTATAGTGAAAAAAAAGATATGAATTTTGATACTATTTTAAAGTTTAAAAAAAACTATAATTTGTATGCATATTGTATTTGACAAAAGCAAGTAACCGTGGACAAAAGAGACATCACAAATTGCTTCAAGAACATCACAACACTAATATCCTCATAGAATATACCGGTCTAACTGAGTGGGCATGCAAAACAAGTTTAAACCATAACATTAATGCAGAAAGTTGTACACTAGATGTAGGAAATTGGATACTAGAAAGAGTGTAAGTTTAAAAATAACAACATTTCAAATGTATTACATGGAAAATCCCCAAACTATTTTTACAATTTTGTTTACATTTTATGTTGTTTTAAAAAGATGGCAAATTTTAAGAAACTGTCTAATTGAACAGTGGATTTCTTTTCAAAATTAATTCTCGCCCCTTATGCAGTGGTCTTTTTTTTAGCAAAATTCACTCTCGTTCAAGGGGCTTGCTCAGGAAGGGAACTATAAAGGATGCAAAAAAAATGGGAACTATTAAATTATGGTTGTATCCTATCCAAATGGGGGCATCTAATAGGTTTAGGGAGCTTGCAAAATCAATATTTAAGGTTTTTCATTTTTTTATCAGAAATATATATATATATATATATATATATATATATAGTAGAAATAATGGCTGCACATTAACTAGTAACAATTGAATAAATTAAAATAAAATAGGTCCTAAAAAAATACAATACAAAAAATTACCACTCACACCAGACTTATAATGAAGTGGGTGCATATGAATAATTTGGAGGATCAGTAAAAAAAATAGCATGAACTGGTAAGCAATAATGCATACTGTTTGTAGGAAGAAAATTGACAACTTTTGTAGCAAATTGTAGGAGCCCATTCACTAGAAAACTAATAAAGCATATCTTATTAGGTTACATGATAGCTGGCTATGAGAATCTATTAGCATTAAGCAGAATTGCCACTAGTGACAACACTTATTTGCGTTCTCAGTGCAAACTGAGCAGACAGTACAAACCGAGCAGACAGTGCAAACCGAGCAAACAGTGCAAACCGAGCAGATAGTGCAAACCGAGCAGACAGTGCAAACTGAGCAAACAGTGCAAACCGAGCAGACAGTGCAAACTGAGCAAACAGTGCAAACCGAGAAAATAGTGCAAACTGAGCAAATAGTGCAAACCGAGCAGACATTGCAAACCGAGCAGACAGTGCAAACCGAGCAGACAGTGCAAACCGAGGAAGTTAGTACAAACCGAACAGGACAGTGTAAACCGAGTAACATCATGTCTACCGAGTCACCAGTATTTACCGAGTTCAAAACCTACCGAGTGATCAGTATGAACCGTGCCTTCACTTCTACCGAGTGCATGACGATGCCAAGTAATGCAGTGGACGCCGAGTATCAGAAAGTCACCGAGTCAGTTTGCAGGAACCGTGTAACCATACTTGGGCCGACTTAGTAGCACTTATGTTTATTTGTCAAGCCGACTGTGTAATTGAAATTGTAATTAATTGTTTAAGACTTGTATATAAACAATGATGTAAAAATGACAAGATGTATGAAAAAAGAATATATGTAAAAGAAAAAGAAAGGCAGAGATAAGCGAATTACAGAAGGCTTCAGAAGTATAAGGAACAACAAAGACAAATTCATCACAGAAGGTGATCAGTACATCAGCGAATCTCAATCAGCAATCCAGTTGCAAAGCCAGAGATCTACTGTTTCATTCTAACAGGTGAATCAGTACTAAATCCTTTAACCGGGTAGACTTAACAGTCTTTTGTAAAATCTCTTTACCGAGTGCATACTTCATTGTATGTTTTGTAAATCCTTTAACAGGGTGGATTTAGCAATCCTTATTGCTCCTAACAGGGCAGATCATCAGAAGTGATCAAATTGTAAGCCTTAACCGGCCAACTTTATTCTGTAGTATTAAAGCTTTGTGGGTTTCATCCCCACCCCAGTTTTACTTTCTTTTGGAAGGTTTCTGGGTAACCAAATCTATGTGTCATTATTGTGAATGCTTTTAAGTTTCATGCTTTCTATATGCAAAAGGTTAAAGTAAATCACATGATAATACATCTGTAATTGAAAGAAAATTTGGAGTTACTGATTCACCCCTCCCCTCTCAGTAACTCGGTTAATTCCTGAATATTTCCAACAATTGGTATCAGAGCAGCATTGGTTCTCAAGATAAAGCTTAACTAGCTTGAGCAAAGATCCAGGACAATGGAGGTATTCAAACTGAACAAGGTGATTGAAAATGAAAAGCTAGATCTGGAAATGGCCATAGCTAAACTCAAAGAAGCAAAAGAACATCTTTCCCAATCCCTAAGAAGAAGGAAGGAACTTGCAAATCAGATGAATGATCAGAATTACATTGAAGAAAAGATTGAAGATCTTTTTCCCTCAAATAACTCAGATGAAGCAAACAATGCTGTCAAAGAACTCCTAGAAAAGAATGGGTCTCTACAGGAAGAAGTGAGAAAATTGAAAAGAGAACAAGAACTACATTCTACAAGATTCTGTGAGATCTTGGAACAAAGAAACAAGTTGAAAGATGAATTAGATGGAAGAAACATTGAAGTCCAAAATAAATCCCTTCAGCTAGAAAGCCTAATTGATCAGATCTCTCATACAAATGAGGAAATTCTGAATCTAAGATCAGAAATAGAAAGCACAAGAGAAGAACTAAGATCTGAAAAAGAAATCAATCTAAGATTGGTGGATGACCTAAACGCTGAAAAACAAATCAATGAAGGAATGCTGAAAAGTCAAGAAGACTTGGATCAGCTGTATGAGTGAAATCTTCATAGGCAAAAAGGAAAAGCAGGACTTGGATACAAAGGAGAAGGCGAATCTTCTAAGCAAGGTACTCAAAGAAATCAAAAACTTACTTGTAATCATTATGGTAAAATAGGACATACTTCAAATAAATGTTGGAACAATGAAAAAGCAGAATTCAATGGAAAATGTTACAACTGCAATCAACCTGGTCACAAAGCAAATGAATGCAGGGAAAAACCTAGATTCAGAGGTAATTGTCACAAGTGCAACAAACAGGGTCATAAGGCATCCGAGTGTAGATCCAAGACATTTAATCCAGCAGAACAAATTATGAAAGCAATGTTTGGATGGGACTACAACACCTGGTGTAGATGTCATTACTGTGGAGAATATGGACACATTGGCATGAATTGCATAAAACATCATCTAAGGAAAAGAGATACTGCCGTAAGATGCTTCAAATGCACTAAACTCGGTCACATAGCCAGAAACTGCATGAATGTTAGTGAAGTTGAAGATGGAAAGAAGAATGAAGCAACTAAGGTCAGGAAACAGGTAAGACAAAAATGGATTCCTAAAGCTACCGAGCAATCCACTCCAAGTAATGGAATGGATGGCTCTACCGACTCAAACTAAAATTCCAAGAAAGCACTGGAACTGTATTCTCATAGACCAATTTCAAGCAGTTCCAGAACTGAAATTAAAAGAAAGATCTAAATCAGCATGCAAGATGCAGTGAGATCACAGCAAGGTCGGTATCAGTCTTCACCGAGCAAGGTCGGTACCCGTCTTCATCGAGCAAGGTCGGAGCATTATGAATTCCTGAGTTCACCGAGTTGCGAAGTCTTTACCGAGCAATTAATTCTTAGTGGGTGACAGTCTGTCAGAATTCATACCCTAATTTGAAATGAGCATTAATGACAGAGTTGTAAACAAAAAGCAAGTAATCGAACTCATTCTTCACCGCGAACCTTTAGCACTTTGAGAGGAGAAAATTTCAAGAGCAACCCAGCGATTCAATACTTTTGCGAAAGGAATTTTCTGTGAGCTACCATGGCATCATCCAGCACTTCAGCAAAGAAAGGATCTGATATGTTAGTCCAAGGGGAGTGGAAAGCACCAGATTTTAAGATCGTGCCCGCAATTGCAGCAGCCCTAGATTCGAACAGAGCTCAATCTCAGATTCTTCCTAAGGTACTACTTATTAACAATATCCGCAATCATTTCAACTGTTCAATTCATGAAATGGGGAACCTAGAACTAGATACTGTGCGTGAAGAACTGTGTGTGGATGGTATTCTGAAACCCGAGCACAAACATCTGGAAGATAAAGGTTTAGTTCACATTGCACATCTACCTCGAAACTTTCAAGATAAATGGGTTAGATATATTCTCAGCCGTGTACATGATGGCAAGATTTGGCTTGAGCAACCTATTGAGATCACAAAGAAGATGATTCATCAAATCACCGGTCTTCCTATGTTGAACAAAGCTAAAACTACCAAAACCCTAGGTCGGACGGAACTAGAGAAGAAAACCCTAGCCGAGTGGGACGGTAGAGGCATGAAAGTTAGCAGCATTACCAACGCTGAACTAAAGTTTGGTACACACATCATTACCCATAAGATTTACAGTTCTAGTCGACAGAACAGTGTCTCCTGTGAAGCTATTGACCTAGCATACAAAGTGGTCAAGAATAACTTAACATTTGACCTAGCAGACTTATTGTTAAAGCATCTTAACAAAAATATGGAAAGCATTAAAACTTCCAAGAACAATCCATGTAAGTTTGGATCCTTGTTGGTCTGTTTATTCTTCTATGTTCTGAAATTCTTCCCTTCTAAAGGAAAAGTTGTATGGAGAAAAGATGTGCCAGTCCTCTATGAAATAAATGAATACATCTCAGAAATGGGTGAAAATTTTGAAAGCATCATGGACAATTATTTTGAGTCTTTCAAAGAGAAAATGAATGACAGATTCTGGATTCCACAGAAGTTGGTGGAAGATTACAAAGACGACATTTGTTTTATGGTGGATTGTGATAATGTATATATTCAAGCAGTTAAACCGAGGACTGTATATGTAAAACCTCTTCCTTATGAGGTAAATATTGATGAAACCAAGAATATCATTGAAGCTCTTCTTAATCAGCCTGTCAATCCCAAAGCTCCATATTTTGGAACATATGATGAAGCTAAGGTGAGAATTGAACTAAGCATAAAGCTTCCTCAGGCGGTAAACAAAGGAAAGAAGAGGATAGCCAAAATGCAAATGATAACCGAGGACAAAGAAGAAAAAGATGAAGAAGAAGAGGAAAAGGATGAGAAAACAGAGGAACCAGAATCGGCAAAGAAGAAAGGAAAAGTATTTATCACTAAGGCACCTAAGCCTCCTACTGCTGTATTTACAAGAAGAAATACTAGAGCCAAGGCAGACAAGGCAGACAAAGCAGATAAAGACATAGTATTCAAAAGGCCTCCTCTTAACCTTCAAGAAAAGCTCAAACTCTTTAGAGATGGATCAGGATCTGGAGTAAGTAACATAAAATCCTTAAGATATGAAACCAGATCGGAAGCAGAATAGAAGGAAATAGAAGATGTTGTTATTGAGAAGATGGGACAGTGGAAATACTCTCCTGAAGAAATTGCCCCACAGGTTCCAGCAGTTCTATTGAATCCAATAAAAATGAGATGGAGCAATGCAAAGCAAACGGTGATAGACATATTTGATCAAAACCTGAGACAGTTGATGCCGAGCTTGAATAATGATGAAGTAAAGAAGGCATTAAAAGAAAATGAAAATAAGATGACATTGAAGTTCAATACTTGTTTGATTTTGATCAACAATATTGAATCGGTTGTGAAGGCTGCAAATGCTACATGGAAGAACATATACCACCTTCACCAACTGAGTATTGAAACAGTCATAATAAAGGATATTGAAGATGACAGTGATGAACAAGAAGAAGACACTGAGGTAGATGATACTGTGAGGATAGCAGCAGAAGTCATTGCATCCCTTCCTACCTCTCCTAATAAAAGTTTCTACATCCAGCCCGGAGACACCTTCAAGCATGGTTGTGACAACTTCCACATTTGTCCAATCATCCCTAGCAACAACAGAAGCAGCTACCATTTCTTCTACCGAGCTGCAGTCTCCTGCACCATCAAGTTTTCCAGCAGTAAGTTTTCCAGTTTTTGAATCTTCAAGTGTAAATATCTTAAGTTCTCCAGTAGAAAGTATGCCAGTCTCTATAGTCAGCCCTACTTTATCTACTGTCACTACTACCAAAGCATTAAGTACAGATAAGCCTAAGGCTCTACCGAGTATAAATTTTTTGGGTAAGAATATAGTAGAGGATATAGACCTAGATGAAGAGATAGAGATTCCTACATTAGATTTTGCAAATCTATCAGCGGACCAAATGCAAAATATAGGTGAGATCCTCCAAAGGAAAGCAAAACAAAAGAAGCTTAAAGAGGAGAGAGACAAGGAGTATCAAATCATCAAGGATGCTAAGGACATTTTGTCTGATGCATTAGGCATTAAAGTAGACTCCTCCTAGCATGTTTTGTTACAGTTAGCAGAAGCAGTTGAGAAATACAATGAGGATTCATCCGGGATAGAAAAGTTAGTTGATAGAGCCGAGAAGAGATTCAACAATAAAGTGCTTGAGCACATTGCTCATCACATAGCTATTAACCAAGTGGAATTATCTTCAGTTTTGTCTAACATTGAATCTATCTATTCGAATGCTACCTCTCTTTTGGCCAGATTGTGCAATATTGCAGAGTTCACAAAGGATGTTAAGGACAAAATGAATAAAATGGATGAGGATATGAAGATTAGCATACAGAAGCTACAACTTGAACCAAGTTCAAGCTCTGCTCATCACATGAAAATCTCACACCTATCAAATATGCAGTCTGATCTACTGAAAGAAGACACAAGGATTCGGTCCACACTGCTAGACATCCAACACATGATCCTTCCCATCATGAATACAATGTATAAGCACATTGAACATTCCAAAACATTGATTCATGACAATCAGTTCTCTATAGCAGATCACATGATTGAACTCTCTGCAGAAGTCCAAATTGCTATACAGACATGTAAGATTCTGCAAGAAAGTTGGGATAGAACCCTGGCACTAATAATGAAGGTACATTCTGATTTTCTATCAAATTTTGGATTCTCTCTGTAAATAACTTGTATATGCACCTTTGGCATTATCGTCAAAAAGGGGGAGATATGTATAGAAGGAGAGATATGTATAGAAGAAGATTTGTATAGAAACAGTTAGCACATTGAAAGGGGGAGACAATGTATAAAGCCCTTTAACAAAGACAAATTTTGAAAAATCAAAATAAAACTCAGCATGATTCGTGTATATAAATTTTGGCCAATAAGTGTTTTTGTCACTAATGCCAAAGGGGGAGATTGTTGGCATTAAGCAGAATTGCCACTAGTGACAACACTTATTTGCGTTCTCAGTGCAAACCGAGCAGACAGTACAAACCGAGCAGACAGTGCAAACTGAGCAAATAGTGCAAACCGAGCAGACAGTGCAAACTGAGCAGACAGTGCAAACTGAGCAAACAGTGCAAACCGAGCAGACAGTGCAAACCAAGCAAACAGTGCAAACCGAGCAAACAGTGCAAACTGAGCAAACAGTGCAAACCGAGCAGACATTGCAAACTGAGCAGACAATGCAAACCGAGCAGACAGTGCAAACTGAGGAAGTTAGTACAAACCGAACAGGACAGTGTAAACCGAGTAACATCATGTCTACCAAGTCACCAGTATTTACCGAGTTCAAAACCTACCGAGTGATCAGTATGAACCGTGCCTTCACTTCTATCGAGTGCATGACGATGCCGAGTAATGCAGTGGACGCCGAGTATCAGAAAGTCACCAAGTCAGTTTGCAGGAACCGTGTAACCATACTTGGGCCGACTTAGTAGCACTTATGTTTATTTGTCAAGCCGACTGTGTAATTGAAATTGTAATTAATTGTTTAAGACTTGTATATAAACAATGTTGTAAAAATGATAAGATGTATGAAAAAAGAATATATGTAAAAGAAAAAGAAAGGCAGAGATAAGCGAATTACAGAAGGCTTCAGAAGTATAAGGAACAGCAAAGACAAATTCATCACAGAAGGTGATCAGTACATCAGCGAATCTCAATCAGCAATCCAGTTGCAAAGCCAGAGATCTACTGTTTCATTCTAACAGGTGAATCAATACTAAATCCTTTAACCGGGTAGACTTAACAGTCTTTTATAAAATCTCTTTACTGAGTGCATACTTCATTGTATGTTTTGTAAATCCTTTAACAAGGTGGATTTAGCAATCCTTATTGCTCCTAACAGGGCAAATCATCAGAAGTGATCAAATTGTAAGCCTTAACCGGCCAACTTTATTCTGCAGTATTAAAGCTTTGTGGGTTTCATCCCCACCCCAGTTTTACTTTCTTTTGGAAGGTTTCTGGGTAACCAAATCTATGTGTCATTATTGTGAATGCTTTTAAGTTTCATGCTTTCTATATGCAAAAGGTTAAAGTAAATCACATGATAATACATCTGTAATTGAAAGAAAATTTGGAGTTACTGATTCACCCCTCCCCTCTCAGTAACTCGGTTAATTCCTGAATATTTCCGACAGAATCAAGTCTTACACAAATGCCTAGTAAAAGATGAGAAAATGTCTTAGATTTTGTGAAACGGTAAACCAAATCATCATGTCATTGCAAAAGAAACTCTCTACTTGGTCACTGTTGAAGTTTCATTTGAGTAGCACCAACCTCACACTTCCCAACTATGCTCAAGTGATACAAGTTTATGTGCTACTGCAAATGAATGAGCTCCATGTCTGTATGATGCAGAATATTGTCTGGCAATGAGTGCCTCCTCAATATACTTCTTGTTAGAAATGGGTAGCTATAATGGTACTATTTTAATTATTTCTAATGCATGATTCACATACTCTCAAACATCATTTGATGCTCATTAGAAAAATTAGAAATGTGATTTTCAAAACATACATGCCTTCCTAAATAGTGACAACTATTTTACTTTATATGGAAAAATAGAAAAAATGCATGAAAGAGAAGCTATGATAAAATTTATACAAAAGAATGCTTATACATTGCTTACTCTTTGTTATCGATGATTGCACCCTTGCAAGATGAGACCTTATATTTTATGCATTGGCATAAGTTTCAATAGAAAATACTCTTCCCAAGTGCTCAACATTTCATTATCTATCATTTTTTCCCAAATCTCAATCAAGGCTTCCTTTATACTATGAATTATTTCAAGTGCAAAGTTTTCTCCCTCTATCTGAATTGAAGTACCAACCTATTCACATCCAAAAAACACATAAAATTTATATAGTTAAATCAAAGAAGAAATATTTTTTTATATGATTCATCAAGTTCATTCACAATCCTACCAAAATAATGTGCAAGCCTGCATGTTTTCCTAATGCTATTTTTCTAGGACTAACACCAAAGAAAATCTACAACGTAAAACAAAAAATTTAATAAGCTTAGAAAAGATGCTAAAATGACAACAAAAAATGGAATAAAACTAAGAATTAGGCCCATAGATACATGTTGTTCTTTTGAGATCAACATTGGCAAAAAGGAGAGCATGCTTATAGCCTCTTTTGTTGGATTGCAAGGGATAGGTGTCTTGGGGATGAGACATCAAGGTATCCCAAGTATTACTATTTTTAGTAGTTTCTAAATGAGACTTGAGTGTTTCAAAGCATATCACACCTTCAAAACAATCTTCGAAGCTAAGTATGTCCAACACTTTTTTGCAAAAAAGTTCTTGAAATATAAAAATTCTTAATATGTTAAAAGTATCTAGCTGGGTTAGAAGGTATGTGATATGATTTCCTTAATAGTATTACATTCCAAACAATAAAAATGATGAATTGAAAACAACAAAATAAATGAACAAAAATAAATATGCAATGACAATCACTATCCTTACATGGAGGTAGATATTTATCTTCTTTTTTCCTTTTTGAAATTATGGAAATATACTAAGCACACAAACATATTTGAATAATCTTCTATACAATGACATTTAAAAAAAAATCTTATATTAAAATTTGAAATTAAAAGATATTAGATTAATGTCTAGAAGTAAACTTAAATATTATAGAGGCTTCCAGTTGCAGGGAACATTTGGCAAGTTAGGGGTGGTTGGTGACTACAAAGTAGTCTGGATAACCAAAAAAGATGTCTTGGCATGTCCTAAAATCTCTTGGAACAGTCATGTTGAAGTTGTATTCCTCGCTAAAATATTTTTTTTCTTGGTTTTTACCTTGAAGAAAACAAGAGAAGATGTTGTATTGTTAGGTCCATAGATAATACATGAGTTGAAGTTTCTTTTCAGGATGGAAACCTTACATCTCTCTTGGGGTAAATTTGGATTAGGAGGTGTGGTAAGGTTGTATACTCTTCCCATTGAGTTTTTGAATAAAAGAGCATTGGAATGAAATTATAATTTGTTGGGAAGAAGTTTGAAAGTGGGTAATAAGGATGTATATTCTCTCCATGAGATCTACCTCTTCACAAAAAAAAAAACCATTTTCTTCTCACAAATACTTTTTCAAGTGATGGACTATGAGAAAACACCTTTCATATGCTACAATCATCATCAAATTGGATATCTAGCCCCCTGTAGTAAATAAGTATAAATTAAGGTTGTAAGAGAAAAACTAAGGTTGATAAAAGAAGTCTCTATTGCAACCAAAAAAAATCTTAATCATACGACTTATATGTGGTTTTTCACTAAGGCAAAAAGGCCTCTAGTTTGAAGAATAGATGTAATAGTAAGCTCTCAAAATTAATTATCATTGAGAAGGGTGTGAGCTCTCAGAGGGTAAGGCATGAGCCTCTTCAAGAAAATCCAAAACTAGTTCTTTTGCACATATGTGCCAAATTGAACTAAATTTATTTGAATTTTAGGTAACCTTCTATAAGTTTGAATTTTCTTCAGACTAATAATGTTTGGGATAGAATCAAAATTACTGAGAATAAAGTGAAAAGGTTAAATTGAAGTAAATTTCATATGAAAAAATTATAGTAAAGAGTTACGAAGAAATGGATTTAAAGAAACTACTTAAGAAAAAAGAGACAATTGAGTAGAAAAAGGTATGAGTTTAGTTAGGATTTTAAATAATAGATTTGTACTGCTGAAGTTAGTGCCTTATAAAAATATCATCTGTAGAGTGTTTGAATCTTTTCTTCTCCTATGGGAGAGAAGAGAAAATTGAAGCGTAGGAGAGGTTGTTCTCTAGAATCTCAAGGCCTAGCAATGAAGGCAATGTAGGGGCTCTTAATGGTTCATCTTTGTGCTACATACTTTGAAATTTTCTATTGTAGAATGGTTTTCATGTGGATTTAGAGAGAAGGAAGAATTTAAGCCAATGATTATCATTTACATAGGTATCTAGGTTTAGTAACAATCTTGGAGGAAAATTGTGGTAGCATTTTATTTTTTTTAAATGAGGGAGTTTAATCATGAAATCATAGGACTGGGGAGTTGTTAAAATATTGGAAGGCCATGCTAGCTAGGAGACTTTAGAGTTGAAATTGTTGGGTATGTAGGGGTATATGGGGATTTAGGCAACAACCATGGGTTGCATAATTACAAAGGGTTATAAGAGTCATGAGAATGACAAGCATAAGGATAGTGTGGTTGGGCGACATTTTTCTATAGAGGAAAGTGAGACTAATGGGTTGATAGGCCAAATGAAGGGAAGATAGTAGTGAGTCAGATGTTGGGGTCTTGAGGTTTTCTAGATTGTCTACATAGCTTTTACCCCTAGAGGATCCCAGGTTTCAAAGGTACCAACCTTCAATTTTGAACTGAAATATTCATATCTCTCTTAGTGGGGTTATTATCCAAATAATTTTGTTAAGGAAAACCATAAAAACTTTTGTATCCACACATAGTTTAGACAAGATTTGAATGACCACTTTTTTGATGTGTTAGATGGTCATGGGGATTATGGAACCAAGTGCTCATAGTTTGTGAAGATATAATTATGAGAACCTCCTTAGGGATCCAAGTTTTAAAACAGATGTAGTTCGAGCATACCATTCTTCTTTTGTAGTTACAAATGCTTAGTGGGATGTGAGTGAAATCAATGATTCCAAATATATTATCACCAATGTAAATGAGCCAAATCAAATCAAAAGATAAGAATGCTCTAGAATCCAACTTAGATTAGACTCCATTACAAATGATCATAAAAACCCTTATGATTATATATTGGGATATGGATTACAAGACTATTAAACATAATAGAAGGGTAATAAGAGAAAACTCAAGAAGGAGATTTCATGAACTTGTAAAACCAACACAACCAAAAAACTATACAAATATATAATGTCCATCCCATGAAAATAATAAAGTATGCATCATTAGAAGAACAATTGAGACCTATCTTTTCCATGTTAGGAATCAAATGTATTGTAAGTGGAAGTAACAAGCAACCAATACATCTAGTTTATCAAGTGAATTAATTCTTTTCTTCCAAAGACAAGATCTCGCATGGTGAAAAAAGGTTATCATAAAAAGACAAATTGAATTTAACACAACACTACAATAAGTCACCTACACAAATGAAAATCTGATGAAAAAAAACATAGTAGAGATCAGTAAGCATCTGAAAATTAACAGTTGTGTGTGATGAAATAAGGTTCATATTTAGCATCTACCAATTTAAAAGAAATACAAAGAAGATGAATTATAGCCCATCTTTAGTGTAAGAAAGAAAGAGATGAAAATTTATTCTCATTATTACCTTTTATTGAGAAAGTAATAGATAAATCACTTGTGTGTGATGAAAAGATTACCAATCTTATTATCCTACCTTTTAAAGGAAATATAAAGAACATAAGTTGTACCTCAACATCAGTAGAATGATGATAAATATACTTTGTAATTTTGAAATCTCATTCCTAGGTACTAGCAAAACCTCAAAATATTTTCATTTCCACCCAAGAGATGGTTCATTATTTGTATATTCAATGTAATCTTTCACCAAAAATCCCCACTGGTTCTCAAGGCAAGCTCTAATGTTAATCAAGTTAGGATTATTATTTATGGATGCATAGCCACCCCATGAGTCTGTCTAGAATAAAGCCTTGTCTCCTTCATTAAAAACCCAAGTAAAATTATTATTGATCAAATCCTTGCATTATAAGATAAAGTTCCATACCCTATAGCCCCTTGGGGGATTAGTTGTCCAAAATAAATCTGCAAGTGAATAATTGTATAAGTATTTATTTTGAAGTACCTCTACCCATTTACAGTTTGATTCTTTATATATTTTCCATACTAGTTTGGCCCCAAGTGCCTTATTCTGTAGTTTCATATTTTTAAGACCTATTCCACCAACTTCTTTAGGTCTACATAAATTGTCCCAACTAATTGGAGCCATTTTTTTTTCTTATATGAGGTTCCTTTCCAAAACAAGGGTAGCATCTTATTTTCAAGATTATTTTTCATTTCTTGTGATATAGACAAGCATGACATTTGATATATAGGTATTGCTTCTAGAACTATTTTCAAAATAGTAGTCTTGTCAAGTGATGAAAGTCACTTCCCTTTCCCATTATCCATTTTCTGATCCATTTTTTCTAATTTTTTCCATAATTTATTCATTTTAATACCTTTGTCAATGGGAATTCTTATATATTTTCTCGGCAATGAGCCCTTTTAAAATCCCATGATTTTGCAAATTTCAATGTCATCCCTCCTATCCAGATTAAAAAAGAAAATCTCATATTTTTCTTTATTAACCACTTGTCCAGAGGCATTAGCGTATTTACTAATAATATCATTATAGTTCCTAGCTTCCTCTCTGGTTCCTTTTCCTTCCAGCATGGTATTGTCAACAAATTTCTGATGAGTGATGTTAGGAATACCTTTCATGATCTTAACCCCATTAATTAAAATTTGACTTTGAGCCTTTATGATAGACCTCCCAATGCTTCTACCATAATTATAAATAAAAGGGGGATATGGGATCCCCTTGTCTAAGACCTCTAGATGAATTAAAATAACCTTTTGGAGTATCATTAATCAAAACTAAAAATTTGGGAATTGAAATGCAGTTGTCTATCAAATTTATACATTATTTAGAAAATCCAAAACCTTCTAGGAATTTGTATAAAAATCTCCAATGAACCTTATCATAGGCTTTCTTTATGTCTAGCTTCATCAACATACTAGGTTCAAAATTATTTTGAATGGAGTGTATAGTTCCCTGAATGATAATGACACCATCAAAGATTGGTCTTTCAGGAACAAACCATGTTTGTTCTTTAGAGTTAATAAGAGGTAATAATGACTTAATTCTATTTTCTATCACTTTGACTAAGACTTTATAGGTTGTATTACATAATGAAATGGGTCTATAATCTTTTGAACTCTCTGGTTTTTCTTTCTTAGGTATCATTATGATAAAGGTGTCATTGATTTCATTCAAAATTTTCCTTGAATTCCCCATGCTTTCTAATGCATATGTCATATTTATGCCAATGATATGCCAATATTTTTGGAAGAAACAAGAAGAAAATTCATTTGAACTAGGATCTTTATCCAGATGCATTTGATTTAATGTTGTTTCTTCTTCTTACAGTGTGATTTTCTTATTCATCATCTTGTTGTGTTCATCATTTATGATCTTAGGTATGTTTTCTAGCATGTCTTGTTGAGAAATTAAATCTGAGCCTCCAAAGTCATGCAACTTATAAAAATAGTCTACTATCTCTGAAGTTATTTCTTATGGGTAATCAATCATATTACCATTGACATCTTTGAGACTAGTAATTCTATTAACAGTCATCCTATGCTTGGTACTACTATGATTTTTTTTTGAATTCCTATCCCCTTCCACTAGCCATAAATCTCTAGACATTTTCTTCTAATATATCTCCTCTTTAGTGAGTAATTCCTAATACTTGTTTAATAATTATTATTCTCTGAGATATTTACTTTGATCCATAACTATTTTGATTACTTCTTGGTTTAAGTTGTCAATCTCCTCCTCTACTCTTTCCTTTTCTATGAAAGTATTTTTGAAATGATTTGTGTTCCACTTCAGAATTCTATGTTTGATTCTTTTTAGTTTATTGTTGAAGCAATACCTTTTAGATCCCACAAGTTGTTATTCCTTCCACCAATCCTCAACCAAACCTAGGAATTTCAGATATTGCAACCACATCTTCTCATTTACTTAAAAGGACATTTTTTTGGTTTCAGTTCTTCCTCATTCTCCAATAGAGCTAGGAAGTGATCAGATTCCCCATTTGATAATATTGAGGCTTTTAAATTACTTTGGAATGCTCTTAAATTTCTTTTGAAGAAAAATCTATTCAGTTTCTTTGCTATATTGTTGAAACTAGATCTATGATTAATCCATGTGTAACTCCCATTTTTTGTTACAATTTCCATTAAGTTGGTGATTGGGACCCATTCTTTAAAATCTCTTTGAGCTTGTGATTCCATAGAAGATCCACATCTTTTCTCATAATTATTCAAAATTACAATAAATTCTCCCCCTATTATTCAATCTATATTCAGGTTGAGACTTAAATAAACTTCAATATCCATCCAAACCTCTTTCTTATTCAAATTTAGGGTTCGGCCATAAATGTTAATAAGAAATTAACATAATTTATTGCTTACACTTCTCACCCAACCACCTTACCAATTTCTACTATTGATCACATTTTCATATGTTACTTTCCTAGGGTCCCAAATGAACTCCAAGCCTCAAGAAGCACCTTCCGCAGGCATGATATTGATTTTCCAAATACCTAATCTCTTGCTAAGGTCGATTCCTTCTTCGTTGTTCAAATTTGGTCTCTTGTAGCAATAGTATTTTTTATTGAAAAATTGTCAAATAGCACTTTAATAGGCATTTTTTGTTAGGGGCATTCATGCCCTTAACATTCCACGTTGTGACCTTCATTTATCCTTGGGAAGGTCTTTCCCCTTCCCTGCATGAAAAATTGAAGTTAACTTGACTTGATCTTTTGCTGCCCCTACCTTTTTAATCAATTCAGTAATGGATTTCCTACCTCTTTTTCTAAGAATTTTACCACAATCTGGACTATTTTTATTAGGGAAATTAAGGGTCGGTCCCAATTTCTTAAGGATTGTAGAGTTTATATCTAAGTATTTATCTTCCTCCTCTAAACCAAAAAAAGTAGCATTTTCTTCCATTTCTTAATCATCAAAATCTGTAAAATTCACAGTTTATCCTTATGTATCCAATCCCTGCCTAATTACTTCCAATGATTCATGCTCCCTAACCTTTGGAGAGAAGACACCCATTATTTCATATATGGATTGAAATTTAGGGGGTAGGGGAAATTCCTCCCTATCCTCTATAATTAAGCCTTCCTCTAATCCTTCAGTAGTATCATTCAATTTGATTATCTCATTTGGGGGGAAATCACTTCTAGTGCCTTATCATTAACCTCCTCTTGGCAAGAAATGGCCTCTGTCATCAGTTCATTTAGGATTTTTTTTATCTAATAATGTTTTTTTAATCTCTTCTTAAGACTGAGGGTGATGACTGTAGTTTGAGTTCTTAGTCTTATTTTTGACAAAAAAATCATCCAATATTCTCATTAAACCAAAAATTGACCCCCTCAATCTATTTGAGATTCAATGTATTGTTGGCTCTATCCTTTTGGCAGGATAAGCTTACCATTCTAGAAACAACTTTACCAAAAATAGAACCTTGATAAAATTTAGGTATTATAAGATATATTTCTCTTTGTGATTAACTCCAATGGTTTTGGTTATTTTAAGTTAATATTTGCATCTACTAGAATTTTGATGTTACTGAAAAATAGGAATTTTCCTCCAGGCCAACAAAGCCTCCCAATTGATTGCCTATTCTCATGAGTATTTGGCTATGTATTAAGTTTTCTGGTAGATTAGGTAATCTAACCCATTTCAAAACTTTCTTTAATTTATATTAGCTAGGATCAAATTTAGACTACCATTCTATGTATTTAAAATTATATCCTTTGAAAAAAAACATGATTTCCATATAATAATTTAGATTTTAGGGTTTCATTTTTATAGTCAATAAACAAGAATTTTTTTGGAAGGATGGTGATACTTACCTGGCCCGCATATGCACATTCCCACCATTTAGCTATGTTTTATGTAGGATGCCCATTTCCACACCATTTTACAAATAGACCATGCTTTTTACACTAACACGACATATCTTCTCTATATATTTTTTAATAACAATAGTAAAATCCCCTATCCGACCTATAGGTTGGGAATTCTTATTCTACAATCTATATTGCAAAGATTGTGATGGGGGAAAACCATTTCTATTATTCTGAATTGCTTGATGTCTTTGAGCATATTGGGGTTTGCATTGCCCAATATTTTCTAAATTATCAAAATACATATTAGGCATTACATTTTGTCTAGTGACATTTCAAGACTTTCCTTGATGGAACAATTCTTTCTTTTTAGGAATTTAGTTTCCAATATGATCCTTTTGAAAACCCAAAAATATATTTTGCAAGGGATGAGGTATCCCTATGCCCTAAACCAAACCGGTTGATTATTGTTGCCTGTGGTTTGTAGACAGTCAAGTTCTAGATCGAGGTAGGAGCATTATTTTTATAGCTAACTGGAAGGGGTTTTGACCATGATCAATATTGGGGATTCAGGTCTTTGTGTTTTAGTAGTTTCCTTTCTTGGAAAAAATCCTTCTCTGGTTGATGTCTAATCAGTTTTCTCCTATGGAAAATGCAGGTGTTCAGGTGGTCAAAGGAATTGCCCATAATTGGTTCCCAGAGCCCTGATCGATCTAGTTTGTATTCTTGTCTTTGTTGAGATCCTTTTCCTATGATCTTAAAGCCTTTTTGGATTTTCTCCCCAAGGAGATCTACCATTCTTGGTAGTTGGATAGGGCAGAAGAAACCCTAGCAATATATGAAATTATATTCAAAGTTTACATTTTTTAAAGGCAGGACATAACAGAGTCATATTTTTTGAACTTCTTTACTTCTATAGTTTAACATATGTAATTATTTTTAATAAAAAATATAATTATACTTAAGAGCATAGTAGAGAAGGACATGCTTAGTGTGAATGACAATGAAGATGGTAATTACAAGGAACTTTTTAAGTTCCTTACTAAAGATTGGGTAAGGATAATGCTGACAAAGACACACAAGAGGAAGGATGCTTAGGATTGTGGTCCCTTTTTCTTTTATGCATTGTTGTTGATAGTGGCCTTTAGGGCCTTGTTTCTATTTTTTTTATTTCACTAATACTACTATGTATAACTATGGTTGTTTATTATTCCTTCTGCTAGTGATACCAGAGAGGAGACCTCTATAAGAGGGGAGGAAGGGAAGGATGAGATGGCCATGCTGGAGAAAATCAATAAGAAAGAGGAACCTGGAACCCTTCAAAGGGAAGATTCTCTGCTCGAGGAGAAGAACAATGTGGAGAAACAGGAGGAGAACAAGGTCTGGAAGAAGGAAATGCAGGAAATGGAGATCCATATCCAAGATATGGAAAAAACCATGAATAACATGAAGACTAAGATGGGAAAAATGGAAAATAAGCTTTTTGATAAGGTTAAAAAAAAAAATACTATAGAGGATGGTATAGCCGAGATGAATAAGAAGGTTAAAGATAAGATGAAAGATTTAGAGACTAAAATCAACTACCATGACAACATGATAAGAGGTGTCCTGAATCATAACAATGAGGGTCTGAAGGTGACTATAATGAACTTGAAAATGTTGCATAATCATCTGGAAAGGAACATGCTGGAAAGAACCACTATCACTATTGAAGAAGAAACTGGAAATACAGGGTTGGGGACGAGAACCAAAGGACACACTCAGAGAAAGGTCCCTGAAAAACCTACAAAGCTGAAGGAACTGCAAGAAACTATCCAGAAGATGGAAGATCTCCAAAAGAAGGCTGAGGAGATGATCAAAGAAAATTAGCTTGTTCTGGCTGGTAGATGTTTTGCTATTGGTTTTTCTCTAGTTTTTCTTTTGAACTATTCAACTTTTGTTCGCTGCTATGGTTTTCCAACAGGTGTTCCATTTTGTTTTCTTTAATGCTCTATCTTATGTTGTATTAAAATTTGGTTTCGGGTCCATGTAAAACTTAATTTTACCTTAATCAAAAACTATGGTTGTTTATGTCAGTTTGGCCCTACATGGCCTATTCTAAAGACTTCTATTAGTACTCTGATTAGTATTGTTAATTATGTTAGAAGTAGCTTGTCTAGTATAGTTGATGTTGATAGTAATATGAAAGGTAGTTATAATAGCAGATACTCAGTTGGTTGTGCTACGTGGAAGTTACTGTGATTGTTTTCTATATTGAGTTTGTGTGTTGTTAATGTGTTGATAGTGTCAATTTGGTGACTTTTGCCTTCTAGGCTTTGTTCTGCAAAGACAACACCCTTGTTTTATTACTTCTAATATAAAAAACATATGTATTTTTTTTAATGAAAATTATAATTTTAAAATATATTTTGAATAGGATCAAGATCTTTTGTTTTATTCCCGAAATGGGAGCTTAAATAAACTTAATATAAAAAATATATTTTGAATTGTAAATCTTCTTAATTTTGGCATGTGTGTACAAAACTAATTTTAGTTTAATATATACAATCACTAATTAAAAAAAGTTTAATTTACATAATTATTTTTAATAAAAATCATAATTTTAAAAAATGTTTTGAATTGTTAATGTTCTTATTTTTAGGAAAGAAAAGAAAATCCTCCACACACACACACACACACACACACATATATATAGAATCTAAAAATAATAATTTTAAAATTTCATTGAAAAATGTTTAGCATACAATCGTGTTTATAATTATATATGTATATTTTTAAAATATTTTAAATTAATATATTTATAATAAATATTATAAAATCACATATTACATATTAATATTAAATGATAATTAATAATAAATATTAAAATCTTAAATTTAATCTATTATAATAAGTTTCTAAGTTTGTATTTAGGATAATATTATTTAGAATATTTTTAGCATTAAATTAATGAAGTTTATCATTCACTTAAGAAAATAGAAATTATTCTAAAAAATTGTATTAAAGTATTTTTAAAAAGTAGAAACAATTACATTTTATCTTTTCAAACTATTCTAAATCTATTTGGTTTTTAATAATTAATATTATAAAATAATATATTAATATTATAGACTAGAATATTATATTGTATTTATCTATAAGATTTTTTACGACTTAGTAATAACTTAATTTATTGTCCTATTATTGTGAGAAATCATTGGGAATGTCCTGAATAGAGATGGATAAAGCTAAATTTTTATGGTGCATCAAAAGGGAATCAATGACCCTCGAGATTGGGCTATGTTGTTAGGGATTGGCAAGGAAACCTAGCCACTTTGGGTGCAAAATGTCTATGTGATGGGACTAAAAATAAAGCAAAACAAGTAGTTTTGAATGCACTCTACATGGAAAAAAAATTGTTTGACTCTTGGATTCATTTTGAAGGGGGTTCCCTAATTGTTGTTAATGCAATCATCAGAGGGAAAATGCTAGCATAGCACCTGAACAAATATATTTTAAAAAAATAAAGGTCATTTTAGCCACCTTTGAGAATTTTAAAATTTCACATGTGAATCAAGAGGGGAATGTAATAGTGAATACCTTTTCAAATTGTGTCCTTTCATTAAAACCGGATTAGTTAGGGTTTTTTTTAAGAATGTGGAAATTGGGGATTTATTGGCTCTAAACATTAGCTAATGTGGCAAGAGTGTTGTGTAATGAGTGTGTCTAGAGGTAATAAAAACCACAAAGAGGTTGCATTTTTTCATTTGGTGTTTGTTCAATGATTGTGGAGCAATGAAGAAAAGTTGCAAACAAGGAAGAGATGGAAGCTAATTTTTCTCTAATATTGTTGAAGCAATAGTTATGCTTTAAGGGTCATATATCATAAAAGTGTTTGAAGGGAGTCTTCAAAATTTATGAACCATTGTTTTAGCAAATTACGGGCCTTCTTTTGGGTGAAGAACTCATGTGGTCTAAACACAAGTACCACTACAATATTTATATTTATTCAACTTTTATGCCTTGGTCATTGGAATTAGGGTCAAAAGAAGTAACAATGTGGGTTATGAAAGAGTGTGTTAATCCAAAATGGTCATGGAATGGTGCTTTTCTTGGCCATGGTAGAATTGGGAGTTGGTCTGTAAGCACAAGCTAGAGATTGGCATAGAGTGAGAGATGGGGAGCTACTAGTGCACCACTTCCTAGTTTGGAGTGCTTCAAGCAACAGTGAGGAGTGTCATGCAAAGGCTATAGTTGAATGAAACTCTTTGAAGGACTTTCTTCACTCCTGAGAAAAGGAGAAGCTAAAGAAACCAATAATTAAAAAGTTAGGCATGAAGGTGAAATACAAACTAGAGAGCTACTAGTACAATAGTAACATGGCAAAGTTGAGAACAACATGAACAAGAATTGGGCACACCCTCTAGTCTTTGGTGTATCATCCTTTTATTATTATAGTTTTATGTTGTAGTAGGGTGTTGGGGTTGGATGGGTTTCTAGGCAAAGCCCATTTTGGTTAAATTGTAATGGCAGGGAGTTGGTATTTGGTAGTTTCCAGGTTTGGGTGTAACATTTTTTGCTTATGTTCTTCTTGTTTCTATTTGTAGTGAGTTTTAATTTTGGCAATGTTTTTATAGTGTCAATGGCGACCCAGTGAATGTTTGATGGTGAATCTCTATAAAGTATGTTTGGGGAAGTTGGATTTAGTAATTTGTTCATACTTGGTTGAATCTTTATATGTAAAAGCTATTTTTATAATATCAATGAAATGGACCTATTTACCGAGCAAAAAAATAACTTAAATTGTCATATATATTGTTTTAGAAAAATATATAGCATGTCAATCCATGTAACACCACCCAAAACTAGGTGACGAAACCAAAATAAAATCATCCAAAAACATACACCAAAAGGAGATAACAAATTTTTTTTTCATTTAACTTCCATAAAACTGAATATATAAGTTTAAAAACTGTCTTACAAAGTTGTTCATACAAATTTCTGATTACAAAGAGTTACATCAGTACTCTTAATTGAAATGATTCAAATACAAATGTAGGAAATCTGCCTAAGTTTCCCTATAAGATCTATAAACTGCCCTAATGATCAACATTATTGTTACAATCTGTTTCCCATAAATTTTAACAGCGGCCAACCACTGACCCAGATTCATAGTTTTATCCATGTAGGTTCCTGAAATAACAAATAAGAACACAACACCACAAAAAAAATAGGGCTCAGCATAAATACAATACACATAAACCTCTATGATAAACCTACAATCATAAGCATCATAATGAACATATTTCATATACCATAAAACTCATTTGAACCAAAACATTATTATCTCATTACAACAGTCACATAATATAGAAGACAAGACAACATGTTATGACGAAATAACTCGCAGTCAGAATTCCAGAAAGATGATGCACATATCCACTGAGATGTTTAAACACTGAAGAGTCAAGATTCTGCACCCATGGTTGTGCCCATGACATATCTTACAGTGCAAGGTAATCTGTACTCCCGTTAATAAACTTAACAGTGCACACAGCTATCTGTTAATCCATTTAATAACGTAACGGTACCTTATGCCCCATACTCCGTTCTAGATCACGCAAATCATAGACATAGGGGAGGCCAATTATCTTTTTAAATTAAAACCCAACCCAATAAATTTTAAAGGTTATCACTTGTTCACTGAATTGGTTCTCCCAATTCAGCCATCTCCACATGTGATCATCTTCTGAAATTCTTCACAAACACATGCTAACTAAAATAACCAGAAACCATCATGCAAATAGAAATCTATCTATTTAACCACATGATACATTCAGCCTGGTAATGGAATAGTACAAAGATATACATTTTATCTTACAATTCCATTTCATATTTCTTTTCCATCCAGCTATTCACAATAGCAGAACTAAGAAAGATTCCAGCTTAAACATCTTATTCACAACTTGTAAGTTAAAGTACAATTGTCACCCATAAGACAATAAAATAGAACTGTGAACATATTCAGTCCAAAAAGTAACACAATTAAACACTTAAATGAAATAATGATAAATCAAATTGCCTAAAGTCTCTATTGACAGTGAAACTCGAATACATAACTAGCACAGACACATCTTAATAGACATCCACAACTAAGTTCCACAATTACTTTCAATGAAACGTTGAACAGAATTACACTAACTTCTTTTTAAAATATAACTAATAACCCACCGAATTCCACAAGATGTAATGACACCACTCAAAAGAATAAAACAGATTCCAACATCTTACAATATGGATATCATTCTCCATTTAACAAACCGTTTTAATCACAAGTTGAAAATAACATCATTTTCCATTTACAGACCAATGACAACAACATTTCTACATTAAAGAAACATTATAACAGTAACAGAAGATATTTCTACGTTCAGAGATTTTCTCTTCTTTTTTTTAAAAAGAACTATTCCTATACAAATCATTATTCACATCGACTTGCTATAGTTAACCAGTGAATAATCTTATTCCTATATGAATAAATCGACACTCAGAATTCTTTATTGCATAACACAAAACAGCTACGATATATATATATATATGTATCCTCTGTTTACCTCATGTAACATTATCGAATACATTTACAACTTCAATATTTTCAACAATGACAACCATAGTATTCACTGAAGAGACAGAGCACTAATACAGTGACTGGTTAAATGACCATCTGATGAGTTTAACAATCGACAATAAAAATAGAGTTGCTTAACAACTATGTAAACAAATCTCAAGCACCTCGACATCTATAACTCAGTTAAGAAAATGCCCAAATACCCGAGAGCAATCAACTCTACATAGTCAACACATTAAACATCATTCATTTTGAAACCATTCACTATATCATTGCTCGGTTACAAATGTGTTTATAATACCGTGTTTTCCCAATAACCGTTTAACCACAACCTAAAACCTCCAATCCTAGTATCGTTCACGATACGCATTCTTGCAAAGCTAATAACTTAGCCCCTAGTGTTCGACACTTCAATAATAACAATACAAGCTGACAACACTATCTAGTAGAACTTTAAACTACGAACAAACGCCAACAAAAAAAACCCTCAAACAGAATCCACATTTTATAAGACTATGATTACTCCAAATACCTTCGCATATCTGCGGTCTACAGTTAAAAACTGATACAATTTCTTGTTTCACACTACAAAAAAAAAATAAAAAAATAGAATGACATACGATACACGACCATGTCTGGTGTTTCATTTTCCCTAAATCTCATTCACATTAACCCTCGAAATGAATGCATCCGACACACATAGTACTGACATAAAAATTTCCCCTATATTTTATTGCACTAAAACCCTCAACAAATACTTGAAAACGTTCATTACACATTCAAACTGAGATCTCTTAAGAATATCTATCTAATGATTTCACAGAGTTTCGAAACCAACTATCTATATACACTTCTACTTAAATATTTCATCATCTCAAACACGACATATCACAAAACAATACATGCATTTAACAGAGTAAATGAAAAACAACATAGTATAGAGGAGAATAGGGTTAGATGCTGGCCCTGACCTGCACAATACCCTCTGAAACAAAATCCAAGCTCTAGTCACCACAGAAGCCTTCAAACCAGCAGACAGTAGCAACTCGAGAATGGAATACGAAGAAGCTATACTGCCATCGAGATAAAGAAATGGCATCCTCATAATGGCCGCACTCACAGCCCCGAAAATTGCCATATTAACCTCTGCAATAAACAGAGGAAGAAACCCCCACAACATGCATCCCTTCCTCCAAAACCATCGCAACAATGGAAAACAAGAACTTCAGAAAGAAGATAACATTCATTAACTGCTCCTTACTAACCACGAACGGCCTCCCACACTTGGCAAGCTGCGAGCCAAGTATGGTACCAACTCGCAGTCCACACACCCCAATGCACTGAACTAGCGCGTGCAGAATTAACTCCCATAACGTATCAAATGCCACCTTACCTTTTCCAATTCCCAAAGCTCGGCATCAAAGCCAACACATATGCCGATATCAAAACATAACTTCACAAAACCACCACCACGCCAATGCATCTTCTCCTATGAATATGGGGTGGTCATAATACATTTATCTTCTATGTATAAACATGTTTATATGTAATATGATCGCCTCTTATTCATATGAGAAGATGTTCCAATAAAAGATATAGTCCATTAACATGGCACATATATAAATATATACATATATATATGTTATATATATGTTTATATATTTATATATATATTTATACATCTATATATATGCTATATATATATATTTATATATATATATATATATATATATATATATATATATATATATATATATATATATATATATATACACATATATCTAACGAAACAAATAGAATAGAAGTTAATATTAACTGAGCACTAATTTAATAGACAAAATACATGATTTCATATAAACAGAGCTATTTAACTCAGATTTCAGAATCACATTGAATAACATTATACGTGAACAAACGGAGCTTTCATTTCATAACAGAATTATAGAATGGGCATGATCAGAAAACCACTAAGATCTGAAAACTAAACACTCAAAATAAATCCATAATAGAAACAGATTATATTATTGAATCCTTTGACAGTAACTAACATACCCACACATACAGATCTTAAAACATAAGGAACTGAATTTAACAAATTTACTAACTAACAAAGTATAATCAACTAACACAGAATTAATGTTTTCCAGTCTCAACTAACAACAAATAAGACATCAAGAGTACTTCTGATAAAAACTGAATGAAATAGGGTTAGGCATGACACCCTCCCCCACTAGTCCTTGACTTCCTCCTGGAAGTCAGCAAAGAGGAACAGATGTGCTGCTCTCATCAGATCATAATCTTCCCATGTAGCAGAAGACTCATCATTTGGATCCCATTGGACCCTTAACTGCCTTATTTTTCTGCCCCTTAAATCTAGAGTTCTGTCCTGAATAACCCAAACTGGTTCCATCATAATCTGGCCATCTATTACCTGCAGATCATTCCAATTAAGAACATGTGCAATATCAGGATTATATTTACATAGAACAGAAACATGAAAAACATTGTGAATACGAGATAGTCCCAGTGGTAGAGCTAATTTATAGGCAACTGGTCCAATTCGCTCCAAGATTTCAAAAGGGCCCACAAACCGTGGTGCAAGTTTAGATCCTTTCCCATAATGAATAGGACTCTTCCTAGGTCTCACCCTAAGAAACACTTTGTCACCCACCACAAATTGACGATCAATTCTATGCTGATCAGTGTACTTTTTCTGTCTGTCCTGAGCAGTGAAAAGGTGTTCTCTGATTCTCTTCACCTGCTATTCCATTTCCAGCAACAACTCAGGTCCTAAAAGTACTCTGTCATCCAAATTATCCCAACTCAAGGGCGTTCTGCAAGGTCTTCCATACAGAGCCTGAAATGGAGCCATTCCTATAGAACTATGGTAACCATTGTTGTAAGAAAATTCCACAAGATGCAGATACTCTTCCCACTTGTTCTGCCTGTCCATGACGTACATTCTGAGCATGTCTTCCAGAATTTGATTGACACGTTCATTTTTTCCATCCATTTCCGGATGATAGGCGGAACTAAAATTCAGTTGAGTACCTAAATCCTGTTGCAAAGACCTCCAAAAAGTAGAAGTAAATACTGGATCCCTGTCTGAAATTATCTTTTTGGGAATCCCGTGCAATCTAACCACTTGTTCCATATAGATTCTGGCCACTGAAGACGCATTGTAAGTAGACCTAATCAGAATGAAGTGAGCTACCTTAGTCAAACGGTCCACAATAACCATGATTGCGTCATGACGCCTAGCAGTGAGTGGTAACCCAACAATAAAATCAATAGAAATGGTGTCCCATTTCCATTCAGGAACACTATGAGACTGAAGTAACCCCTCTGGATGTTGATGTTCAGCCTTAACCCTCTGGCATTCCAAACATCTTGCCACAAAGTCGGCTACATCCCTTTTCATTCCAAGCCAATAATAATGCCGTTTGAGATTAGCATGCATTTTCTTAACACCCGGATGAGCTGAATATGGTGCTTTATGGGCTTCAACCATGACCAAACCACGCAAGCTTCCTATATTAGGAACATAAATACTACCCCGATAGACTAATAGCCCCTCTGAATTGATGGAATATCCCTCAAACCGACCTTCCATCAAACTGCCACTATCAATTACAGCCTTAACTTCTGAATACCACTGATCTGCTGACAAGTTCTGCAGAATTTTCTCCTTCAAATCCACCATTAAGATCAAGGAAACAATCTCGTGATGCCTCCTACTAAGAGCATCAGCTACTACATTTTCTTTTCCTTGAACATATTTTACCTCAAAATCATATTCACACAAAAACTCCATCCATCTTCGTTGCCTAGCGTTAAGATTGGGCTGTGTGAATAGATACTGCAAACTTCTATGATCAGTATGCAACTCAAAACGTTGACCGAGAAGAAAATGTCACCACTTAGTCAAAGCATGCATAACTGCTGCCAATTCTAAGTCATGAGTGGGATAATTAACTTCATGATTCTTAAGTTTCCTAGATTCATAGGCTATCACCCGGCCATCCTGCATCAACACTGCTCCAATGCCATCTAAAGAAGCATCCGTACACACTAAAAATTCCTTCGAAGGATCAGGTACTGCCAAGACAGGAGCACTAGTCAAGCATTCCTTAAGCTTACGAAATGCTACCTCGCACTCTTCTGTCCAAGCAAACTTTTTCCCTTTCCTTTGCAAGGAAGTAATAGGATGAGCAATTTTAGAGAAATTGGACACAAATCTTCGATAGTAACTTGCCAATCCCATGAAACTACGAACTTCTGACACATTGGTTGGAGCTGGCCAATTTATAATAGCCTGGATCTTGGAAGGATCAACAGCTATCCCATCCCCTGAAATGATATGACCTAAATAGCAAATCTCCATCTTGAAGAATTCACATTTCACTAAATTAGCATAAAGCTTGTTCCTTCGGAGACAATCTAGAATTTGCTCGAGATGTTGCTCATGCTCTTCAACAGAGTTAGAATACACCAGAATATCATCCAAGAAAACTACAACAAATTTGTCCAGATACTCTCTGAGTACATTATGCATCAAATTCATAAAGACTGAAGGTGCATTAGTCAACCCGAATGGCACCACTGAAAATTCATAGTGTCCATATGTGGTACGAAAAGCTGTCTTATGAATATCTGACTCCTGGATTCTAAGTTGATGATATCCCGATTTAAGATCAATCTTTGAGAAGATACGAGCACCCTTGACCTGATCAAACAAGTCATCAATCCTAGGCAAAGGATACCAGTTCTGGATAGTGACCTTGTTCAACTGCCGGTAGTCAATACAAAGTCTCAAAGAGCCATCCTTCTTCTTGACAAAGATAACTGGTGCACCCCAAGGCGATACACTAGGATGGATCAGTCCTTTACCCAAAAGCTCTTCTAACTGAATTTTAAGTTCATTCAATTCTTGCACTGTCATACGGTATGGAGCTTTGGAAATTGGTTCAGTTCCAGGTACCAAATCAATTCGGAAATCAATTTCCCTTTTAGGGGGTACGCCAAGAATCTCTTCCACAAAAACATCAGAAAACCTCTGCAACACTAGATGATCAAGAGAAGCATCTCCTACAACAACATCCTCCAAATCATTCACAGTGATAGCGAATAACTTGTAGCCTTTTCGGACACACCTTACCAATTGCTTGGCAGAAATGGTTCTGACTGAGATAGGTCTTTTTACCCCAACAATAATCTTGGGTGCCCCCAAGTCATCAACACACTTGACCACTTTTCCCAAACAATCGATCACTGCTTGATGCTGTTCAAGCCAATCCATACCCAGAACTATATCATAGGATCCCAATGGAATTACCCTAAGATCCACTGAAGTAATAAAGGATTTCAACTGAACCTTGCACCCTGGAGCTATTACCCCAGCCTCTACTCGAGACCCTGAAGCTAACTCCACTTGCCATAAGATATTAGCTCTAGCCACTGGAATACCACTCTGTGTAGCTAAGCTAGAAGAAATAAAGGAATCGGTAGCACCAGAATCAAACAAAATGGATATCTCCTTACCTTGCATTTTACCTCTAGCCTCAATGACTGTGTTCTGATGCTCTGCCTGCTTCTGGTCCAAGGTTGCAAATACACGGTGGTTCCATGCTGAATCACTCACCGTAGCCTCTGACTTGGGTGGATTAACCTTTGATCTCTATTTGACCAAACTAGGACATTGAGCCTGATAATGTCCTTGCTGCCCACAATGGAAACAAGTCACAGTCCTCTTGAAATCCTTGCTCTGAGAAAGTGTACTACTCTAAATACTCTGCGACTGCTGAGGAGGTTTAAATTGATCAGACCCCCTATTGTTCCTATTAGATGATGTGGGTTTGTCAAACTTTCTCTTTTTGAACTTTCCACCAGAAAATCTAGTTTTGAAGTTGCCTTGAGACTGCTTCGGACTCCTGAAATCACTCTGACTAGGCGGATTCACACTTGCTTTAGGGAATGACCCATGGTACCTTGACTTCATCTCAATAAGCTTGGCTCTCTTAGAAGCCTCCTGCATAGTCATAGGTTTAAAGGTCCTCACCTCTTCACCTATTTTGGGATTGAGTCCCCTGATGAAATGCTGTACCAAAGCCTTATTGTCCTCCGTCCACCCTAAGTATTTCTTGAGTTTGTAGAACCTTCGTTCATAGGTCTCTACTGAAGCACCCTTCTGCAAAATATTGAAGAACTCTTCTGCACGGGCTTGCTGCCAGTACTCAGACAAAAACCTCTCCTTGAAGCATTCCAAAAAGAGTTCCCATGTCACCTGAGAGATATCTATTCCCAGTTTATCCAACTCTTGCTCCCACCAAATAGAAGCAAAATTCCTGAGCTGCATGACCATCCACCGCACCTTCACATTGCTCTGGTAACGGTGCAAAATAAAACATCGCTCGATGTTCAACAACCAAGCTTCAGCTGCGGTACCTTCTTCTGTCCCATAAAATGGTGGTCCTTTAATCTTGGACAGATCTTTAATCTATGCCCTGACAATAGGATCTTCCTCAATAAGAGGACCATCAACATGAACCTGAGGCACTGGAGGATTTACTACCCCACCTGGAAAATGATTATTAGCCTCAATATTATCCAATCGATCCAAAATTTGTTGGAGAACATTAGCAAGAGGATCCCCTTGTTCATCCTGATTGACACCTTGCCCGATGGGGTTATTTCCATCCACATCCTGGTGTCTAGGAATTCTACCACAGCCCCTACCTCTGCCTCTGTCTCTGCCTCTACCTCTTTAGACATTAGCATTGACTGGGTCACCGCGTCCCTGAGCTCCTCTTGTAAGGGGAGGCATACTAGCAACCTGAGACAAACAACTACCGTTAAAAGACTACACAACAAGCGAACTAAACCCTTAACCCAAAGTCCTAGTTAAAGAAACCTGGCTCTGATACCAAATGTAACACCACCCAAAACTAGGTGACGAAACCAAAATAAAATCATCCAAAAACATACACCAAAAGGAGATAACAAATTTTTTTTTCATTTAACTTCCATAAAACTGAATATATAAGTTTACAAACTGTCTTACAAAGTTGTTCATACAAATTTCTGATTACAAAGAGTTACATCAGTACTCTTAATTGAAATGATTCAAATACAAATGTAGGAAATCTGCCTAAGTTTCCCTATACGATCTATAAACTGCCCTAATGATCAACATTATTGTTACAATTTGTTTCCCATAAATTTTAACAGCGGCCAACCACTGACCTAGATTCATATTTTTATCCATGTAGGTTCCTGAAATAACAAATAAGAACACAACACCACAAAACAAATAGGGCTCAGCATAAATACAATACACATAAACCTCTATGATAAACCTACAATCATAAGCATCATAATGAACATATTTCATATACCATAAAACTCATTTGAACCAAAACATTATTATCTCATTACAACAGTCACATAATATAGAAGACAAGACAACATGTTATGACAAAATAACTCGCAGTTAGAATTCCAGAAAGATGATGCACATATCCACTGAGATGTTTAAACACTGAAGAGTCAAGATTCTGCACCCATGGTTGTGCCCATGACATATCTTACAGTGCAAGGTAATCTGTACTCCCGTTAATAAACTTAACAGTGCACACAGCTATCTGTTAATCCGTTTAATAACGTAACAGTACCTTATGCCCCATACTCCGTTCTAGATCACGCAAATCATAGACATAGGGGAGGCCAATTATCTTTTTAAATTAAAACCCAACCCAATAAATTTTAAAGGTTATCACTTGTTCACTGAATTGGTTCTCCCAATTCAGCCATCTCCACATGTGATCATCTTCTGAAATTCTTCACAAACACATGCTAACTAAAATAACCAGAAACCATCATGCAAATAGAAATCTATCTATTTAACCACATGATACATTCAGCCTGGTAATGGAACAGTACAAAGATATACATTTTATCTTACAATTCCATTTCATATTTCTTTTCCATCCAGCTATTCACAATAGCAGAACTAAGAAAGATTCCAGCTTAAACATCTTATTCACAACTTGTAAGATAAAGTACAATTGTCACCCATAAGACAATAAAATAGAACTGTGAACATATTCAGTCCAAAAAGTAACACAATTAAACACTTAACTGAAATAATGATAAATCAAATTGCCTAAAGTGTCTATTGACAGTGAAACTCAAATACATACCTAGCACATACACATCTTAATAGACATCCACAACTAAGTTCCACAATTACTTTCAATGAAACGTTGAACAGAATTACACTAACTTCTTTTTAAAATATAACTAATAACCCACCGAATTCCACAAGATGTAATGACACCACTCAAAAGAATAAAATAGATTCCAACATCTTACAATATGGATATCATTCTCCATTTAACAAACCGTTTTAATCACAAGTTGAAAATAACATCATTTTCCATTTACAAACCAATGACAACAACATTTCTACATTAAAGAAACATTATAACAGTAACAGAAGATATTTCTACGTTCAGAGATTTTCTCTTCTTTTTTTTAAAAAGAACTGCTCCTATACAAATCATTATTCACATCGACTTGCTATAGTTAACCAGTGAATAATCTTATTCCTATACGAATAAATTGACACTCAGAATTCTTTATTGCATAACACAAAATAGCTACGATATATATATATATATATATATATATATATATATAC
>BSBK01011384.1:0-50775 GCA_027943335.1 Chamaecyparis obtusa
CTTGGATCATCAGACGGTCTAAGTTCTCAAATAATACATTTAACATTATAAAATAATTACACAAACATAATTACAGTGGTAGTGGCAAAGATCATGCTTCCATAATATAAGGTCAAACAACCATGTCTTTAAACCATCACTTGTCAATAATCATACCATCAATTGTCATCTTATTCAAACAGTTTGTTAACTATATTTAGAAATCTTGTGTTATTTCCCATCTTTTGAAAATCGCCAATAAATTATTTTTTTGCCTTAATTAACGAATGATTAGCCAATACAATTTTTTTTTACCCTTCAAAAGAATATCATTCGCCTCATATATTATAATTTTTTACTTCAAAAGAAAATTATTTACCTCAAATATTATTTTTTTTACTGCAAAATAAAGTTATTCGCCTCAAATATTATAATTTTTTACTTGAAAAGAAAATTATTCACCAGTAATTTATGAAATTTTCATTCTAGGGGAAAAAATTGCCAATACAAACTATGAAAAATTATGGATTTGAAAAAAAAATTCGCCTAGATTAAAATAAATTCCACCCTTAAATAATGTACATTTTGCTAAGATTTTACACTTTTTCCTAAAAGGGGGTTTCTTAAAGTAATCCCTGGTGGTGGGGGCTAGACACATGGTTTGACATCCAACCAGATACTAGAGGAGGAGCCAGAAACCACTAAACCAAAACCACCAAAGCCATCCTAACTAGGGCACCCATTGACCACCTCTTTGAGATGAAGCAAGCTAGATTAAAAGAAACTACCTTCGAAGTTCTTAAAAAACACAACCTTAACTTTAGAAAATTTGTGAGGATCCACATGATGATAAAGAGAGGGAGTCCACAAGTGGATTTACTCTTTAAAATCTTTCTGAAAAGAACTAATCTGATTTAACAAAGAGTTTGAGCTGAGAAATTAAAAAATCCTCAATAAAACCTACAAGAGAGAGAAATTGAGCTCACGGGGGTGCCTGGCAAGAACTATCATTACTTACAAGTGGTGGCTATTTGGATGGTTTTCTGAGTCCCATCTTCAATGTTCTTATTGGCTTCTTCTTGCCCGATCTGACTAGCACTCTTTCTACCAGGGCTCTTTAATTTAGCCCCGACATCCTCTCTATTTCCGCTCCTGATAGCTATTGGAGAGGTCAGTGAAGGATCTCTACTTTTGGTTCTCTTTTTATTTTGAACCTTAGATGAACCCTCCTTTGCTTCTTTTTATTTTTCAAAGAGCTCCTCCATCTTGGTCAGTTGTTTGGGGCAAAAAGTACCCAATAATTCTTTCATTTGTTGGATCTTGTTAGTTTCCTAATTTTTTGAGCATGGGAAAGATTCTTGGGACAAGACTCCTATAGAAAAATTCCTACTCGAGCTAGAGAAGCCTTCATCCACTGGAGGCTGGTGTGAATCTAGAACAATGGAGATGAATGTGGATCCTCGGCATAAATCTCCTCCTTCCTCCTGTGGGTTAGCTCTTGATACACCCTTAGTATCAATCTGGAAATTAACTTCAAGGTTAATGCCTTCAAGTGAGGGGATCTCCTCTTTGAGATCTGATTTTTCTTGGGCTGTTCGGCTCTTTGGTGATAACCTAAAGGGGAAGGCTCCCCCTTCCGCTATTGTGTTTCTTCTTATCTTTAGTGTCAAGTGTCTCTAGAGTGGACTCAGGTTAATCCTTCTTCCTCCACACTCTACAAGTGTTAGCCTCTATTCCATGTTGATTGGTATTCTCCTTTGATGGTAGAGCCTTATCACCTAACAAGCTATATCCAAAAAATTTGTTTTTCCTTTTAACTATAGCTCACTTTTCTTTTTCACCCTTCTAGGAAGCAAGGCACAAAATAGCTTGTGTCCTACTTTCTTGTAGTGGAAGCACGCAAAATAAACACTTTGATGGAATATGGATGAAGTGACTAAGAGGGGGGGGGGGGTGAATCAGTCAACCATAAAACACTTCACTATTATTTCTTTCCAGATCCCTTAGGATATCTTAATGAATATTATCTGTTTAATACTCGGTAAATAGATTGCAGTAACTTGGTAGATGCAGAGAGTATTAGTAAAATTATTTTCTTTAGATATTCATCACCACTTGTATATGATTAAGATAACTATTAAGAAAACAAGAGACATAGGATTTAACGTGGAAACCCAATATGGGAAAAACCATCAATGTATCTAGATACTGATTTTCACTTTTTTGAAGTGATGCCTGGTTAGAAGCCAACCGGTAAAAGGTTACAAAACACACTGTTAGGTGTGACCTTGTTAGAGGATTTAATCACCCTGCTAGGAGTGGCCTGGTAAGAGGTCTTGAGAACAATTCAATGGAATTGTCACCTTGTTAGAGGATTTACAATATGGTTGTTAAACCAACTCGGTTAAGAGATTTAGAATTCACTGTTACAATGATAAAAAGGTAACAATGAAAATGACCTGTATAATAATGCAACTGCCTTGCTGATTACAGATCTCTGTTCTACATAAGTGAGATCCTTCCTGATCGAATATATCTCTACTGCTCCTCAAAGGATATCTGGTCATCCTTCACAATTTCGCACACACCTTTCCTATCTTTCTTCTATATATCTTCTTCCATATCTCTTCTTTATTTTTCACACTTGACCTTTTATTTATATGATTTTAGATTTTATTTATATGATTTTAGATTTGTCAATCGGCATTACTTAGTATAACAGTCGGCTGAATTAAGAAAACTTTATTTGCAAAGATCCTTCAAGGGCCGATAGTGCTCGGTAACCATAATGAAATTTTCTACAATCTTTTGGAGATCGAGAGAACTCGGTAAACACTGATAATCCTTTTTCTTTGATAACCGAGTGAACTCGGTAAATGCTAACTTTTCTTTGACAACCAAGTGAACTCAATAAATGCTGATTTTTCTTTGATAACCGAGTGAACTCAGTAAACACTAATTTTAATGCCAGGCAGACCGACTGAGCTCGGTAGGTACTGATTGTTGCAGATTATGACATTGTGTGACATCAAGGATAATACATAATTTGAGTAGCAATTTTCTTTAGACAATTGTTTCCAACAATCTCCCTCTTTGGCATTGATGGCAACATAATATGTCATAGCATAAGAAATTTTGAAAGGATTAGCTCGGTTCAAATTCAAATCTCCCTCTGTCAGCAAACTTCCTTTTCTTGAAAACTCTTCCTCCTGACTATTGAAAATTTCTTGAAGTAATAGCAAAGACATAGCAAAGACACTCCCTCTTTGACAACACATGCCAAAGACAATTCACATATTACCTGTGTAAACTAATGTACCTCAAGTACTGATTCATATGCAATGATTCCTTGAATATGCTACATCAACTTGTGATTTTCAATCATGTTCTGGTTGATGCATCACTAAAACTGTATTTAGTGAGCCTCGGATAGGGGAATGACCCCTAACTTACCTCTTAAATACACAAATGCATCCTTGGCTAATGGTTTAGTGAAAATGTCTGCAATCTGCTCTTTTGTATGAATATATTCTAATCTGATTTCCCTTGTCCTACACCAATTCTCTGACAAAGTGATATTTAATAGCAATGTGCTTGGTTTTGGAATGCATTACTGGATTCTTCGAAATGTTTATTGCACTTGTATTGTCACAAAATATAACAACTAGTTCTTTGATCTCAACCTTCATACCTTGTAATAACTGTTTAAACCAAACAATATTTGAACAATTTTACTGCAGCAGCAACATATTCTGCTTCAACTGTGGATTGAGATGTGCAATTTTACTTTTACTGGTCAGGATACCAGTCTTTTTCAAGAAAAAATGCTCCACCACTTGTACTTTTTTTGTCATCAATGTTCCCTGCCCAATAGCATCAGTAAACACTTTTAAGTCTAGATTGCCTCCAAATTTATACCACAAACCATATCTTCAGTTCCTCTTAAGTACCTTAAGATTCTTTTGATTGCATCATATGATTTTCCTTAGGTTTTGCTGAGAATCTTGCTACTATACCAACTGCTAAGGCAATATCAGGTCTTGTATGTACTACATACTAGCAATTTTCCAATCATAGATTGGTATAAGGTCTGATCTACTTCTTTTGAATCATCATTTTTGGTAAGTTTCAATCCAGTACACATGAGTGTACCAACTGGTTTGAATCTTCCATACCAAACTTCTTATTTATTTCCTTAATGTATTTAGATTGAGTAATGTATATACCATTCTTGCTTTGCTGAATTTGAAGACCCAACAAAGAATTTTATTAAACCAAACATAGACATTTCAAATTCTTTGTTCATTTGCTCTGAAAATTCTTTGCACTGATCATCATTCCCTGTAAATATAGTATCATCTACAAATATTTCTGCCAATACAATTTGTCATCCGGCCCTTCTTTAATATACAGATTGCTATTATCATTGGCTCTTTTGAAATTAATCTGAATCAGATAGTTATGGAGTCTTTCATACCATGCTCTAGGAGCTTGTTTCAAACCATACAATGCTTTGTGTAACTTGCAGACCATGTCCTTTTTATCTGGATCAAAAAAACCTTCAGGTTGCTCAATGTAGACTTCTTCATCAAGAATTCCATTGAGAAAGGCAGATTTTATATCCATCTGATATACCTTAAATCCTTTATGTACTGCATAAGCAAGTAGAGTTCTTACACCTTCTAATCTTGCAACAGGAGAAAAAGTTTCACCATAATCTATACCTTCTTCTTGAGAATAACCTTTACATACCAATCTAGTTTGGTTTCTAGATACTTGACCGTCTTCATTCAACTTATTCTGAATACCCATTTTGTTCCAATTACATTCTTATCTTTAGGTCTAGGTACAAGAGTCCATGTTTTGTTCTTTTGTATTTGTTCTAATTCTTCATTCATTGCTTCAATCCAACTTTCATTTTTCAATGCATCTTTGATATTTTCTAGGTTCAAAATCAGTAAGCAGACATGTACCTTTTAGCTTACTTCTTGTCATAGTACCATCTGATTTGTTTGCAATAATTTAATCTGGTGTATGATGCCTTCTGACATATTTGGCTAGTATAGGTTCCTTGCTTTTTGAATGAGTCATGTTGTTGTCTTCTAGGATCTTTTCTTCAAGTTGCTCTGGCTCGATAGATATTTTCTCGGTAACTTCAGGCTGAGACTCAGTTTGAATTTCTTCCTGTGACTCAGTTTGAACTTCTTCCTGTGACTCGGTTTGAACTTCTTCCTGTGACTCAGTTACTGTGCTAGGTTCGGTAGATATAATTTCCTTATTGATAGTTGTGTCTGGCAATGTTTTAGGTTCAATGTAAATGAATCTTCTGTAGTTTTCAGGTTCCCTTTTGCTTTCTCCTTCAGTCTTTTCTGCAAACTCATCAAATTTTACATGTATACTTTCTATGACTTTGTGAGTAGACAAGTTCAGATATTTGTATGCCTTACTCTTGCTAGAATATCCTAGGAATATTCCTTCATCACTTTTCACATCAAATTTATTTCTTCTAGATTCTTTTAAGATATAACACTTGCTACCAAATACTTTCATGTAACTTACATTGGGTTTATAGCCATACCATAACTCATAAGGAGTTTTGAATGTGTCTTTCTTCAATTGTACTCAGTTCAAGGTATGAACTGCAGTGCTAATAGCTTCCTTCCAGTACTTTATGGCGATGTTCTTTTCTATCATTAGATTCCTTGCACAATCCATAATAGATCTATTTCTTGTTTCAGCTATTCCATTCTGCTCAGGAGTTCTAGGAGCTGATACTTGTCTTTTGATTCCTATTTCAATGCAAAAGTTGTTAAATTCATGGGAGATGAATTCACCACTGCTGTCTGATCTTAAGCATTTCAATCTTTTCCCTATTTCCTTTTCCACTCTTGCCAAGTACCATTTGAACTTTTCAAATGCTTCTGACTTTTCTCTTAAATACATAACAGTCATCATTCTAGAATAATCATCAACGAAAAGAATAAAGAATTTATCTCCAGTATCGCTTTCTATTCCAATAGGTCCACATAAATCAGTATGCACAATTTCCAAAATCTCTTTAGACTAATAGTTCTTACTCTTAAAACTAGTCTTACTCATTTTGCCAATCTGACAATTCTTACATAGACCAGTATCAGGTTTCTCAAAGTAGGAATGCTCTTACCTTCTTGAATTTGCTTATTTTCATCATGTTATCAAAATTCACATTACATAACCTTTTGTGCCATAGCCAACTTTCTTCAATTTGAGCAATAAAACATGAATATTCACTGAGATCAAGATAAAATAAGTTACCTTTTGTTTGTTTGCCTGATCCAATGAGTTTCCTTTTCCATCCAGCAGTCTTGCTTGACTATTCATGAATTCAACCTGAAACCAATGTTGATTAGCTGTGCTACACTTAGAAGATTATGTTTTAGGTCCTTCAAACCCAATAAGCATTATCACATATGAGTTCTTTGGTTAATGAGATTCTTCCTTTTCCTTTTATACAACAAGGTTCATTGTTTCCAAATCTTACATTGCCACTATCACAGTCTTCTAGGTATTCAAATTTTGTCTTGTCACCAGTCATGTGATGTGAACATCCACTATCTATTATCCATATATCATCTTTGCTTATATGAGAAATAAGTGCCATCTTATCTTCATCATCATCAGATTCATCTTTTATAGCAATAAAGACAATTTCTTCTTCACTATCATCAGAATCTTTAGCCATAAAACATGTTTTCTTACCTTTATCCTTGAATGATTTGAAATTCTTTTTGTCATAGTACTTGTGACCTCTCTTCTCTTCCTTGGTTTTCTTGTTGGGCACCTAGCTGCAATATGTCCAATTTCTTCACATGAAAAATATATTAAAGGAGTTTTAACCTTTATATTTACCTTTCCCTTTAGAGTACTTCTTTGCAAGTAGTGCTTCTACAATTTCAAGATCACTATCAGAACTTTCTTCTGATACTTCTTCACTTTCTAACTGAACTTCTTTTATTTTCTTGTTCTTCCTTAGTGAATCCTTGGCCTCAAATGCTGACTCAATATTTTTGGAAATTGGAGCATAGTTGTCATAGTTGTCTAATTCAAAGGCTGTCAATCTTCCAACTAAAGCATCCAAAGTTATATTGTGGTTTGCTTCACATCTTCTTTCTTGAATAGCTGATACTCTTATTGCATAGATAGGGAGTAATGTTCTGAGTACCTTGCTTATAATAATTTCATCAGTGATTGTTCCTCCAGAAGCTCTAATTGCACTAACACTTGCTTTGATCCTTTCAACATATTTTGCAATGTTTTCATCTTCTTTCATATTCATCTTGTCAAACTGTCCTCTTAGGCTTTCTGCTTTGGCTCTTTTCCACATTTGCATCACCACCATATATTTTCTCAGTTTGATCCACATTTCATATGCAGTAGTGCATTCTTTAATTTCATCAATTTCTTCATAGCTGAGAGCTGATGCAATGTCTATCATCATCGTGTTATGACTCTTTTTCTCTGCAATGTCTTCAACAGTTAATGCGCCAGTAGGAACTGTGTATTCTTCATCAATGTATTTGCATCCTGAATCACCAATGGAAGCCAGATGAAGTCTCATGAGGCCTTGCCATGCTGAAAAGTTATCTCTATTGAGCTTTGGAATTTCTCTCTTGTAAGGACATCCTGATCTTTAGCTTAGGTCCTTGAAACCCTTCCTGCAAGCACCAAAAGCTCTGATTCCAATTGATGGAATATGGATGAAGTGACTGAGAGGGGGGGGGGGTGAATCAGTCAACCATAAAACACTTCACTATTATTTCTTTCCAGATCCCTTAGGATATCTTAATGAATATTATCTGTTTAATACTCGGTAAATAGATTGCAGTAACTTGGTAGATGCAGAGAGTATTAGTAAAATTATTTTCTTAGATATTCATCACCACTTGTATATGATTAAGATAACTATTAAGAACACAAGAGACACAGGATTTAACGTGGAAACCCAATATGGGAAAAACCATCAATGTATCTAGATACTGATTTTTCACTTTTCTGAAGTGATGCCCGGTTAGAAGCCAACCTGGTAAAAGGTTACAAAACACACTGTTAGGTGTGACCTTGTTAGAGGATTTAATCACCCCTGCTAGGAGTGGCCTGGTAAGAAGTCTTGAGAACAATTCAATGGAATTGTCACCTTGTTAGAGGATTTACAATATGGTTGTTAAACCAACTCGGTTAAGAGATTTAAGAATTCACTGTTACAATGATAAAAAGGTAACAATGAAAATGACCTATATAATAATGCAACTGCCTTGCTGATTATAGATCTCTGTTCTGCATAAGTGAGATCCTTCCTGATCGAATATATCTCTGCTACTCCTCAAGGATATCTAGTCATCCTTCACAATTTCGCACACACCTTTCCTATATTTCTTCTATATATCTTCTTCCATATCTCTTCTTTATTTTTCACACTTGACCTTTATTTGGGTAAAAGTACAAAGCTGTGTCACACTTTTATAAAGGAAAAGGTCAACAACACACAAAAATTGTAACTTTAATGACATAAAAATGGCATTTATGTTTAAAATTTGGAGATGATGTAAAATAATGAAATGTGTAAAAGTGGATGAAGTTTATGCCTATAATTTTTTTAATTTTTTTTTGAACAAGAATTCACATAGTTTTAAAAATTTTAAGTCCATTTTTTACTTGCTGAAATATGCTGAAAAACGAGGGTCTTGTCCGCACCAAAAAAGTATATGCAAATAATCTCTTTTTCCTTTGATTTCAAAATATGTCATAGATAAAATGTATAGCTAGTGCAAAAAGAAGAAAAATTAGTTTTCAATGTATATTTTCAATGTTATAACTACTCAAAGTTGAACATACTTAAAATCGACAGTTTTCATCTCGCGTCAAATTTCCCCTATCAAATCTACACCATTCAGAAAATAAATTACACACTCTTGAAGATAACTCTCTCCTCTAGTGTTAAATATAAAATTTCAATTTTTTTGATAAGCTTTACTATTTTTTTCTATTTTTGAAGCGTCCTTGTTCTCGAATGTTAAAATACCTACTTGTAGTATTTTGAAATTATAATATATTAGATCTAATTAAAATACTATAAAAATTATATGATGATAATCTTGACTCTGTGCTCTAAAAAAGGGTATTTTTATATTTGTAAAAAAATATCATTAAAAAGAGTAAGAGTTATTGAAATGTCACTTTTCTGAAATAATTTTATTTCTTTAGTAATTATTATAAAACATACAGTTAATAGATATTTCCAATTGGAAAAGGTGAAGAAATTATCTAACTTAGCTAGAATGAATCTAGCTAGACCATATGTTTGACAAAAAATAATTTTAGTTAGAAATACTCAAATTTAGCCGTGCTGATAAGTTGTCCTGAAACGTGACACAACTTTGTGCTTTTACCCATTTATATGATTTTAGATTTTTCAAATCGGCATTACTTAGTATAACAGTCGGCTGAATTAAGAAAACTTTATTTGCAAAGATCCTTCAAGGGCCGACAGTGCTTGGTGACCATAATGAAATTTTCTACAATCTTTTGGAGACCGAGAGAACTTGGTAAAACACTGATAATCCTTTTACTTTGATAACCGAGTGAACTCGGTAAATGCTAACTTTTCTTTGACAACCGAGTGAACTCGGTAAATGCTGATTTTTCTTTGATAACTGAGTGAACTCGGTAAACACTAATTTTAATGCCAGGAAGACTGACTGATCTTGGTAGGTACTGATTGTTGCGGATTATGACATTGTGTGACATCAAAGACAATACATAATTTGAGTAGCAATTTTCTTCAGACAATTGTTTCCAACACACTTTCATAGTCAAGCTTCTACACATGTTTACCCAGTTTGGATCGAAGCACAATAATTTTTGGCATATCTGGACCCTCTTCCAAGCTGATACAGATCCTAGCATAGGTTAGATGACTCTTAGCCATGGTCATCTATCGAGAGAATGGTGCCAAAGAAATTGGCTATTCCATCAAAGACATCTTCAACCTAGAATTCCAAAGGAAGTTCTGAGAGTCTTACCGACATCGGGGCTTGAACAAAGAAAGAGTCATTGATATCTAGCATAGGAGTCCATTTCTGCAAAGCCTAGGGTCACCTTTCCTATTGACCAGGAACCCGCATAGAGGATTCTACCTAAGTCTTCTTTAAAGGAAAACTCAAAGGACAAAAAAAACCTTAGCCATTTCTTTAACAAGGACTTGGCCTTTTAAGTCCCATTGTTTCTTAGCAAAAATTTTGACAATATCAATATTGGGTCTTGACCCTATAAATTTTCCCACAAGGGTATGGTCCATCGAGGAAATATTGTGATCAACCAGTTCATCAGGGATCTCTATGGCATAATTGCCTTTCTCCTTATTAGATAAATCTAAAATAAAAGGAAAGGAGGACTTGCCTGAAGGTTTAACACCAAATAGTGTAGACCATGGTTGAGTGAGGACTGTTCCTTTTTTATCTTCCCCCTGAATCTTCTCGTCCACCACCACAGCTTCCTTACTTGGATCTTTCTATTTTTCCTATGGGGCACCTTCCTTGTTCTCTGGTTCCACTAGGACCAGATCAACATGGGACCCGACACCAATAGAACCCCCATCCTACAATCCAGGAATCTTGCTCATGTTTTAATTCAACAAACTACTTGTCTGCTCATTCACTTGTCCACTCTCCATTCGTTGCTGTTGACATCCCTTTAGTGATCTTTGTTATCATTTTGATAGATAATGATATTTTGTTATCAAAAAAGCTAAATATTGTTATCATTTTGATAGATAATGATATTTTCCACAATATTTCTATTTGATATAGGACTATGGAACAGGGAGCATTTTGTAAAAGAGTATTAATAGGAGATTTTTTTATTCTTCTACCTTTTTTCTTTTGACATTACTACAATGAGAGTTCTATTTCATCTCCTTACATAGAGCTATGAAAGATGAAGATGGAATGTGAGAAGAATGAAAAATTAAATTCTTTATTTTGATAAAAAATTTAGTAATTATTTTAAAGATGAAAATGGAATGCAAAAAACATTAAAAATCAAGTTCACTAATTTGATTAAAGTTTTGGCAATTATTCACTCTTTGAGAAGTTATCAAAACTTGATGACTATTTTTTTTATTATGTATCTAGATAAATATTTGTATAGTTGTTCAACAAAATAAGCATCTAGTATTAATTTTTTTTAATTCAAAGTAGTGGTTATATTATAAAATATCATGTTATATATATTCATGAAAAAAGGTGGATTGAAATAGTGACATCTTGAAAGTTCAAATGCGGATACTATCCAAACTAGAACACAACATCACACTTATAACATGTTGCTATATGATGAGAGTAAGACCGAAATGAGGAGGTAGATCTTGGTCATCCACTTTATCCCATACATTAAAGGAGTTTGATGTGTTTGTGGGAGGGTCCCAACTACTGTTACCATCCTAATTATCTTGAGTAGAAAGTCAAATAGCAGAAACAGTAAGGGCCAACCAAGAGAAGTTGCCAAAGTCTGGCCAGCCAATAGTGCCACCACTAAAAGTTGGGGAGAAACATAATGATGGTTGATGGACTATGGCCATCCTCATTGAACACGATCTCTTGACACATGAAGTAGAGAGGCTTAAGAATAAGAATCCTAGTTGTGATGATAAGACTGGTTGCTACATCGACAATGTCCATAAGACAAAGATCAACCTTTATTTGGTAGGAGTGAAAAGGACCTTGAAAACAATAAATTGAGATTAACCCAATGGTTCAGTAGTACTAGGAGGTGAAAAACTTCAAGTGTGATTTTAATTTTCTTACTACTTTATTTCTTTTTACCAATTCAGATATTAAAACTATATGTAGATTCATAATATTGACAATGCAAGAGATATCAAGCTAAAACTAATTTGTCTTCTAATCCTCCTTCCACATAGTCTTCTTTTGAACAAGAAAATCTACCTTCTTATTGTGTTAGGCAAATAGACAATAACACAAAGATACACTAACATTTGTACATTTGTCCATGAATAGACTTAAAAAAGGACATAGATTGCACAGCTTCGATAAGCACAAACAGTAAGAATTGAAAAAACTCACTCTGCCCTTGCTGCAAATATCCATGCTAGATTATGTCCTGAATCAAACATTATCTTGACAGAACATGGAAACCAACAAACAGAAGTTTTTTATTATACATACCCAAAAAAAATTCTATTGTGCAAAACTTTTCACCCAAAATCATTCAACTGCAACTTTTAATTCTAGTTTCCTATTGCACATACCCAAGTGTAAATGATAAAAGATAGAAAAACTTGTGACAGACATTGTACACAACAATCATCCAGTTCTAGCAAGTCTTCCTGAATGACTTGGTTATAAGTTCACACACACGAGCTTCTATGTTATTTATGACTTAAGCAGATCTATCAAACATTTACAAAAAATAATACCAATATCATTCATCAAGCTCCCATTATTCATTCATGCAATTAAATCAAGTGAAATGTTCCTCTTTTGACACACCTTCAGATGTGGCTCTATACTTGGTCAAGATGGTTTCTGCTTCATTAAAAGTAATGGTGCACAAATGTGAAGTCAACTGAAGCACTGAAGTTATTCTGCATGTCATAGATATAAAATGGTTATTGCCAGTCATGATGGTGAGATCAGCTCCTTCGAGGTTGCGGGCATTTTTGCCATTGTAGATTATATCATAAAAATATAACACAAAATTCTTGTAGGGATTTGGAAGGTGTTTTTCCAGCTATGAAAATCTGCAGATTTTAGCATGATGGCAGATTTCAGAAGCCAAAATTCTAATAGATTTCATTGCCATTTGGGAGAAAAATATATGGAAATATCTCTCTACCTAGAGTGAGAAGAATAGTGGTGCACATTGTAGCTTACACTTTATTCCATTTATAACTTTCAAATATTCTGAATTCAAAATTCTTTTTATCTTATCAATAAATATGAACACATCAAAATGAAATAATCATAGGATAAAACTATAACTGTTGAATTAAAATTATAAAAGGAAAAAACATTGAAACATAATGCTATGCATTTATGTTTATCGTATGGAACAAATTGAGAAACTAAAAATTTATTTATCTTAATTACGCTGTCATTATATATTGGAATGATCATTTAGACATCCTTTGCAAACACAAATCTACCGTAAATAAAGTAAGAAAAGTTACTTTTTTGTCCAAATGCTCAACATAGATTATGCATATTTCAAACATTTAAAAAAAATTCACTAATAATAAGAGCTTTCAATTTGTGTTTGACATTAGAGGATATTTGTGTATACTCAAAAATGTGGAAGACAATCTTGTAACAAAATCCCCATTAATTGCTTTAAAAAATGATAATAGCAAGCTTAAGATAATTTTCAAGTGATGATAATTATTTTTGGACAAAAGAAACTAATGTCAATACCGCCAAATGTTTTTATCAAAATATATTCTTTTAAAGCTTTACATTAAAAAATTGTATAATGTCAGGTTAAATTCCTCATGTGGTTCTCTCATCATCGCTTGTAAATTTTAAATAATAACCCCATGTCCCCATGCTGTTTCTGCTTAAATTTAAGCAGCCAAAGTGTTCCCATGTATATTTTATATGGCAGGAAAGGATAAAATAGAATCTTTTCCTATTTTGGTGGAGCAGCAACTGCTTAAAAAATGAAAATAAGCAGTGAAAAAAAACGGGGGGTTGGAAATTAGCAACAGTTGCTTATTGGAAAAAATAACACATGGCTCTACGAATTGCTTCCCCTCCTTTTATTTGTCTCTTATATTTTCTCTAAATAATTATTAATTAATGATTTTGTTTTAAAAGAGTTTTTAACATAGCTGCTCAAAAACAAAGTAATGAAATTTCATAACCATGGGACCATTAGCTTCACAATTTGCTGCTGAAAAAAATGACCAACAGCTGCTAGCTAAAATAATCTTAACAGCTACATAGAGACCTGCCTAAGTGATATAGCCCCTGGTATCATTAAGATAGTAGAATTGACTAAATTTGGTAGAGTTGGCAAGTCAACAGGGGCAAGCATAAGGCATGCACTAATAAATGTAGTGTAAATGCAGAATGAGTCATAAATTCTACTGACTAAGACTTTGTCGTATCAACAAGGGCAGTCGTGAGACATGTGATATAAAATATTATATTAAAACCTTTTAGAAAGCAAAGTGGAGGTGCTGCAAAACATCGTAAAGACAGTAGACTTGACTAGATTTGGCAGAGGACAAGCGTAAGACATACGATATACAATTTTACAATAAAGAAGAGAAGCATTGATTGATTTTTGAAAGGAAATTTATGATATATTATGAATTTTTTATTTATCAATCAATGAAAGTAATGAGGGAAGGGGTTTAATTAATTTAGGGAGTGGTTGAGTTCTTCATAAAATTATCAAAGACAAAAAAAAATGTCAAATTTTTTTTTAGATTAGTCAAAATATAGTAATTTATTTCAATTTTTTTGTGGTTTTTGACTACAATATATGCAAAGCATTTTATAAGAAGCTTAGCAACATACAAAATGCAACAAAGTGATTTTTTTATTATTTATGTTTTAAATATTATTTATTGAAATTTTTTAAATAGAGATCACTAAAAGATTATCTTGTGGTTTAATTGTCGCTCATTGGTAAATTTGATAATTGAGAAAAAGGTTATTAATTATTTCAATTATGCAACTTTATTGGGACCAATAGTGTGCGATCATTGAGCATTTGTGTATAAGTATTGGATCGATTGTGCAAATTTGTTGGTTGTAAAAGTGAATAGGTAATGGGATAGTAGGGAATATGTTTCAAATGACACTTTAAAATGACCAATATTTTACCCTTGCATATAGAGAAAATTCCACAATTTTCATCTTTACTACTGAAAAGTAATGAAATAACTATAAGTGGTTAAGTCTATACAAAGACAAAATAATAAATTCAAGTCAAAATCTAATGTATCATTTAGGAGCCTAGGGTGAACAAAGTTAGCTATAATGGCTATTGGTGATCTTTCCCTAGTGTTATGAACGATTATTTGAATTCAAAGTCCATAATAAGATATAAGAATTATGGTATTTATATTCTTGTCATATTAAGTAAATATGGAATCTAAAGTTCTACAATTTTGTTGATCACATGCTCTAGAGGTAAATAATGGTAGTTTGCCAACCAATTAGAAATCCATTTTTCTTTATTTTGGTACATGGTTGTCAAATTTTGTGATGTTTTTACTTTGTTGTGTACATATAGGAAAAAGAAACTCTAAGATGCCATGATTGTAAACATAAAAATTATTTTCCAATGATTGAATTCATCCTTTTGATGACTATCTAAAATAAGTGTTTTCTAATTGTTTATTTATCCTTTCTTTTGTTCATGTGTTATTTATAAAATCATTATTATTATTACAATAGCATTAATGTTGCAACATTTGAAGTTAATATACATTAGTCATCCAATGTCACATTCTATATAAATTCTACCAATATTTAAAGAGATCTTGTGATTATGTTGTATTTCATATGATTGCATTTTCAAATTGTATAAGATGTAATATATGTTTTATGTTGATATACATTCATGTAAATATTTTATTTGTATTTGGGTTAAATATTTATTCAAATGCTTATGCGAAAACCCCCATCTCTCTCTCTCTCTCTCTCTCTCTCTCTCTCTCCTCTCTCTCTCTCTCTCTCTCTCTCTCTCTCTCTCTCTCTCTCTCCTCTCTCTCTCTCTCTCTCTCTCTCTCTCTCTCTCTCTCCTCTCTCTCTCTCTCTCTCTGTGTGTGTGTGTGTGTGTGTGTGTGTGTGTGTAAAATTGGTCAAAGCCAAGATTAATTAAATTCAAGCCATTTGGATTAATTAAAATTAAAAATTAAATGGGTAAAAGTACAAACTTGTGTCGCACTAGAGCACAAATTAGGGCATTTCGGCTGAAACTAGTTCGGCTAGAATAGATTTGGCCATACCCATGTGGCAGTCACTAGGCACCATTTGGTGCCTATGTGGCGCAAGGGTTTTGGCTAGACCGGGTTTGGCCAAACCCCTCAAAACCTATATAAACCGAAAAACTCTCTTCCGCAGCTCATTTATTTTTGAGTGGCTTTCGGATTTGGAGAGCTTTAGTGTGTTTCAGCTGACAGAGGTAGGTTTTTTTTTTTTTTTAATTTTAATGTTTTAAATTTTTTTAATAGTTTTAAATGTTTTTAAAGTTATTTTTTAATTTACTATGAAATAATTGTAATTTAAATAAAAAAGTTTATTAATAGTTTTTTTTTAATTTAATATTAGATAGTTTTAATTTAATAGTTTTTGTTTATGTAGTTTTATAATTGTTAATTGTAGAAATTAAATAATATGATTTTATGTAGATTTATTCATATAATTAATATAATATTTTTTTTAGTTAATAAAATGTGTTAGTTATGTAATTAATATTACGTAATACTTGTCCTAATACCTAGAAACCAATTAAGACCTAATACCTAGAATCAATTAAAACCTAACATGTGAAGCTAATATTTAACCAATTAGGACCTATTAATTGAGCAATTAAGACTTTTAACATGTGACTATTAATGACTAATAACACTTAAATTGATTAATATTATGTAATCCTTGACCTAATACCTAGAAACCAATTAAGACCTATTAAACTCTAACACTAGAAACTAGTTCATAAACAAAAATTCTAGAAACCAATTAAGACCTAATACTTATCTAATCAATTAAGGCAGGTAACCTGATTAATATGACCCCTTAAGACTTAATAGGATTAATATGTTTAAATTAAATTTTTATGTGTACATGTATATATAGATTTCATTTTTAAACTAGATGATCTCAAATTTGTAATATGTATGTTTAAATTTGTAGTTCATGTATGCATGTTTAAATTTGTAGCATGTACGTCTCTTAAATTTGAATTTTGAAGTGTTCTTGAGTGTGTTACCTTGTTCGTTATGCATTACCTATACTTGACCAATTCTAAAGATCCAATATGACCTATTAAGACCTAATACTTAGAAACCAATTAAGACCTATTAAACTCTAACACTAGAAACTAGTTCATAAACAAAAATTGAGAAACCAATTAAGACTTAATACCTAGAACCAATTTTAAGACCTAAAATGTGAAGTTAATATTTGACCAATTAGGACCTATTAATTGAGCAATTAAGACTTTTAATATGTGACTATTAACATAATTAATTTAACACCTAAATTGATAATTAATATTATGTAATACTTGACCTAATACCTAGAAACCAATTAAGACCTATTAATTGAGCAATTAAGACTTTTAATATGTGACTATTAACATGACTAATTTAACACCTAAATTGATAATTAATATTACATAATTACTTGACCTAATACCTAAAACCAATTAAGACCTATTAAACTCTAACACTAGAAACTAGTCCATAATCAAAAATTTGAGAAACCAATTAAGACCTAATACCTAGAACCAATTAAGACCTAACATGTGAAGTTAATATTTGACCAATTAGGACCTATTAATTGAGTAATTAAGACTTTTAATATGTGACTATTAAGATGACTAATTTAACACCTAAATTGATAATTAATATTATGTTAATACTTGACCTAATACTTAGAAACCAATTAAGATGTATTAAACTCTAACACTAGAAACTAGTTCATAAACAAAAATTCAAGAAATCAATTAAGACCTATTAAACTCTAACACTAGAAACTCTAGTTCATAAACAAAAAATTTTAGAAACCAATTAAGACTTAATATCTAGAACCAATTAAGACCTAACATGTGACTAATACTTGACCAATTAGGACCTATTAATTGACTGGTCAATTAAGACTAGAATTAATTTATTTTAAAACATGTGACTAATTTGTATGTGTACATGTATATATAGATTTCATTTTAAAACTAGATGATCTTAAATTTTTAATATGTATGTTTAAATTTGTAGTTCATGTATGCACATTTAAAGTTGTAACATGTATGTTTCTTAAATTTGTATGTATATGCATGTAGAGATCTATATATATATTCTTTTTTATCTATTACACATGGCATCGGGTAGAGGTTCAATAGATTCAAGTGAGGCTAGTGTTCATGGGGGGGGTGCTAGTGTTGTTAGTCACTCCTCTCATGCATCAGCTGATGCAGCTAAGGCTAGAGAGAAGTTATTTGCAAATACTATTGAGAGATTGAGACAACCATTACAGATTTTGGAGGAGACATTAGCTTCATCCACCACTATCCCTAATAGGGACAGGGAGAATATCCCTAATAGGGATAGGGAGAATACTATTAGAGATGAGTTGTTACATATGATTGACACTATTTAATAATACAACCTATATGATGATATTAGTGTTGATGTATTCTATACTTCTTTGTCTCACAGTGTGACTGGCACTATGAAGTACAAAGAGATTGATACAATTGTTACCACCCCTATGGTGAAGGGTATGTTTCCTCATGATCTAAACATGAGGAAGGTGAGAGGGTATATGGTCACGAGATGTCAGGATGACCTGGTGGGACCGTTTATATATCCTTGATGGTTAGCCGCTCAGCACAGGTGGCCCCAGAAGGATGAGCTGCCCCTTTATTTTTGCAAATAATTGTTTACAAAATTTTATTTTCATCTTGATGTTGACTATACATATATTCTAGATTATGTTGGGTAGGGGAGAGGTAGATTATCTGATAGGTTTAGAGCGCTTGATGCCCCTGTGCCTACTAATAAGCGGGCAAGGGTGGGTCCAAATTTTTTGGTCATACCAAAAGGTTTGGAAATGGCAGATGTGACTGTGGCAGATGACTGGATCAGGAGTGATGTTTATTCTAGTATAGCTAGTATCACCACACTGGTTCAAAAGATGGAATCTGATCATGTGAGGAGATATATGTTATGTTCATGTTCCACCATTCCTACACCTACATAGGGTGCATCATGTAGTGGTGATTTATATGATATAGTTGACATACCATCTCTCCTGGAGGTTGTAGCTATATCAGATATGGACTATTTGTGACGTACGAGTGCATTATTATCTAGTGATTTACTTTCTATATATCAGACCATATAGATGCTCAGTGGGATGTCCCTCAGGGAGGTTCCATCATTTATTAGGACCTATAATATTGGATCAGGCTCTCAGTAGACTACACCACCCATAGGTCCTCTACCTACTGCACCACCCATAGGTCCTCTGTAGACTGCACCACTGATAGGTCCTTAGATGTCTACACCACCACCTACAACTCCTTTATAGATTGCGCCACCTACAGCTCATAATCAAACCATGCAAACCACTTCATCATGCCTAGGTCGTCAACTCTTTACTAAATTGCTTAAAGACATGGAGATTGATCATGTAGATATATCATGTGATTCGAGAGAGTTGAGCACTTTCGAAAGAGCATTATAGGAAACTATGGTCTACATAATTAATTTATTTAATTTTTATTTATTTAAAAAACTTACACATATTTGAAATTTGATTAATATATGTTATATATATATGTGTACTCCAGGAAGTTATGGGCATTGATGTTGCACTTAGATATGGAGATTTATAGACTCCACATGATCCTATCCATCATGATACATAGGTACATCAAGATGTTTATTCAAAAAATTAATTTTTCTATGATCATAAGTATTTAAAATTTATTATATATGTATGTATGTGTGACAATTTTGTTTATTGTACACAGACATCAGGAGGAGGTGTAGTAGTATCAGGATGAGGTGCACCGACATCAGGTCACAGATCAGGACATGGCCCTAGTTGAGTGACTAGATGTTATCTTAGATATTTCATGTGACATTTCATATATATACACGCACTATATTAACATTTCATGTAGATATTTCATTTTATAAATTTCATATTAGATATTTCATTTTAGACATTTCATATATATACATGGTATATGGTTACATGTATTATTTCATATTTTATACATTACATAACATTATTTCAGAGATTACATGTTACATATTTTATACATGTTACATTGCATTATATGTTCATGTGTTATTTCATCTTTTAGACTTATTTTTTATGTGTACATGTTATGTATGTACACTATATTATGCCATGTACTAATGTTATTTTAAATACTTGTAATGTCTTAAGGTGAGTTAATTAATCATTTGATTATACATTAATTAAATACTTGTAACTACTTAACTAACAATTACCAATTAATTAACATAATTAAGTATATAATTAACTAACATTATTAACTATCATATGTAATTAGGTAATCTAACTAGAACATAATTAAGTAATCTAATTAATTAAATAGGTAACTAACATGTAATTAGGTACAACTAACATAATTAACTAATCTAACCAACATAATTAGATAACTAAAATTTAACTAACTAGTTCATAATTAACTAATCTAACTAAAATTTCAACATAATTAAAGTTAACATATAATTAACTAAAGCATAATTACCAAAAGCATTATTCAAAGCATACATTTAATTAAATAACTAATTAATCAAAGCATACAAAAAACATATTTTCTATATATATACGAGTTCAAACATGAAACTTCAAACTAGATAGAGTTCAAATATGAAAGTACAAGAGCTACAAAAGGAAGTTTATTCTGAAGCTTATAGAGTTCTAAAGCTCCTAATACATATAGTCTGGATCCTCTCTATCTTTTATTATCTCCAAAAGTTTTTCATGTTCTTCAATAGACAACCTCCACTTCTGAATGTCACGTCCTTTTTTTGGCAATGCTTCAAATTGCAGTTTTGTTGCTATAACCAAGTGACTGTAATGTAGAACTTTTTTGTTAGACATGCATTCAATAAATTGAACACCATTTCTGTCAACCATTTTTTGTTGATAATAGGTTCCTTCAATAACAACTAAACTAGTTGGATATGTGTGTTCATCATCATCTACAATTTGTTCTGTCAACTTGTATTTTGCTTTCGTGCATCTTAACAGATAATAATCTACACTTTCTATATTGTTAGGATCCACAACTAAAGCAAAAATATCACCTAGATACAAATGGATTCTATTAAAATTAAACATCACTTATACGATAAATTAAAATTAAATAAAAGAACATGTATGTGCATACACCTGTAATAACTAAATTAGAGACACACTCATTTAATCAGTTGAATATATAGGATCATGAATGTTTGTGTTAATATCATCATCTTCATAAGGAGGCATTCTAATTAACTCCTTCAGATCCCATCGTGAAACATATCCATTTGTAATATTCTCACATTGACTTAATGGATTGTCCTTAATGCAGTGAGCACAAAAACATGATTTTTCTCTTACTTGAATCAAAATAGGCTTGTGTTGTCCTATAGTGATCAATTGATGTAAACTTCTAATACCAACAATACTTTGACAATTGTAACAATTAGATCGGTCTATATTTGTTACAAATATGAAATAAAAGTTACACATTTTTAGATCAACAATTATGAAAAGATAGACATGACCATAAAAATTAAAATTTAAAATTTAAAATTTTATGTAACAAAATATAAATTACCTTTCACTTCCCAAAAATAATGTTTGTTGTATTTGGTGTCCTAAGGACCAAAATGACTTTGGCACCATTCAATTATTTTCTTTGAATTCTCTATCATGTTACCTATGTACATTTTTGAATTATCAGTTTAAAGAAAATGGATCTAAGCTAAAATTTTAAATTATTTAAAATTTATATATATAACTATTGAACACCATTTGTACCTAAAATTTCATGTTGGTGAAGTGCACGCTTCACACATGCTCCTGCTCCATCATGCTCTCCTTTTCCATGTCCACTTTCAAAGAAGTTCTACAAAAATTTAACATTACGTTTAGCATGTTGCATGACTAGCCAATTAAAGGCTTTTGCAGATTTAAATTGTCGTACAAAATTAAGTTGCACATGTGCATACATACATGTCATCCTTTAATAATTTAACAAATAATTAAATGAAAATAAAAATAAATTGAAGTATCAATACACATACCTGCACAACCATCAGACCAAATCTAGTGTTGCAATATCTTCAAAAAATATTACAAAAAAATGAGCCACATAGCTCTTATTGTGAACCTTATCATCGCTAATATAGAAATGAACCTCCTTGATGATAATGTGTTCATTTGGATCGAGACTTTCTACCTCATCCAAATCATATTGTGCATGTCTATAGGTCACTTTCAAAAATATTGTAACCTGATAAGAATGATAATATTGAGATTGATGCTCTTTTTGAGGGAAAAATGTATAGTTCTCAATGAAATCTACAATTGAAAGATTACAACCAGGTGGAAAACAATGTTTGGAATCATGAAACTGTTTAGCTTGCCATCGTGCACCATGACAATGCTGGATATGTGGATAAATGAGAGTACAAAATCTGGTCATGAACTCAAGGTAGGGCAATTCACTCTCCTTCAATACAATTTTTTTGGATTCATCTCCGCTCCTTATTTGATATGTCTCATATTCAAATCTTTTCCACAAAACTAGTGTTGTAACATTAATATTATCAATTTGCAATGCAAATTTATGCAAATCTCCACAATCAATTCATGCATTCTTTATACATTGTACTTTGAACTCATCTAAATCTTCTAATTTATCACATAAAATAGATTTCACAAATTGTGTTGTACTTCTAGGGATGATCATATTTGAATCAAGAACTGCCATAACTTTTTTATATGATTGCAAGTATAGATGAAACTCAATATGATTTCGACAACAACAAGTTTCACGAACCTTATTTATGTGTACAAAGCAAGGGTGCAACCTCTCAAGCATTCTTTGACATATTTTCACATCTAAAGATTCATTCTTGAATTCTTCAAATAATTCACTTTTTGTTGTATCTATAAAATATTTTGGATGTGTAATTTTTATACCAATCTCTTCATCTTTCATCTGTATTATATCCCTTCTATTAGAAGAAACATGAGAGTGAGCGGTCCAATATTCAATGACCAATTTTTTTACATCTTTAGAAATTCTATCTTTCCGAGGAAGACTAAAAATATTTACCCAATTTTGTTCAATGTTTTCATCTAACATATTTCTCTTCCTGATATATCTTTGAATAGTTCTTCTAGATACATTCAGTAAATTAGAAATTGCATGCACTTGTTTTCTCTATGTCAACCTCATACTAGATAAAGCGGTCATAATTGCTCTATGTAGCACTTAAATTAGCTCCTCGACTTGAGTTATTAATGCTATTCAATGCATCTTGAAAATTTTGAACTATTGTTCAATTTACATTATCTCCTGAGTTTTTCTTGTTGTCAACACCCAACAACTCCAAAATAGGAGTCATTGCTTTTTTCTTGAATAACTTAACAAATAATTAAGCTCTTGCAACCATACTTCTATTTTCAAAGTATTCATTGTAAAGTTTTTTGTAATGATTCTTAATTGTACTTTCAGATAACATTTCTTCTAATAAAATTTGACTGAAAAGTGAATCCTCATTCATCTCAATCAAATTGCCCATGCCAAAAGATATATTTCCACCGCTGGAACTACCAATTTATTCTCCTGCTTGGATTGCATCTTCTTAAATATCAATAGGTTCTTTCTAAACTTTAATAGGTTGATCTTGATTATGTTTTCTCTGATGGGTATGTGCAAGATCATGAGGGGCCAAGCTATGCCCTTAAGCGGCAATGAAAAATTAGCAAATCAGGGTTAGTCAACTTGACATGAAAATTTGAACTAGCTATCAACCTAATATCAAGAAGTTGTAAGAATAGAATCTATAGAAAATTGAATGTAGTTTCGAAACTACTAGGCCTTTTTTGATAAAAAGTTATTATGATGGGTGAAAAGTATAGATTTCAATGTAGCAGTACAAATATTTTAGGAATAAAATAAGAAGTAGGTCTATGTCTGACCACCTTATTCATAATCAAATTATAATATTTTATTATAAGATTTTATATATAAGTAACAGACTCATACCCGTATGTGATGTATATTTTTTTGTAATTTTATTCTAAAAAAATAATTAATTATGAATTTTTTGATACAACATTTTCAGAATAAAAAAACTCCCATGTCTGACCACCTTATCTCATTCAAAACATTACAAAATTCAATTTTATTTATTTTTCCTTATAGTAGGCGAAGCATAGAATGTGACACATTTTTTGGATTTCAAAAATGTTATACCCTTTGAAAATTATAATCAATTTTCAATCACTATATAAATCAAAACTTTAGAGGTAGCTCAATTAGAAAATAACTAATAATTACTTACCGAATTCAAAATTTTATAGTAATTATATCGATAGAAAGCTAATAATCTCCTTAAGATACCCTTTTCATTTTATAAAATTTAGGTGGGAAAAAAGTTATTAGCTACATTGTCAAAGTTTTGAACTGACATCACCACTTTTTGGCCCCTCATGGTCTTGCACATACCTTGATATTTTTTGTCATCCTTTATTCAATCATATTTTCTTAATCTATTCCTTTTATTCCCCATTGCAAAAACTATTCAAATTCAAGTTTTCCAAAGCTTTCACAATTCTTTAATTTAATATCAGAGCCAAAATCTATAAATCTGTATATCGAATACTAACCAAATTCCTATTAACAAAAAAACTAAATAAAATTAAAGTCATAAAAATCATTAATAAATATAAATCTATAATAAATTTCACATGCAATACCCAAATATAAAATAAAAATCATTAATAAATTTTAAAAAATATTAAAAATCACTTAATTCAAGTTAAAAACCATTTAACCCTTACAAATAAAATTAAAATAATTTATAAATTTCCAAAAACTATTAAAAAACTATAAAAGAAAATTGATTTTATTTAAAAAATTATAAAAAAAATTGATTTTATTTTGAAAACTGGCCTTATTGTTAAAATTGAGATTTAGGGGCTTGATCATGCATGTGACTAGATTTGGTCGCCCAATGGGTCCGGCTGTACTAGGTCCGGCTGAATAGGGTTCCGACCTTCAGCCGGACCTATGTGGAATCCTATTTGGCAGCCAAGTAAGCAAAAAGGGGGTCCTCTCAAAACTTCTCTCTTCTGGACTTGAATTCTCTGTCAAAATTTACCTTTCTATAAAATCTAAAAATACAATTTTGTAGAGCTTAGAGTCAAGATTATAGCCATGTAATTTTTATTATGTTTTGATTCCATATAATATATTATAAATTGAAAATACTTCAAGTAGGTATTTTAACATTTAAGAACATGCTTGTTCGAAAAATATTAAAAATAACAAATCATGTCAAAAAAATTAAAACTATATATTTAACATTAGAGGAGAGAGTCCTCTTCAATAATATGTAATATATTTTTTTAATGGTGTAGATTTGATAGGGAAAATTTAACGCGAACTAAAAACTGTTGATTTCAGGTAACACCGACTTTGGATAGTTATAACAAACAAAATATATACCAAAATGCAATCTTTCTTTTTTTATTCACTAGCTATACATGTCATCTAAAATATATTATGGAATTGGAGTAAAAAAAATAAATTTGCATATAATTTGATAACCCGAACTAGACCCTAGATTTTCAGCATATTTCAACAATAAAAAAATAGACTTCAAAAATTTAAAAACTATGTCAAATTTTGTTTAATTTTTTTAAAAAGAATTATAAGCATAAACTTCATCAAATTTTATACATTTCATTAGTTTATATCATCTTCAAATTCTAAACACAAATGCCACTTTTATATCATCAAAGTTTAAAAATTTGCATGTTGTTGTCCATTTCCTTTAAAAAAGTGTGACATAGGTTTGTACTTTTACCCTAGGGATTAAGGATTAGAGTTTACTCCAGGCCAAGGACAAAACTTTGACAATAGTTGAGTTTAATTATAAACACAAGTATCATTCAGAAAGAAAAAAGAAAATAAATTTGGCAAAGGCAAAATGAAAGTTTTTAATTCCATTCAAACAATTTGAGGATGTTGACTAATATCAAATTTGTGGGAATGTTTTGTTTTTCCAAAGAACCTTTTACATTTTTCACTCTGAACAGTTCAATAAATTGGAATATCCGATGATACCTATATCAAATCATTAGAGCTTTCTGTGAGAAAATGCTTATTCTATCTTGTGTATGAAGGAAGTTGCGCACAATCCGATCCCCTTCAGCTTTGCACAATGCCTCCCTCAACAATATCTTATTCATTGCCAAACTCCACACAAAACTCCTCTTTGACTCAGTGCTCCCAACCGGATCCTGTAAAACTAGGAGCAGAGATTGAGCAAATCAAAGCCTCAAATGGCTATTAACTGTGCAACAATGGAGATGTTTCTTTTTTGTGTTAGTAAAAAGAGAACTAATTTCAGCGCGACCCATTACAATTTTAGCGTATGCTCCACCTAGTGCGGTTTCACTTTTTTAATAAGGACTTTTTTTGAAAGGCCATTCATTAAAAAAACATAATGGTCCCTAGTGAAACATAGGAATTGGAGCCACCATGGACATGCAACTTGTGTGCAATTGTCCCAATGGAGGACAAGGAAATTCGGATAAGGTTAACATTATATTAGAAGTGTTTATTATTAAGTTGGGAGTCTAATGTCAAGTTGACTTAGAATTTTTGTGATTTCTTTTACATATATCAAGATAATATTAGATTTTGAAGTTTATTGTATGTTTTTTATAGATGAAAGCAACAAGAGGGTGCTAGCCCTTAACAAAAACTAGAAGCACATTAATAGCACGTTAATGACCCTAGCCATAAAAGAGAAAAATCATGTAGTACTGAAAACATAGTCCAGATATGCTTCCCTCTATCAAAAACAAATCTACTAAAGCTATACATCCAGTAAGAAAAAAAAAAACTTAAAACTAACACTATTCTGATCAAAAGCACACCAGAGCCTCACAGGGCTAGAGTTTAAATAGTAATAATAAACAAGACCCCCAACAATGACTGGGGCACTATCCTTGTAATTAATCAAAAAGAAACCACCCATGATTAACTAATGTTACCCCCAAACTATTTAGATAGCAATGTGCTCACCCATTCTTCCTGTAGAAATTGGAAGAATTCCTTGTTGTCCTCATCCTCCGATAGTGGTTTTCCAGTAATCTTCTCCTGCATCAAGCATAAGGTAGTGGCCGAGTTCCTCATAACTTTAAGGGAAAACTTACTGGTCAGCCTACAGTGCTCCTCGATTCTGTGGACAGTCCTTCTAAGATCACCAATTTCAGTATCCATCTCCATGAATTTCTTCTTAAGAGTGCCCTTGAAGCAGGGTGCCTCAGTGTGGGAAATCTGTTCTTTGGGGTCCACCTCATGGGGTTGGGGTTCTTGGGTGGGGCTCAGAGGGGGGGTGGGGTTGATGGAGATATGTTGGGGACTGGTATGGGGTGGGGGGTCAATTATAGGGGGCTTGTCAAGTGATCCAAGGAATCATTGAGGGAATCATGGGAAGGGGATTTTTTTTTTGAGGCCTCCTGAGTGGCAGTTTTTCTAAGTCTGGACTTACATTGTTCCTTGGAGATTCTACTAGAGTGCCTACATCCAGACCCGCTAAGGTCAACTTCAATGTTCACTTGGCCCTTGGTACCCATTTTGGTTTTATGTTTGAGATCAGTTTCTGGGGTACTATCAGAGTCCATTTTAAGCTCAATAGTGTCAGCAACAAAGGAGTCCTCTTGGGCCAGCCTTTTTTGTGGCCTTTCTTCCTTTTTTTACCCTCGGCCAAATTAGACACAGTATCTTGGACAACCTAGAGGGACTGTGAGGAAAGGTCAGGTTTAGTATTATCACCTGGGGTCCCGTCATGGTTGATATCGTGGATAATGGGTGTGGGTTGAGGAGCAGGGAAAAGGGCTTTGTAGAATTGGAAGAGGTGGAGAAGAAGGCCTTGGTGGACAATGGGGATGGGCTTTTCCAAGTTCTCCTTAATATCTAGGATATTACTCTCAATTGAATGCAACAAATAGAAGGGAATAGACATTAAGTCTTTGTTCCTAATGTGATTCAAGAAAGGCAAATGGTGGTAGTAATATACTGTGAACTTACCTTCCAAGGTAAAGTACTTCATGATGATCAAGCATATTTTAGGCTAGAATTTTGGAAGCTCCTCCCTATTGAATCCCCCCTGTTTCTTCACTAGAGCCTTGCCCTCCCAAAAAAATTGATTAAGACTTGTGGGGTCAGTGGTTCTACTAGCCTTTTTTTACTTTCAACCAATCATGGGGAGACCAGTCACCTTTGAGATAACCTCTTCATTCAACTAAAAGTGCAGTCCTCCCATAGAGACACTCTGGTTCTTCCAGGTAGAGACGAATTGCTTGGAAATTCTTTCATTATGCCCCCCATGCATCCTCTCCATAAAGCCCCAAATATCACACTCCTTATAGTAATGCATAACAAGCACATCCCCAGAAAAGGCCTCATCAATCTTGTCTGGCTCAATACAAAGTGTGTTGCCCCCCATTTCTAAATCTGAGTATGCTAGCGTCCTGGTTGAGAAAAAACAAGAGGGCTAAAAAGAGTTAAAGATTTTAGTAGGCCGCAAGAAATTGTTAGCCTTACCCCAAACCAGAATAGAAAAGCATTTAATTTGAAAGATTTTTTTGGTGAAGTGCACTGTACGCAACAATCTAGCAGATCTACAGGTGTCATTAATGGTAATGAGCCTAAGAAAATGCTAGCCTTTTGAAGTTGCCAAGTAAGCCAGTTGAGTCCTATTTTTATGTCGCACGATTTGGGAGTAATTATCAATTTGCAAGGTATTAAAAAAATCCTCTTTTAATAATCCCAAAGATTTTATAGCCACCTAAGCACATGGTCTAGCAATAAATTGAATTACTCATCATGATACAGCATGTCACCCAATTTTTTCTCTTCCTCAATAATAACCTGAGTCATTGAGGGCAGGTTTAATAGCCCAATCTAGGTGGCCAGTCTTTGCTGATGTGACCCAATAGAAGCCATAGAATCCATAGCCCTATTCCCTTCTCTGTACATGTGCTTGATCGTAAATTGCTGCAGGCTATTAAGAAGCATTTTAATTTCAAATAACAAGGGGCTTCCTCTCCATCCAATGCTAGTCTTGCCTTTAATAGCTAGAATGACAGCTTGAGAGTCCCCCTCAATAGCTAGATGAGTAATATTCAGGATGATGGTAGTTTGGATGCCCCACAACAAAGCCATACTCTCCGCCTAAGTAACAGTGCCACTAATAATGGGGCCAGCATAGGTAGCCACACAATTACCCTCATGATCATGAAGGATTCCTTCGCCACCTTGTCTTGAAGCATTAAGAGCCCCATCGAAGTTTAATTTAATCCACCCCCTAATGGGAGCCATCCATCTAGTATTTTTTTAGGAAACAATCTTGGTGTCATCAAACCTAGAAAAACCCTGTAGAATATTCCATCTATCAGCCGTATTGACTTCTTAGGCATTGGGGGGTGTGGGGGGGAGCTTCCAATTAGCCACTCGAGCATTCTCACTAAGCAATCTTATGCCCATCTGAAGGCAGGTTTCGGTGGGGTTACCTTCTTCCCTAAAGATCCGATTGTTCCTTTCCTTATCATCCAACAGATATGTGGGGTTATCAGCCTCCAGAGCAACTATAGCAGAGGGTGATTGGAAGGGGGCTTCCAAAAATAGAATTAGTGCACCTCCTTACTAAGGACCCAATTGATTCCCATTTTGATGATAACTTATTGCCAAATGCTATTAGCATATTCACAATGAATGAATAAGTGACTTATCATTTCGTCCTCCTTTAGGCAGAGTGCACATCTGTTGGCTAAGGAGAAACCCCTTTTAATCAGGCTATCCTAGGTTAGCACTTTTCTATGCATGAGGGTCCACCAGAAAAAATTAATTTTTTGTGTTAGTTTGGGGATCCAGATCCACTTCTAGTCTTCCATGTTCTCATTTGTCTTTATTAGCATATTATAAGCAGACTTAATCGAGAACTTACCCGACTTAGTGGGGGCCCAAAAGGATATAGCTCTCCTGAACAGAAATTTGAATATTCATGTTCTCCATAAGCTCCTGCCCCATTTGCCTTAGGTCCTATCTATCCGGTAGCCAAGTCAGTAAATCCTTCCATTCTTTACCATTCATGTAATTTGAGACTCTACTGCCCAGAATTGGTCTGAGATGCTCCATAAGCAGCTTGAATTTTTCCCCCAGATTGGGAAGGTTCTATATCCAATGATCTTTCCAGAATCTGGTAGACCTCCCATTACTAACCTACCAGAAAGCCCCCTGGAAATAATACTTTTACAGTCATAGATATTCATCCAAAGCTTAGAGCTAGTAGGAAGATCAGTATCTTGGAACAACCATTTGAAAAGTTGACCTTCCAGATATTTGGCCTCCATGATCTTGCACCATTCCACCTTCCCTTCCATGAGCTTCCAGGCAATCTTGGACAAGAGAGCCTTGTTCATGTGGCTGATTTTCCTCAATCCCAGTCCACCAAGACATTTCGGGAGGCACACCGTATCCCAGTTCATAAGTGATAATCTTTTTCTTTCTTCAGTCCCAGCCCATAGGAAGGTCCTCTGGATCCTTTCTAATTTCTCCGCCGCACTACTCCTACTTTTAAATAGAGATAGGAAGTAGATGGGCATGCCTTGAAGAGTAGCTGACACTAGCTAATGTTTTCTAGCATTGCTCAGTAATTTTCCTTTCCAGTCTGCAAGCTTCTTTTGAGTCCTTTCAAGGATAGAATTCCAGAAGTCTTGTGTGACCTCCTTGATAGTGAGAGGGAGGCCCAGATAGGTGGAGGGAAGAGAGGTAGTGAGGCAGCCAAGGATTTGAAGCACTTTGTTTTGAGTCTCAAGAGGAGTATTAAAGTAGAACATGTAGCTTTTCTGATAATTTATGAATTGACCAGAAGCCCATGCATAACTTTCTAGGATTTTTTTCCAATACTTAGCCTCAATCACCGAGGAAAATCCAAATAGGAAGGTATCATCAACAAATTGTTCAAGCACCATGTGGGGACTGATGGAGGCCAGTTTAACTCTCTTGATTAACCCTCTTTTGGCCATCCTACAAAGGTTCCTGCTAAGAATGTTAGCAACCATAATAAAGAGGTAGGGAGAAAGAGGGTCTCCCTATCTAAGACCCTTTTCCAGAGTGAAGAAACCCCCCAGGGAGCCATTCACAAGCACAGAGAAGCTTATAGTTTGAGTACATTCTTTGATGATTTGAATAAATTTATCATTGAACCCCATTCATCCAAGGATTTTGATCAAAAAAGACCACTTAACTTTTTCATAAGCTTTAGATATATCCAATTTAAAGGCCATACCTAGGATCTTTCTCCTGTCCATAGAATGAATAATCTCATGAGTAGCAATAACCACATCCAAAATTTGTCTGCTAGGAACAAAACCTTTCTAAGTGTGATATATTAATTTTTCCAGTAGGGGTTTAGTCCTTCCAATAAGAATCTTGGTGAAAAATTTATAGAAGGTGTTACACAGGCTTATGGGTCTAAAATCCATCATAGAAGTTGGGTTCTCAAGTTTGGGAATTAGGACAATGTAAGTTTGGTCAAGTTGATGGAGGAGACGACCAGTCCTGAAGAAATCTCTGGCAACATGGGTAACATCAGGACCCACAATGTCCCAATAGTCCTAAAAGAAGGCTGGGGGGAAACCGTCAGGGCCTGGAGTCTTGTACCTACCCATAGCAAACACAACCTACTTAACCTCTTCATCTGAGATCCTCCTAGTAAGTCTTTCATTATCTTCCAGGGTGACAACACACTGAATGTTCTCCAAAACCTGATTTTGACTGCATTCTGGCAAATCAGACCCTTCTCAGAGAAAAGTTCTTCAAAGTATCCAATTGCAATCTGGCTAATATTTTCCTTATCTTTGACTAAATTACCCCTTTCATCCATTAAGGAAGAGATGGTGTTTCTTTTCTTGTGAATTCTAGCAAATCTGTGAAAGAAAGTAGTGTTCTTGTCTCCTTTAGTGAGCCATTGAATCCTAGACCTTTGCTTCCAGTATATCTCTTCTCTTCTGAGAGTTTCTTACCACTTCTGTCTTGGCCCTTCCTCCTCAGCTTGTAACTGGGGGGAAAAGTTTCTAGTAGAAAGCTGAGCTTGAAGAGTGTTAAGGGTGCTCGAAAGCTCACTTTTCTCTTTTCGAAAGTCACCAAAATTATGTTTGCTCCAGCCTTTAACCTCCCTCTTGATAATCTCAAGCTTTTGAGCAGCCCTAAACATGGTTGTGCTAGTAATTTTAGTACTCCACCAGATTTTGACCTGATCTCTGAATGAAGGATGAGAACACCACATGATTTCAAACCTGAAGGGGGTCGAGAAGGCTCTAGGATGATCAAACCAGCATAGAAGAAGGGGATTGTGGTCTGTGGTGGTTTTGGGTAGGGAGGTGAGGGAGGAATTAAGATAAAGATCCCAAGAGGAAAAAGTTAGGACCCTGTCCAATCTCACCAGATTAAGATGATTGCCTTTTTTGTTGTTAGACCAGGTGAAGGGATTCCCATTCAAGTCAATATCTAGGAGGCCACTGGTCGAGATAAAGTTAGCTAAATCTGAAATACTATCTGAGAAGTCCACCACCCCACCACATTTCTCTAAAGGGTAAAGGGGGTTATTGAAATCTTGAGTGAGAATAAAGTTTTTTGGGCTAAGATGAGCCAATCTACTAGTTAGGTCATTCTAGAGGGAGATCCTACCAGGGCGGGTATTGGGGGCATAGATGTTGAAGGTAGTCCATTCAATCCCAGCCTTATTGAAGGTAACAGCAAGGAAATTTGGGGCCGACTCCAATAATAAGCCATTGAGTCTATTGGGGTTCCAAAGAGTAGCAATACCTCCTAAGACACCAGCTGCTTCAAAGTAAAAGAAGGCAGCCCCCGCCCAAAGCCTGGGAGCCACCTTTTCAAAGTTGCAGGTGGACATCTTAACCTCTTGCAATAAAATAACATCAATTTTATGATAAAAAATGTACTGTTGAATAGCATTTTGTTTTAGGGAGTTGTCCAGGTCCCGAATATTCCATGAGAGCTAAATCATTTCTTACCCTTAAAGTTGAGCTCTAGGGTCTACTACTTACCCATTCTAATGTCTCTTGTTGATCCTCTCAATCTCCTCGTCCTTTCAGATGGTCTTCCTCTTGGAGTGTCACCTCCCATGTCAGCCTTCTTGGGTTTGTTCTTTTTCTTCTGAGTTTTCCATTCACCTTCCTCTTCATCTAAATCATCTAGAGAGCTAGAGGAGAGCTCTATAGTCTGCATCACAGGAGTATTCATCTTATGGGGTACGAGCTCCAACACTACCACAATGGCTGGTTGCATAGTCTCCCCTAGGGGGTGAACCAAATGCATAGGGAGAGGTTGGGGGGAGAAAACCTGCCCCACCACCTCCAGCGATCAAGGGTTGCCAACTTGACTTCACAGTTCTACAACTCTGGTAAAATCTCACCTTCCTCCATAATGGAGCTATCCGAGGGTGAAGAATCCTCCATAGCAGGGGGTGTAGCATCCCCAGTGACAGGGGGAGAATCCACGTCAACACTCGACTATAGGACCATATTAGCTTGTGCCTGAGTAGGGGAAGCATTCATTTTCCCCTTTCCCTTATCTTCACCAATGGCTGCCTGTGAAGGGAGCTTACAATTGTTACTTGAGTGCCCATTGCTATCGCATCTTAGGCAAAACAAGGTGGCATTCTTATAGACAATAGCCTGGATCCATTTACCTAGCTTGGACTTAAGAGTAACAAAAGTTGGGAGACTTTTATTCAATGTTACATTCACACAGAATCTAGCAAAAACTAGTCTAGATTTAGATGGAGTCACCTGGTCGGTAGTAATGAACGAGCCGAAGGAGTCACTAATCCACCTAAAGACTCACTCATCCCAATATTCAAGAGGAAGACCTGGGAGGCATACCCAGACTAGGGCTGACCTAGACAAATCAGTAGCCAGGTTGAAGCCAAGCTTCCATTTAGCCAAGGTGAGGAAATGCTTCCCATAGACCCAGGAACCCACTAGAACAGAGGACAAGTCCTCTAGAGTTTTGAATTTAAACAAAAACAAGCCACCCGCCATGGTAGAGGTCATCACAAAACACTTAATCTTCCACTGAGAGGAAACCCATTTCCTTACCATCTCAATAGAGGGCCAGAAGTTGAAGAATATCCCTACTAGGGCCAACTAAAAGTCTACCTGTAGACTATGATTTCAAACCTGTTACCTATCTTGAAAGGCTGAAACATTCAAACATTAGACTAATCTAACATGTTCATGAACTAAAAAAATAGCGTAAGACATGAAAACAAAACCAAAGCCACCTCAAAATTGTTGCTAAAAACAAGTGCTATAGAGCAAATGTTTGATTTGCTTCAATTAGAGGGATGTGGGTGTGCTCTCAAAGCACTTGGAGCTTGCTTCTAATGCATACTAAGGATGATGGATATGATGCATAAATGCTAAAGCTTGAAAGAAACTAGTTCATTCCATTATTGCTAAGCTATGATGTGCTAAAAAGCTTAAAGAAAACAAAGAAATATAACAATTAGGATTTATTATGCAAAAGCTGGAACTAAATTAGCATGATAACAATGCATGAGAATAAAAGTGAATTGGTATTTTGCTCTTAGAAATGAGGAGTATTTATAAGATTTGGGAAGGAAAAATGAGAGGCTAGGATCAAAATCCTTAAGAGAGGCCAAGATTCATTCAAAGGGGAGCACATGGATTATGCTAGTCTACAGCCAATCAGAAGGTGGCACATGTCACAAGGTGAGTGGATGAAGGGAAGGGCAAGGATGGGTCAACAAGGGAGGTTCAAAGCTCATAACTCTCCTCATAAGTGCTTGTAAGAGCTTTGAATGAGCTTGTAAGGGTCATTTATGGCTTTGTAGGTGCATTGAAGGCTTGGATGAGGAGGTGGCTTGAGATTGTTGACTTTGCTTAGCTTAAGAAAGCCTTAAGCTTTGCTTAGGATTGTGCAAATGATTAGGGATAGGTTTAGGATTAGATTAGAGACTTCTAGAAGTGTCTAGGCTTTTTAAGATATTTAATAAATAAATATCTTTTTTTAAGGCTTATTAGAGGAGGGTTTTGACTAAAAGTCAAAGAAGACTTGGATTAGCTTAGGAAATGTAGGAATCACCTTTAATTAAGATTAAAGTGAGATTAGGAAATTCTAGAGGAGTTTAGGAATCCTTGGAATATTTCCAAGGTTTGAGGATTAAAATAAATATTTTATTTATTTTAATGATTTTTGGTCAATTTATTAATTAAATAATTAATAAATAGGGAAATGAGAGAATCACCCTTTAATTAATATTAAAGTGAGATTAGGAAATTCTAGAAGAGGTTAGGAATCCTTAGAATATTTCTAAGGTTTTAGGATTGAAATAAATATTTTATTTATTTTAATGATTTGTGGTCAATTTATTAATTAAATAATTAATAATTAAGGAAATGATGTTTAAATAAGATTTAAACATTTTTGGGAGGAATTTCTTAATTAAATATTTTTAATTAAGATAAAGGGATTTAATGACATAAAAATAAATTAATTAATTAAATAATTAATTAATTAATAAATGATGATGTCATCAAGGATTTTTCAGAAAATAAAAATATTTTATTTTCTAAAGGATTTTTAGGTGTCTACATTTTGCCCCTCTTTGATGCGATGCCGCAAGTGGCATGGCGTCAAAGACAAGAAAATAAGATGTCCCTGTCTAGAATTTGGAGGAATAAGGGGTTGTGCCCCCTCGAGAAAATAACGCAAAGAGGAAACTTTGGGGAATTTTCTCGAAAGAGTACAAGGAAGAAAAGAAGGAAGGAGGGGAGATAAATAACCAAACTTCCAAAAGCAAAGATGCATGAGTGCAATATGAGATGGAATGCAAAATGCAAGATGCCGCTATATGAGAGATGCAAGATGCATGAGTGCAATACTACGCTAAATGATGCAGGATGCAAGATTAATCTATATGAGTGGGGATTGGGGAAGCTCCAAGTGCAAATGTGGAGAGCACAACCTAGTTTAATATAGCAATGCTAGAGACCTGCCAAGGATACTGGGATCACGAGGCCTTGTCAACAGCGTTGCACAGGACTGACGCTAAAAAGACACGCAGGGTTGCCCCAACATCACACATGAAACCTGAAGGAGGCATGGTGAAAACAATGCTGAAGAAACCACAAGCAAACAACATTTCCCAAGTGCACCATGTAACCAAGGAGATCACATGTGAACCGTGCAAGGGTCATGTCCGACTGACTCACAGGAAGAAGTGAAAGATCAAAAGACCTTGCCCTAGATTGCCCTCATTCGCAGCACACCATGATATAAAGGATCATGGCGATCGTGAGGAGAGAACAACGAGAAGCCGTAAAAGATTAACAAGATCCAAAGGACAAAAATCCAAGACCAAAATGATAACTCCAAAAAGACACCCTTTTGCCAAGGAGAGAGATTGATTTGATTGTGTAGATTGATGGTGGGAAGATTGGTCTGAACATGAGGAAGGATGCATCGTCACGGACCTAGTACGTTGGGTGGAAGATTAGGTTTGAACAAGAGGAAGGATACATCCTCAAGGACCCGCGGATTGATGAGAGAATGAGTGTTGTTGGTCGCTGGCAAATGAGGTAGTTCAAAGATGGGCATGATGATCAAGGATAGGTTATAGTTGATGTTGTTGAAGGCCAAGGTTGGGTAGGATGAGATTTCTAATCAAATGCTACTGCAGGACTGACAAGGACAATGTACAACAAGATGGGACAATATGTACAACAGGTGGGAAAAAAGATACAACGGATAGGTATAGAAGCTCAGGATTGGGGATAGGAAGATCTCGCTATACAGAATATACAGGAAGGATGACACTGTACAAGATATGATACAAGAGGCTCAAGGTTGGGGATAGGGACCGAATGCTAGTATAGAATGGTGAAAGAGAGAACACCGTGGGAGGTAAGGGGTTGGTGGTGGGGAGGGGGAGGGGAGAAAAAGGATGGGGGTGTGAGGATGGGGGGGATGGGAGCATGATAGATAATGACTCGGTCCACTATGTTGGCCCCTGTTTGCCAGGTTTTCACCAACATATTTGTCCAAGGCACTTGAATTGCCAAGTTTTCACCATTGGATGAATGATTTTTTATCTTTTCTACTTTTTTTGCTTTTTTTTTTTGCTTTTTTTTTGTATTTTTCTAGATTTTCCAATTTTTATGGATTTTCTGAATATGTAGAACCTGATTCAGGCATAGAACCTCTTCAGATGGATGATGTTAATAGGATCATTCAAAGGCTCACCTTCTGGTGTTGATAACTGATAAGCCCCAGAGCCAAAGCATGCTGTGACAATATAAGGGCCTAGCCATGTAGGCTCAAACTTGCCTTTCTTTTCTCTATTTTCTTGGACCTTCTGATTTTCTTTGAGGACCATGTCACCAACTTAGAACTGTCTAGGGTGGACCTTCTTGTTGTAACTCCTTTTGAGTCGATTATGATATGCAACCAGATGATCATATGCTTGCTGTCGCTTTTCATCTAACAGATCTAGCTATGTGAGCCAAGCCACATGATAGTCTTCATCAGTGGTGTAGTTCTTCATGGAGACTCGCAATGATGGGAGCTCGACCTCGATCGACAGAATGGCTTTGGCACCATATACAAAGGAATATGGGGTGGTGCCTGTGGGAGTGCGATAAGAAGTATGGTAGGCCCAAAGGGCGGGATTGATTTGGAGGTGCCAGTCACGACTAGAATCATTGACAACCTTCTTGACGATTTTCAAGAGAGTTTTGTTCATTGCCTCAGCTTGGCCATTTCCTTGAGGGAAATATGGACTAGAGAAACGGTGATGGATGTGGAGTCTAGCACACAGATCATCCACATGCTAGTTCTCAAAAGGTGTGCCATGGTCTGTGAAGATGGTAGATGGTATGCCAAAGTGGTAGATAATATGGTAAAGGATGAACTTAGATATTTGGACGCCAATAGTTAGGGTGAGCGGAATTCCTTTAACCCATTTAGCGAAATACTCTGTGGCAGTTATTATGTACTTGTGTCCATCTGAGGAAAGGGGAGTGATTACGCCAACAAGGTCAAAGCCCCAACATGAGAATGGCCAAGGTGGTGCAATGGGCTGCAAGTCCTGTGTTGGTGCATGAATCAGATTTGCATGCTGCTGACATGGTAAACATTTTCTGACAAACTCACAAGCATCATGTTCCATGGTTGGCCAATAATACCCAACTCAAAGCAACTACTTAGCTAGGACCATGCTACTCGTATGAGCACTGCAAATTCTAGCGTGGACTTCTTGTAAAGCCAAGATGGCCTTGTTTGAATCTAAACATCTAGATAGAATATTGTGATACCCTCGACGATAAAGGGTGTTAGCTATAAGAGTGTAGCAGGAAGCTCTGCAAATAAGGTTTTGGCGTTGGTTATTGGTGAGATGGGGGGATATGATACCATTCTTTAGATATGCATGGATGTCATGGTACCACGAGAACTGAGGACCAACCAAGACACACACCATTTCTGCATCGGCGTTCTCATAAGCTAGCGTGTGTAGCTGCTCCACTAGGAATTCATACTGTGATGCATTGCGTGGGACGTCTAACAAGGATCCAATAGTTGCCATTACATTGGCAACTTTGTTCTGATGTCTCAGTATCTGAGTGAGCTGTAAATTCAGGAAATGCTCTTTTAGCTTGTCTACCAGCTCTTTGTAGGGTAATAGCTTGTCATCCTTTGTTTGATATTCATCTAGACTTGTTTGATAATGAGCTGTGAATCTCCAAACACTTGTAGTTCTGTGATATTCCACTGAATGGCTATTTTGAGACCTGAGATGAGTGCCTCATATTCTGCAATGTTGTTAGTACATGGGAATCCTAACTTGAATGATTTTGGGATGTAGTCACCTTGAGGCGTGACAAATAGGATTCCTACTCCTGATCCATGTGATGTGTAGGAGCCATCAAAGTATAGTTTCCACATGGGTTGTTCTTCAATCATACATAAGTGTTCATCATGGAATTCCATGATTAGTGGATAAGCATCCACTAGTGGTGCTTCTGCTAGCTGATCAGCGATCACCTACCCTTTGATTGCTTTCCGATCAATATATTGGCTATCAAACTCACTGAGTAACATGACCCATTTTGCCATACGGCCTGTAAGAGTTGTCCTTGATAAAAGATACTTGAGAGGATCCACTTTTGAAATGAGCCTGATTGTGTGGCTAAGCATATAATGTCTGAGCTTTTGAGTGGCAAAAACCACTGCAAGGCATGCTTTTTCCATGGGTGAATAATTAAGCTCATAGCCGACAAGATTTTGACTGATGTAGTAGATGGCCCTTTCTTTGTTCTCATCATCATGTTGGGCTAATAGTGCCCCCAGTGCTATAGTGGTTGCTAAGATGTAGAGTATGAGAGGACGTCCTGGAACTGGTGGTACTAAGATTGGAGGTTTAGCCAGATACTCCTTGAGCTTATCAAAGCTTCTCTGACAGATGGGATCCCATTTGAAGCTTGTGTCTTTGCATAAGAGATGCGTGAAAGGTTGGCACTTATCTGCTAGCTGAGAAATGAACCAACACACTGATTGAAGCTTTCCTTGTAGGCTTCTGAGCTATTTGAGTGTTCTTGGTGGGGGCATTTCTATTATCTCTTTGACCTTTTTAGGGTCAATCTCTATGCCTCATCGTGATACTATGAAGCCTAGAAGCTTCCCAGATGTAACACCAAAGACACACTTCTTAGGATTAAGCTTTAAGCTATAATGATGCAAGTGATCAAACACGCGTTCCAAGATGTCTACATGTTCAATTTGTGTCTTTGATTTTGCTATAATATCATCCACATAGTCTTCTAGGATCTTGTGGATCATGTCATGGAAAATTGTTGTCATCGCTCTCTGATATGTGGCTCCTGCATTCTTTAGCCCAAATGGCATCATGTTGTAACAAAAGGTACCCCATGGAGTTGTGAATGCTATTTTATGTTGATCTGCTTCTACTATACGAATCTGATTGTAGCCTGAAAAGCCATCCATTAGTGACAACATTTCATGACCCACTGTAAGATCTACAATCATGTCTATATTTGGTAGCGGGAAGTCATTTTTAGGACATGCCTTGTTCAGGTCCCTGAAATCTGTACAAATTCTGATGTCACCTAAAGGCTTTGTGACAGGGACCATGTTGGATATCCAATCGGAGTAATCTATAGCTCTGATAATCTTGGCTTGGAGGAGTTTTTCAAGCTCTGCTTTGACTAATAAGGAAACTTTTGGATGCATTTTCCTCAACTTCTGCTTTACTAGCTTGATGTTGGGATCTGCTGCTAGATGATGGATGATGAGATTAGGATCAAACCCAGGTATGTGTGCATATGACCATGCAAAATTGATAATGGATTCTTTAAGAAGTGCAACCAAAGCCATTTCTTCACCCTCTGTTAGATTTGCCACAATGTAGGTGATTCTCGGACATTCCTCTATTCCTAAGTTGACTGGCTTGGTTTCCTCAATGATGATAGGTGACTGCTTAGGTCTATAATCTCGGATAGGAGGAAGAGGCAAGTCTTCATCTTCTAGTGCTTGTATTGCCAAGTTTTCACTAGAAGATACACTCTTTAGTTTTACTTTTTTGGAATCAGTATGTGCCCTAGAAGGGTTTTCACATAAGGACTCATGTTTTTCTTTTTCATTTTCTCTTTTGCAGCTAAAGCTTGCCTCCTCCCCAAAGTATCCTTCTGGATGAAGCCTGTAGACATGAGTTGTCTCTAGATCTTGAATTGATTGTGTGCCTGATGCCCCGATGAATTCTAGGAGTGCTTCTGTGCTTTGGAACTCATCGATGTGTGTGATGCTTGGTCGGTCCCAGTCTATGAGTTGAGGATGAATGATAGGAAGGTCTATGAGATTGATGGCGAGTTGTTGGAGGACAGAAGTCCCTAGGAGGGTGTCATCGTCAAAGATGTCATCATAAGATCTTATTTCTTTCTCTTTAGGGATGTCTTTGATTTCTATGAGGTCATCCTAGCTATTCAAGAGGGGAACACTAGTCATGTTGGTGCCCCCAATTGTGGTATTGGGCCCTTGTATTTGCAGGCGAGGGATATTAAAGCCAAGTCCTCAATGTTGTGGATGTTATGAGGCTTCCATTGGCTCTTTGTTTCCACTTTCTGATGATCCAAGACCACCACCTTGATAGTTGTATTTCTCAGTGGCATATTTGTGAGGCTGTGGATATTTGTCCTTTAGGTAACCAAGGAATTGAGTGTCAGGTGGAGGGGGAGCTCTGTATAGCGACCTATTGATATTAGGTTCCAATTCTTGACTATTTAGATTTCCATGGACTTCAAAAGTCATAGATCCTATTTTTTTGATCTCCTGAATAGCATCAACAGTCTTGCTTTGGGGACTTGGGCGCCCTTGTGTGTGTGGATCAAGAGGGAGGGCCCCAACTGCAAAGGCATCAGTTAAGCTATACTCTCCACAGCCCTGGTTGTTGATCTTGATAGAAGAGAGGGTGGATGAAAGGATTGTCTCTGGATCACGATGGGATCAAGATGAACTGGCAATAGAAGTACCAAGGTCGGTGCCAGGACAGTGAGTGGAATGAGGGAATGATTTTCCCATTACACAACAGTATGCAAAGGGTTGGGGATCAACATGAATGGTAACCTCAGTGCCTTGATGCAAAAATTTGATGCACTGATGGTAAGTGGATGGTACAGCTTTGATGGAATGAATCCACGGTCGGTCGAGGAGGATATTGAATGGTAGGTTAAGATCAACAACATGACAAATGGTATTTTGTGTTGCTGGGCCTAGCTAAATAGGAAAAGTAATAGTACCTTCAGAGGTACGCTCCAAGTTGTCATAGGCTTTGATAGTGATTACCTCATGTGCTATATCAACCTCTATGAACCCAATCTACTGAATGAATTTCAAAGTACACAAGTTCAGGGCTGAACCATTATCTATTAAGACCCGTTTGATGGCAAAGTCTCTGACCATAATAGTGATGCAGAGGGGGAGAGTGTGGTCAGGTGCAACATTGGGTATGTCAGAGGGTCTAAATGAAAGGGCACATGGTGTTGGTAGATGTCCCACAAGGTTCTTGAATTGTATGGCATTTATATCTAGGGGGACTTGTGCTTCGTGGAGGGCTTGATTTAGGATCTCTTGATGGAGGGGTGAAGTGCGGAGAAGGTCAAGAATAGAGATTTGGGCTGGTGTGTTCCCAAGATGTTCTATGAGGTTGTATTGGGTGTTACGTGCTGGTCTAGGATTAGCACCGGCAACAGTTATCCGGCCTCTGTGTGTGGTAACTGCACACTGGCTATCAACTCCCTTAACTTGGATGACATTAATGGTGAGGTCAACTTGGGTTATACATCCAACAAACTTATCATAGTTGATATGGGCAGCGGTATAGTCCTTTGGATCAGCATAGTCACCTTGCTTGCCTTTACCTTAGTTTTGAGGCGGGGGATTAGGATTGACTTGGTTCTTCCCTGCATTGTGTTGTGGGAACACGTCTTGATAAATTTGTAGACCAGTATTAGGTGAAGCTTGGGTTGGTGCATTCACTTGGATCTCATTTTTGTCAATGAGATCTTGGATATAGTGTTTAAGTTTCATGCATCTCAATGTGGTGTGTCCTTTGATACGATGATATTCATAGTACTCATCATCATTATACCATTTAGGCTTGGGAGTAGCATTGTCAAATTGCTGAATTGGTGGGTACGTGATCAGATTGGCCTTGGCTGCTTTGCGGAAAATGACATCTCAGGGCTCACCAAGAGGTGTGAATGTCCTCCTTGGATTGTTCTGAGTTCTTGGTTTGTTTTTCTTGGGAGAGACATCAACGGTATTAGCCTGATTGTTTGGATTACCTTGATAAGCTTGAGGGGCTTGTTGTTGATAATTCTGCTGATACTGTTGCACGAGTTGCTAGTGGGCTTGAGGAGGTTGCTGATAAATGGGTGCTTGTTGTTGTTGGTATGCAGGAGTTGGTGTAGGACCAGCCACAACAATTTGAACATGCTTGGTATCAGTGGCTCCATCAGTAACCACATTTTCGTTATGATTCCAGTAACGGGATTTATCATTGCTGGGTTTACTTTGGGAATCATTTTTGAAGTGCCAGATCATGCCTTCATCCAGGAGGGCCTTTTCAATGCCTATCCCTTTACTCTTGATATCCTGATAGGTTTGGAGGCAATTCATCCTCATGAAGTGGGATAGCTTAGGGTGTAGATTATCAATAAAGATCTTGGTCAAATGCTTTTCAGGTGGCTGGTATGATAACCTGGTGGTAAGGTTTTGCCATTGTTGCAAGTATTCTACTAGGCTTTCTCCTTCTTTTTCCTTTGAGTTGCAAAGATCCAACAAGGTCAACTCATTCTCAACATTGTGGGCATAATGGGCAATGAACTTCTCAGAGAGTTCAGCAAAGGTTGTGATAGTCCCATGTGGTATTTTGTAAAACCACTCAACAACAATCCCTCCCAAGCTTTTGGAAATAGGCGCAGGAGATAGTTATCACTGTAAGCCACTTCTTGGCATGCCATATAGAATTCTTTGATATGGTTGACTGGATCTCCTTTCCCCCGATATTTATCAAATTTGGGTGTCTCAAATTGCTTGGGAAAAGGAATAGCAGCAATGGATCGATCAAATGGGTAAGGACATACCTCTTCAAACTTGTAGGTTTTGTGCTCTGTACTAGTTTGAAGCTCTTTAAGCACATTCTTCATGGCTTCCCACTTGGCATTGATTGGTGTTTGAGTGGGTGTTCCGATTTGTTGTGGGTATTGTGGAGTGGGATATGAAGATTGCTCAGTGGGATAGGCAGATTGGAGTGGATTTTGGAGTGGTGTTTGCTGGGGAGGATACTGCTGATGTGGCATAGGGGGATATTGTGGTGGAGGGTATGAGACTGCTTGGTGGTTTTGTGGGATGACTGGGATATTTTGTTGTGAATGGTAAGAGGAAACTTGTTGTTGTTGGGGAATGGTGGGGTTTTGTTGCTGCAATGGGAAGTACAGTTGCTGTGGGGGAGGTTGGTGAAATGACGTTGCTTGTTGGTAAGATGGTCCTTGCTGAACTTGGCTCTGTGGTTGACCAACATAAGATGGGTGCATTCCTGCATTGCTTAAGGGTGGAACTGATGTGGGGAAGCTTGAAGCAAAGGGTGGTTGGGCAAGATAACTTGTGAAATGGGATGAACTTTGCTGCTGAGGTGGAGGAACTTGCTGAAAAGCACTAGAAGCTGTGAATGGATAGCTTACGAATGATGAAACTAGTGGAGGTTGTGATGGTTGTTGCTGTGTTGCTTGCGAGAAGGTGTTTTGTTGATTTCCAAACATGGATGTAGGAGAATGGGTTGGTATGCCCCAAGCTTTCATTTCTTCTTGCGTGAGGCCCCAACGAGAACCAGTGTATGGTGGGAGTTGTGTTGTAGTGGATGTTGGAAAGGTAGATGTGATGGGAGTTTGGGACATGAATGGTGGATTTGAAAAACTCATGGAAGGCATTCCTGTGGTGAAGGCATTTTGTTGGGCTTGTGCCTGGATAGGTGCTTGCTGGGGGGTAGAGAACGTTTGCACTCCCCATGCAAAGGGTGATGGTGATGTGGAAGCTTGCTGAGTAAGAAAGGGGAGTGATTGCACTGCCCTGAGAATAGATGGCGCTGATGTTTGCTGGGTGAAGGAGGGAAATGATTGCGTTGGCCCTTGAAAAGATGGTGTGGATGTTGAAGCTTGTGGAGTGAAAGGAAAGGATGTTTGCATCCCTCCTGGCAAGAATGATGTTGATTGGCCCGTGGAAGATGGCGGAATCGCTTGTGAAGCAACTTGTGTAAGAGGTGGGAGTTGGTTTTGTGACAAGTGTTGGATTTGGGCAAGAGCTTGAGCAGCCATGGCGGATGATGAAGTACCTGTGATAGGAAGTGGAGTAGATGGTGTTACAGCTTGTGTTATAGGACTGGCGAAGCTTCCTTGCAAAAGAAGAGGAATGGTGGAGGTTTCTTGGGATGTTTGCAAGGTTGGATCAAGGAATGGTTGGATGAATGGAGAGTAAACTTGTGCTGGGATTTGGATAGCATTTATGGGAATACGAGGATGGAGAGATGGTGGAATGGGAGTGTGCCTTTGTGCAAAGTTAGTGAACATGCTATGCTGGTTTTGGGCCATGAGTGTGTTGATTGCTGGTGGATTCTCTGGAGGATGTATAAATGTTTCGATTGCCAGAGGAGCTGAGGGGATATTGGGATCATCCCATGCATTGCTAGTTTGCACTTGGGGATTATAGGCTACATCACGCTAGTAAAAATGTTGGGGTCAGATGAACTAGTGATTGGATAAGGATCCATGTGTCTTCATTTTCAAGACCCAGATCTTGTCTCGACAGGCATGGAGATGTAGATGCTAGATGGATGCAAGATGGTTCCTAAAAGACTCTAAAGGATGATGGATGCAAGCTATGAAACTCCTAAGGATGATGATTTTCTAGAATGTAAAGCAAGGATTGGTGAGATGATGGAAGATGGTGATAGATTGGTAAAATGCTTGGTGATGATGGAGGCTTGGTGGGATGCTCTGATTTGGTTCAAGATTGGGTGGAGGATTAGTGGGATGTTGGTGGAAGATTACTAAGTGTCAACAATGAGCCGTTGTTTTCTCGATAGAGGATTAGTGATAGGATTTGGCCAACCTAGGATAGACTAATGATCTTTGGTCAACTGAATTCTTATCAATGTAAGCCAATCTCTTGCTCGAGATGATGAGGCTATGCAAGGACAAGTTGGATTTCCTTTAGACAATGCTCTGTCAAAAAAGGGGATGATTTCTAATCTTTGGATAGGGGATGGAAACAACTCAAAGGTTTTGAACACTTAGTGCTTGTGGATTTGGATTTTTGGATTTTGGTGCAAAGGATGGTGGGTTCTGATTTGGATGAGGGATGCTGGATTTGGATCAATGGTTTTTGGGATTCTGTTTGTGGATTGCTAATAGAATGATGGAATGATGGTGGAGGATGATGGAACAATGCTTCTTTCTAAAAGGATAATGCTGATGCAATTGAGATGGGTGATCTATGATGCTGCTAGGAAGATGATGATGAATGCAACTAAGAAGGACTCTAGGATGCAACTAAGATTCGAACAACGATGCAAGGATGAAACTAGGATGAAGGACTACCGAGATAGGATTTTTTGATCTGAAGGTAGAATAGAACATATGATGGATCTAGCTAGTCTTCTCTTTCAAGGTTAATGTAGCGATGGTTCACTCAAAATTGATAGGCAAACTGTTTGACTCTTGCATTATAGCCAATGTTATCAAGCTTTTCTTGATATTTTTCTTCTGCTTGAGTTGCTTGGACAAAGGATTGATGGTTTTTGAGGTTTCTCTTTGCAACTTTCCTCTCTTGATAATCTTTGGATTTGGGTAATTTTGCTTTCGGATGTTTGATCAGATTGGGCATAACTTGTGAAAATTCTGATAGCTTGTTTTGAGACAAAAGGCTTTTTTGGATACCTTGGTTTCTGTAAGATTTTCTGAGTGCCAAGTTTGTGGATTGATTCAATGTTTTCCAATGGAAAAAGGATAGATAAAAAGACTTTCAAACAAGCAATCTCCACAAGGGGCAAAGCAACCTTGCAGGATAAAAATAGGATAACTGACTCTGATAAAGCTTTGAAAAGTGTATGTTCCAACAATGTTTTCACGAAGTCTTTAACTATCATGAACTTCAAGCAGATCTACCTAAGGAAGATGAGTATCAAAATCACTTTCCCACAGCTTGGTATCCCCTAAAAGGGAATACAAATGGTGAGTAATCTTGAGGCGACCTGGTAAACCCCTTGGAATCAGTCCTTGCACAAGGATTTTGATACTTTCGGATGTAGATAGGGTAGCCTCTATTTTACCAAGTGTTTAATAGTCCATGGAGTCTCCATACCCGGTTATGCTGATCGCCTGTGACTCACTTAAGAGCCTAGCCAACAATGCTGGGGGAGGAATATTTACCATCCCTAGTCACTGTATTTGGCATGAACGCCCGTGGATTAGGAGATGTAAGTGAGTACTTTTTGCCTTCACTTTATTTATATACTGGCCGGGGGGGGATACCGATTTGAGGTCGTTGTCTAGAGAGGAAGCACTTTTCTCCCTGGACAGGCCTCGCTAGAAGTAAAACAGGTGAACTTGTCAGAGTTCAAGTGTTTTACGTCACTTATTTTAACAAGGATTTTGTAAGAAAATGTAAAGCTCCTAGATGCACATCAAGCAATTTTGTTCCTTTTTCCAAATTGAATTAAGTATGATTGAATTTGAAAAACTTTTGAAGACACAAGTGTTTAGATTTTGAGTTGTTCGTTCTCTAAAAAGTAAATGATTTGAGCGTTTGCAAGTTCTTTCCTTTGAGCATTCAAGATTGAGATTGGTGTGTTGATTTAGAACTTTGAAGTGCTTTGTTTTGATCCTTTAAGGCATTCAAGATTTGATTTATGCATTTGCTTGAACTGAAAAGGAAGGAATAGAGATTTTTTTTCTTTTAATGCATTCAAGAGTGCATTTGATTTTCAAAATGACAATGACTCTTAGGACTTTAGCTTCATTCCTTTAGTTTCATTCAAGATTTGTTTTGACCTTTGCTTTGATTTTTTTAGCTCCAAAAGACAAGTCCCTAATTTAACTTTGATGCGTGAAATTTGAAAAAGAAGGCATTCAAGATTTTTGCAAAATGAAGTTAGTTTTCAATAAAAACAAAGTTTTTTGGATTGATTTTAGGAACTTTTGCATGCACTTTTAGGATTGATTTTGAATGTTTTTAGAAATGAGATGCAAATTTGAGGTTCTCTTTTCTTTTTTTTTTTAAGTACCAAAAACTTGAAATGTTCCTAATCTTTTGCATGAATGTATCTAAAACCTTGATGTTGCAAGGATGCAAATGCTTTGATTGATTTTTTTGTTTTGTTTATTAGAACAATTTTTTGCAAATTTTAGTCCTTAATGCATTCAAGAATGATTTGGGGGTTCATTTTAAGCACTAAAATAAGGTGTGTATGATTTTGCTTCCTTAAACATTCTTTTTGTTTTTTTTTTTTGGAAAAATTTTGCCATGATCTTGCAAGAAGAAGAAGAAGTAGATGGAATAGAAGAAGAATATAGACAAGAAGAGGAAGAAGAATATCTAAGTGCTCCATCCACCTATAAGCTTGAAAAATTAGAATGTTTGTGAAGAACACATGAAGTGGGTCCCACCGGGCGTGCCAGAATGTAGACTATGATTTCGAACTTGTTACCTATCTTGAAAGGCTGAAACATTCAAACATTAGACTAATCTAACATGTTCATGAACTAAAAAAATAGCATAAGACATGAAAACAAAACCAAAGCCACCTCAAAATTGTTGTTAAAAACAAGTGCTATAGACCAAATGTTTGATTTGCTTCAATTAGAGGGATATGGGTGTGCTCTCAAAGCACTTGGAGCTTGCTTCTAATGCATACTAAGGATGATGGATATGATGCATAAATGCTAAAGCTTGAAAGAAACTAGTTCATTCCATTATTGCTAAGCTATGATGTGCTAAAAAGCTTAAAGAAAACAAAGAAATCTAACAATTAGGATTTATTATGCAAAAGCTGGAACTAAATTAGCATGATAACAATGCATGAGAATAAAAGGGAATTGGTATTTTGCTCTTAGAAATGAGGAGTATTTATAGGATTTGGGAAGGAAAAATGAGTGGCTAGGATCAAAATCCTTAAGAGAGGCCAAGATTCATTCAAAGGGGAGCACATGGATTGTGCTAGTCTACAACCAATCAGAAGGTGGCACATGTCACAAGGTGAGTGGATGAAGGGAAGGGCAAGGATGGGTCAACAAGGGAGGCTCAAAGCTCATAACTCCCCTCATAAGTGCTTGTAAGAGCTTTGAATGAGCTTGTAAGGGTCATTTATGGCTTTGTAGGTGCATTGAAGGCTTGGATGAGGAGGTGGCTTGAGATTGTTGACTTTGCTTGGCTTAAGAAAGCCTTAAGCTTTGCTTAGGATTGTGCAAATGATTAGGGATAGGTTTAGGATTAGATTAGAGACTTCTAGAAGTGTCTAGGCTTTTTAAGATATTTAATAAATAAATATCTATTTTTAAGGCTTATTAGAGGAGGGTTTTGACTAAAAGTCAAAGAAGACTTAGATTAGCTTAGGAAATGTAGGAATCACCTTTAATTAAGATTAAAGTGAGATTAGGAAATTCTAGAGGAGTTTAGGAATCCTTAGAATATTTCCAAGGTTTGAGGATTAAAATAAATATTTTATTTATTTTAATGATTTTTGGTCAATTTATTAATTAAATAATTAATAAATAGGGAAATGAGAGAATCGCCCTTTAATTAATATTAAAGTGAGATTAGGAAATTCTAGAAGAGGTTAGGAATCCTTAGAATATTTCTAAGGTTTTAGGATTTTATTTATTTTAATGATTTTTGGATAATTTATTAATTAAATAATTAATAAATAAGGAAATGATGTTTAAATAAGATTTAAACATTTTTGGGAGGAATTTCTTAATTAAATATTTTTAATTAAGATAAAGGTATTTAATGACATAAAAATTAATTAATTAATTAAATAAATAATTAATTAATGAATGATGATGTCATCAAGGATTTTTCAAAAAATTAAAATACTTTATTTTCTAAAGGATTTTTAGGTGTCTACACTACTATAGTAGGGTTAACAATAGAATCTAGGAGTGAGAGTTCAGCCCCATTGTCCATGAGGACAAAATCCACAAGAATCGATTCCAAAGGATGGTGAGTGTCGCCAATAAGGGCCCCAACCTAGCTAGGCTTTGAGCCCATTAGGGGAGGCATTTTTTGGGAATACGGCGTTGACTCAGGTGCTAGAGCCATGCCAGCAGGAGTCACGGGTTTAGCCTCTGAGGAAATAGGGCCCATAGGCAGGTCAACCATGGAGGCCACCACACCCCCAAGGGAAGTAGGCATGATACCAATAATTTGAAATTCTTGAGCGGGAAGTTGCAGAGCAGGAAATGTACTCAGTCACATCATGAATATTATGAATATTCAAATTTGTTGATGTTAGGTTAGTTATTGATATGTATGTGCCTTTTAAAAATATTAATGTGGTATTGATGTAATGTTAAGGTATGGTCAATTTTAATTTAAGTCAATTATTATTTGAAGATAGAAGTTTGTTTGTTTTTTAAGTTTATTTAATTTAATTTATTAGAGAATTTTAAGATAAAAGTTAATTCTCAATGCAAATTCTCATGTGTCATTTAAGTATTGACTTTTAATGATGATGTTACAAGGGGTGGCTAGTTAATTGAAATTTCAATGATATATTGCAATTGAATTAAAAGTGATGTTTTATTTCAATGGTGTATCTTGACTTGAAATATGTGTTTCTATTTTGTGAAAGGTAATTTAATTAAGTGAATCAGGTTAGGGTATATATATATATATCTATATATATATATATATATATATAGATATATATATATATATATATATATATATATATATATATATATATATCTATATATATATATATATATAGATATATATATATATATATATATATATATATATATATATATATATATATATATATATATATATATATATATATATATATATATATATATATATATATATATATATATATATAGATAGATATATATC